>AFIV01000127.1:0-390142 GCA_000223765.2 Zymoseptoria ardabiliae STIR04_1.1.2 | reverse complement strand
AGGCCTATTTCTTTTCTATACCGCGCTACCGCTATAGAAAAGAAATATAGCGCTTACCTTACTTCTATCGTAGGAGTACTACTATATACGGTTTATAATATTAGATAGATCCTCGAGGGTATAAGTTAGCTCTTCCGTAGTAGTATTATAAATACCTTAAGTACCGATACCGGTACGGGCTCTACCTAGCTAAGGGTTAATAGTAACGATATACTTATCCTAGAATACGGTAAAGGTAGCGCGCTCTACCTCGTCTTAGATATTACTATATACTTCCTATATAATACGTAGATCGTACTACGCGAAGCTATATATATAGGTACTACTACGGCCCTAGAACTCGTACCGGAACTAGTAATTAACGATACTAAACTTCGGCTTAAGAACCTACTCGAAGAACGACGTAAAGCGGTCGTAAAAGTACTACGTTACGATATATAGATAGTTACGGAGGTTCCTACGTCTAATGTCGAGCCGCTCTATATCTATACTAGTCTTCTACCGCTCGTAGTTAGGGAAAAGCCGGTATAGGCTGTCCTACTATATGTCGGCTACGCTAAAGGTAAAGAAAAACGCGGGTTTACCTAGCGGGATTAGCTTTGTTTTATAAAGTAGAAATGTACTTAAGAAAAGAAATATATACCTAATGCGTAAACATATAATGTTAGCTCTAATCGCTTTTTGTTCTAGAACGGCCGGATTCCCTTAATATTAGTAGATATACGTATAATGCGGTTAAGTAAGCCCTACGCCTCGCGACTATTACCGCGGAGGTAATTACGTAGCTAGTTAAGCGTTAAAGTATAGCTATTCTTACGACTAATAATCTAGCGAGAGCGACTACTACTAATATTACGTATCTATATATTAAATACTACGTACCGGAACCGCTAGTAACGAGCGAAACGACCGTCGTCGTATCTTATTAAGTGCTAAATCTACCGCTAAAGCGATACGTTCCTCTATCTTAGAAGTACCTAATCTATAAGACCTTAAGGGAATAGGTACGGGAATACGAGGCCGAATATCCGCTCCTTACGTATCTCCTACGAGCTACGGTTCTACTACGAATACAATCAACCTGATCATGGCCCCAGATTTGGCCGACCATCCATGTCTTCTGCGTGCAGACTAGGATCGGCCTCGACCAGAATACGGCCCTTGCGCTCGTTTCAGGACGAGCTGAAATGCCGATTCGCGCCCGCGTCCAGCCCCGAAACACCATCGCAAAGGCCGGAACAATATCGCGGGCTCGATAGATCACCCACCACCTCATTCAGCATCGCCCGTACAGCTTCGTCGCCTTTGGCAAGTTATGCTGACCATTACATGAAGGCGACTTGATCACGGCGAGTCCTTTCGTCAACTGGCAATGTCCGCATGGAATATCGGTTGCCTTGATTGTTAGGTCACAAATGAGGTATCGTGTTGATTACTCAAGTTTGACAGCAGTTGACGAGCAAGGCTGACCCTCTGGGATGATGGGATCGAATTTGAACTCTCCTCGCGACCGAGCTACACTACCAGGGTATCCTATCGATGAAACCGCTTAATTATGCTAGCTCCGCGATCACAAAATCGAGCCGATCCGTCCGCCCCTACAACAGTCATCTGACCATGCTTGTCAACGCTCCCAACCACGGCCTGGCATACTTGCAATGATGATGATCAGGAAGTAGGAATACCTCTCCTGGGCAGCCAAGATCCTCATGCCCTCGAGACTTCGGTGTTCTAATCTGTGTGATATTTGCGCTTTTCTGCCTTTCACGCACTGGACAAGGGCCGGGAAGAATGCCCGATGCGTCTAGAGATGCCACTTGCAAGCACACGACAAACGAGCCGAAGTGAGATTGGATGCTGGCTTCCACCCTGTCCAAGACCCACACTACAGGTAACTCCCTGCTCGAAGGCGGCTTCGACAGCGTACCCACCCGTGTACAACCAGACTTTCGCCCCGGCAAGTTGAACTTCGAGAAATGTTCCCTACTTTTCCTTCGTCTTCGCAGCATATCGGCGCCGCCGACCTGGGTCACGCAGAGCATCGCGTCCGAATTCCGCACCGCAGCCCAAGCCATCTGTGTGTATAGGGGTGTATTGTCCCCCACTCGGCGCCCGGATCACGACTACATCTGGCCGCGACCCTCATCATGGTATTGCGGACACTGGGGTGGCTCTCGCTGGGTCTTCTCGGATTGGCAGCTGCTTCTCAAGGTGCAGAGTCAGAAGGAGCAAATCAATACGAGTACATCGTGGTTGGTAGTGGCGCTGGTGGCGGGACTCTGGCTTCACGCCTCGCCCGCGAAGGTCACAGCACTCTTCTGATCGAGGCCGGCGATGACCAGTCAAGCAATGACAACACGACGATTCCGCTCTTTCAGTACGCAACTGTAAAGGCTGCACAAATCTCAAGTCAATGCTGACGGTTCTTCAGATCTCTTGTTACGGGCGATCCACAAGTATGATCATGCGCAGAGGACCGGGAGATTCAGGACTGACCAATATACAGATTCAATGGGACTTTTTCGTCAACCATTACCAAGACCAGTCTCGCGCGGCGCGGGACCCAAAGTACACCAAGGGCAAAGGAATCCTCTACCCTCGTGCGCAGACCCTCGGTGGATGCGTCACACACAATGCATTGATCTTCATCAGGGCACACGATTCCGACTGGGATGGTATTGCACAGATTACCGGAGACTCCTCCTGGTCCGCGAGAAACATGGACAAATATCTCGACAAAGTCTACGAATGGCAGCCCGTGAGCCCGACCGACCCATCCATCTTGGTCCGTGATACTCAGCTAGTGCGCCATCTGGCAGCCGGAGCTGGCGTGATCAACCCACCTCTTTTTCGATCTCTCATTCCCCCGGGTCTCTCTTCCCTTCTCGGTCTCAACCATTTGAATCCCATTGCTGGAATGGCAAACGCTCTCCTCGGCGATGCCAACGCCCGCACACGAAACCGTGACCGCACTACTGGGCTCTATCCCATTCCTCTAACAGCCGAAGGAGGCGCTCGTAAGAGCATCCGCGAGCACATCAAGGACACCATTGCCCAAGGCTATCCGCTAACCCTCAAGACCAACACTTTCGTCACCAAGGTGGTGTTCGACGAATCCGAGAACCAGCTCAGGGCTTGCGGTGTGGAGTATCTCGAGGGTGAGCACCTGTACCGTGCCAGTCCTAAGAGTGGTGGCAGAGGTACTCCTGGATCTGTCAGAGCTACCAAGGAAGTCATTCTTGCAGGCGTTCGTGCTTTTCCTTCTGTATTTCACCTACCAACGCCACACACTGACATGGTTTCAGGGAACCTTTAACACCGTGCAACTTCTCAAGCTCAGCGGCATCGGTCCTAAGGACGAGCTTAAGTCCTTCAAAATTCCAGTCAAAGTCGACCTCCCCGGCGTCGGCTCCAACATGCAAGATCGCTACGAAATCGGCCTGAATGTACAACACGAAAAAGACTTCGCAGTGATCGACGGATGCCGACTCGACGCCAAGCCTCACGACAAATGCTACAAGCAATGGAAGCAAAATCCCAACGTGCTCGCGCAGCGCGGCGCCTACACCAGCAATGGTCTCGCCGCCGCCATGGTCGCGCACTCGGACTACGCCGACGACTCCAATGTCGATCTCTGGATGTTCAGCTCGCCCTCGAATTTCCGGGGCTACTTCCCGCAATGGTATGACACTGTCCTCGCCCAGCACAACTGGTTCTCGTGGTACACGCTCAAAGCGCACACGCGCAACACCGCGGGAACCGTCACGCTCCGCTCTGCCGACCCGCTTGACGTCCCTCGAATCGACTTCAACTACTTCGACACCGGCACCACCGCCCACGGCGCCGCGGACAAGGATCTCGCGTCGATGGTGAAGGCTCTCAAAACCTGCCGACAAGCCCTGGCGAAGTACAACGACGATGTGATCGCTCGTCTCCTGCCTGGCAGCAAGTTCGTGGAGAAGGAGCCTGGTCCGCGGGTCCAGAGCGACGAGGAGCTGGGACAGTACATCAAAGACCGAGCGTGGGGCCATCATGCGTGTGGCACGACCAAGATCGGTGCGGATGGCGACAAGATGGCTGTGTTGGACAGTAAGTTCAGGGTGAGGGGGACAATCGGCTTGAGGGTGGTGGATGCGGGTGTGTTTCCGAAGATTCCGGGGGTGTTCATCACGGCACCGATTTTTGTCATGGCGGAGAAGGCGGCGGACACGATACTGAACGGTGGGGACTGAGGAGGTGGGAGGAGACGAAGTGTGTAGGATCTAGCGACTTGTACAGCACAGCACAGCAGAGCACAGAAGAGGAATTTGTACCAGCAGCGAGAGAAACAGAATAATAGTAAGCAAGGGTCGTGTGTTTGAGCTGATTTTTTTTGATTTGGGAATGCAAGCCGACGAAACGCACTATGTAATAATCGACCGCCGTTTGCCAGCACTGGTGCGAGAGAGCGACTCCTCGACCACAACGCACAATCTAATATCGCTGGTAGCCAGCCTCCGTATCTCCTCATCCCGAGGACGCTACTGATCGAGCCACATTCCTTTGGAGAACAAACCACGCCAGATCACTCCTGCAACAGCCTCCCTCCTTGTGCAGTACAGCTCGCCCCGTCCTCATCTCCCGGAACCGTGATGGTAACCCAAGGCTTCCTCGTAACAGTCGCAACCGTCTCCCTGAAGATCGTCGGCCTCCACCTCGTCACCGTCCGAGTCGGCAACGTCACAAAAGTCGGCGGCATCGTCGTCTTACCATCATAGACGGTGGATGTGGATGTCGTAACTTCAGTCTTGGTGACGATGAAAGGAATCGTGACAGTCGACTCCGGAGCCAGGGATGTGGACGTTGTGGTGGGGAAAAGCAAGGTGTTCGTCTCGGTGAGAGTGGTGGTGGAGAAGTCGGGGGCTCGCTTTTGAGGCCGGAGGGCTTCCCGCGCGAATCTGGCTTTTCGCTCGGCGATGCGTTGGGCGCGGTCGAGAGGGACGGAGACGTCAGAATTTGAGTCGCGGGCGATAAGGCGAAGATCGGGCGCTTCGTCGACGGTGTCCAAGAGACTCCGCAAGGGCTCGACGAGTGCAGTGGGCAGGAGAGAGGGCATCCAAGTAAGAGTGGGATCGGGATCGAGTTGGGTGGAAATACGGCAGACTTTGGTGGCGGAGACCGTGGTGATAAGAGGCTCGTGGATGTACTTCGTGAGAGAGATGGTGGGACCGATGGTTTTGGTGATTGTGACAGGTCGAGGTCGGACGGTGATTGTTGGAACGCGGGTGTATGCTGGGAGAGTGGCTGTCTCGATGGCCGTGGATGTGGTTGTCGTAACAGTGGTAGATGTGCTGTTGACAATCGGTGTACTCACGACTGTGGCCTGCGGGATTATCGTCAGCGAATGTCCGGTCCAGGTGATCTACATGAAAGACTTACAATCACAGTCGGCGTGAACGTTGTGGTAGCAGGCTCGCCAACAACAAGGCTGAATCTGCGATCAAAGGCAATTGGTTCCGCGTCACCATTGTTTGAAATGATCACGACTCCCCAGCTACCAGTGCGGAGTTCGCTTTTCTTTACTGGACACGTGGACAGCTGATTGGTAGCATCTGGTAGTGTTGGCGTCTCGGTGCACTCCCACTCATCTCCGGCTTCATCGTAGAGAATGTTGTTGGTGACGTCTTGCTGGCAACCTATGTCTCCGTTAGCTTTTTTTGAACATCTCACGGATGCTGTCAACTCACCATTGAACGTCGACACGAATGTAAAGGGGTCTGTCGACGAGACGTTTTGAAAGTAGGTCTTGCCCCCTTGGAAGTCAATGCCGAATGATTCGCATTTGGCTGCGACGGTAGAAGCCAGCAAGCTCACTGCTAGCGGTGATATGAGTCGACTGAACATTTTGGAACGCATGTGCTTTGAGAGATGAAAAAACACTGGGTGGTAGCAGCAATTACAGTCTTCGATGGCAACCTACTATAGTGTCGTTGTCATGCGCGAGAGCAAGCGGTAGACCCATAACCCACAGACACTCTATATTCGGAAACGGTTTCTTGCCTCTCGTGATGACCACCAATTGCCAAGTTGAGTAGACCGCCTTTACTGCTTGACCCAGTCCGGAGGATTTGCACTATACTCATACCAGGGAGCGAGCAAGCGAGCAAGCGAGGCAGAGCTCGGACGTGCCGCATCAGCAGCCGCAGCGTCGAACTCAGGGTTGGTAACGAGAATGCAGTCCTTTCTTTTGCTCCACCATGTGGCATGTCATCGAAAAGAGATCTTGTGTCGCCAAGCGCGTGTTCGTGCCGTGTAACGTTGACCACGTTTAGACCACGCAGGCTGACGCTCCCTGGAACGGAAGGATCGACTTTTGTTCCTTCCAAGGCTGTATGGCGAGAGGACAACAATGGCAGCAATGTCGTGTCGGTATCTTGGATGATGGCATGTATGCAGTGGACGGCGTGGTGGAGGATTTCCAGTGCATGAGGCTGTCCGCTGCTAAGCTGCATGCCGCCAAGGATCAGGCCTGTTCTTCATGGTCACAGTGCATGAGAAAAAGTCCGACGACGATGTACGTGGATGGGTATGAGTGGTAGCGATGGATGGATGCGATACTCGTCCTCGTATCGTGCCGTCTTGTAACAGAAAGGGTGCCAGACGGCGGATCAGCTGCCCTGGCCTGGCCGCGAAGGAGGATGATGACAGAGCGTGATGGTCGATGTCAGCCCAAGGTCCATCACGCAGGATTCGAATTCCTCACGGCGGAACGACCGAAACTGCCCGCGACCGACGAACGAACTGATCTCATGACGCCTTTCTCCTACGGACGGAGGCAAGGCGGCTCGATGATCGCCACGCTGCCGTGCGGTTGGCTGTGCGATGGCCGCGATGGAGGGAGTACTGTACTCGGCCCTCCGCTCGGATCTATGGGAAGAGAAGACGCAAAGGACGGGGAGTTGGCGAACTCGGACGTCTGCGCCTCGTCGTGTTGGATGGAATCGTCCGACAGACGGTCCCGTCTCCACGCGAGACGATCCGCTCTCCGTCTCTGTGTCGAGTCTTCTCCTGTCATTGTTGTCTTGTCGAGGAGCACGGAGCGGAGGAGGATTCCCGTCGGCGGAACTGCGGCTAAACTTGACCTGACACCTTCGATGCTTAGACTACTTCCCTTCCACACATCACGCCGCATCTACCTCGTACCCGACCACATGGTCAAGCAAGCGGAGAGCCGCGCTCGTGCAGGCCTCACAAAGCATCAGGTAGGCGAATCGGATCGGCCTTGCAAGGCTGCATTGACATTACCTGGACTAGAACTACAAGATTCGGTGCTGAGCCACTGTAGCTATAAGGTACCCTCTCCGACAGCGAGAGTCCCCTGGTCCTCGAACCCAACGACACAGCGCAGGGTCGTCAGCGACAGCGGCCTGGCTGCAATTCTCCGAACGTCTGCGGACCGCATGCACGAGTTGCGCACGAGATATTGTCCGACTTCAGCTTTCCCCGAAGCACCTTAATATAGACGCTGCAGGACCTGATCATCCCGGGACCGGCGGAGCGTCATCCTACCTTATGCACACTTCGGCTTCATGCCAACGACCGCTCGGCCCCGAAGGACGATGTGCTCACCGGTCATGTCGATACCAACTGAGCTATGTTTGGGGACAGCACATCTCCTCGCCGTCGTGTTGCAAGGATACTGCCAATCCTTTGCGAATATGCGAAGAAACAGATCCCTGTCCATAGCACAACTTCCTTGCGGGTTGCCTGACCTGGCTGCCAGCAAAGGTAGAACGCCGGATCGAGATACAGCTCCTTGGTCACATCCGCTGGATCATCTTACAAGCAACGACTCTACTGGTCGTCTGCTTGCTGACCGCCACCGTGATCCATCAGCACGATCGCTCCAGCAAGCTACGACTGTGCATGTCCATGGCTTTCGTGGGACACCCAAGCCTGCCGAGCTCCGAACAGAGCCACAGATTCCCTATTCGGGAATGCGATGTAGAATCATCATAGCGCCCACGTTGTGCGCCGTCGAGAACCCGATGCCAATCCCTGACCAGATCTTGGACTGAGCAAGTGGATATCGATGTCGCTCCTGCGCTGCTACGACGTGGCGAGGTTCAGCCTTGGCTCGCGAGTCGTAAGATCAATCTGTATACCGCCTGGCCTCCCGCGTGGATGTCTTGCTGACACCCTCGCTTACCCTGCATTGTGTTCCCGTTTTCTCTCTAGCACTCCAGTCCTGGGAACGAATCACCTACCCTCTGTGTGACAAGGGAGTATATATTGATCCCCATCGTGCATCGCAACGGATCTTCCACGCATGTTCGATTTGCATTCACCACACTCGGGATCAACATGAAACTCCTTACCAGTCTAGTGGCGGTCGTGTCCGTCTCGCGGGCTTTCGTTCTGCCAGCAGAGCGTCTGTCGTCCGGATTATCGACCATTGAGGAAAGACAGACAGCCGATCCAGAATGCGTTCACGGCCCACAAACACGTCGATGCTGGTCTGGCGGGTACAGCGTCGCCACGGACTTCGATCTCAAGCATCCCGAGACTACTGTGACACGATCGTACACCTTGACGATAACGAACACGACATGCAATCCGGACGGCAACGGAGAGCGTCTTTGCCAACTCATCAATGGCCAATACCCAGGACCAACAAGTGAGTTCTTAGAGATCACTTGAGATGCGTCTCTGAGCCGGCGATCTAACAACGCCGTAGTCACTGCCGATTGGGGTGATCTGCTCTCGATCAGAATCATCAACAAGCTTCAAGATAATGGAACCGCGATACACTTCCACGGTGTGCGCCAGCTCAACACCTGCGGTGCGGACGGTGTCCCAGGTATCACGCAATGCCCGATTGCTCCGGGTGCTGAGTTTACCTACTTATTTCGAGCGACCCAGTTTGGAACATCTTGGTAAGTGAGGACGTCAGCTGCTGACCCACGCTACCGACTAATGGAAACTCATCCAGGTATCACTCACACTTTTCGAACCAGTACGGTGATGGGGTCGTAGGCGCTATGGTGTTCAACGGGCCAGCTACTAGCAACTACGATATCGATCTGGGACCATACTCCCTAACAGACTGGTGAGCTCCTTTCTTTCCTGTCTCGATCTCTTCCATCTGACACGGTTTGTCAGGTACTACGCCACTGCATTCGAGACTTCAATGCAGTCCATGATATCTCTCCAAACTCAAGGAGGACCACCGAAAGCCAACAACATCCTGATCAACGGAACGAACAAGAACGCGGCTGGAGGCGGAGCTTACAATGAAGTCACCATCACCAAGGGCAAGAAATATCGTCTTCGTCTCATCAACATGTCTGTCGATCAATACATGCGGGTCTCACTCGACGGCCACAAGATGACGGTCATGACATCCGACTTTGTTCCTATCAAACCTTACGTGACGGAGACCCTGCTCATTGCTATCGGACAGCGCTACGACGTGGTAAGTCTTTGCAGCCAAATCTCATATTGACTGAAATCGCACTCATATCCTCCAGATCATCACCGCCAACCAGACCGCTGGCTCCTATTTCTTCCGCGTCGATCCCGCCGCCGACTGCTTCGCCGCCAATGACCACTACGGCCGCGCAATCTGGACCTACTCCGACGTCTCACCTTCCACTCCTCTCGAAAACCCCTGGCCCGTGCCAACAACGCAATGCCTCGAACCGTCCGAAATGGCGCCCTACTGGAAACAAGCCGTGCCGCCCAACTCCTTCTCCTCCGACGTCACCCGTCTGAACGTGAACATCACCACCGGCGAATTCCTCCCCGACCCCGACACGATCGTGGTCTGGGCCATCGACGACCAAAACATCAACGTCAACTGGAGTCGGCCGACAGTCTCATTCGTCGACGAAGGCGACGCGGACTACACGCCCGAAATGCACGTCATGCACCTCCAAGACGAGGGCAAGTGGAATTACTACCTCATCCAGCAGACGGGCTCGGCGCCTCCGATCCCGCATCCGATCCACTTGCATGGACATGACTTTTTCGTTCTGGGTCAGGGATCCACCGCGTGGGATGGGACGGCGACGTTGAATTTCGCCACGCCGCCGAGGAGGGATACGGCGACGGTGCCGGGCGGCGGGTGGTTGGCGATTGCGTTTCCGTCGAATAATCCCGGTATGTTTTGGACGTCCCTGCCCCTTTTTCGAGTCTGTGTTGGTGTCGCTGACAAGATTCAGGAACGTGGCTTCTACACTGCCACATCGCCTTCCACATCGGCGAGGGACTGGGCATGCAATTCATCGAGGAGGCCGGGAAGATTGTGAAGCCACACGGGTATGATGAGACGTGTTCCTCATGGAGGGCGTATGAAAAGGGCATGTATTATCCCAAGCATGATTCGGGGCTGTGAGGGAAGGTGCGTATTCTGTACTTGGATTCATAGATTTTTTGTGCCCTGGAACAATGTCCTGGTCGGTCGATGCTGTGGGCCTACGGGACGGTTGCATGCATGGAATGGGAGGTACACTGGAGGAAAGCCTCGCTTTTTCTGCATGCTGAAGGCGCCGTAAGGATGATATTCATTGTAGCTCCAGTCGAACCATCGGCAATTCTCGTACGCAATCCCCGTTACCTGTAGACATGCATACATTGATCGTACACGAACGCGGCACGGATTTCGGCATCCCATCTCTCACAATCGACGCCATCCGGTATCACCCTATCGCGGCCTCATCGCCTCGGGAACCACGGATCCGGACTTTCCTCCCTTGTCACACTATTCTGCATCCTCGCAGCGCTTTCGCTTGTCTCACTCTGTGCCTGCACCTCCTTCTCCCTCGCCTTCGCAGCCCTCTCCCTAGGTGTCAGACCATCACCGTCAGGAAGAACAGTCATGCTAGGAGCACCGAGCGGATTGCGCCACGTGATACTCGGGTCTGGCGATGGCGCGATCGAATTGTTCGAAGGACGGGGTTCCGCAACAGGTGGAGCCAAAGCCGATGCCATCGATTGCGAGGTCTCCGGCGCAGTCCACTGTGAGAGCGAAGGCGAGTTCGAGTTTGAACTCGACTCCTGGTTTTTAACAGACCTGCTAGCGAACGTGCTGGTCGCACGTCCCTCGTAGACGCAGTCCCGTGTCAGCAGTCCCGACTTGATACACGCCGTACAAGGCTGCCCTTCGTCGCACTTTTTCTTTCCTGCTCTGCAGGCCATGCAGCTGACTTTCGCTCTCACTCCGTTCGCTCCGGGGTTGACGAATTTGAAACCCCCGTTCTGACCCATCACGCCTGTACCATAGACAGGTGGCGTGTAGAGTTGGCCGGGTAGGCTCATCGTCGCGCCGTTCCTTTCTATTAGTTTCAATGTCGCAAAGAGGCCCTGACCCTTGGGATGGGAGGCGACAGGTTGTCCTGCTTTCGGCGCTGGGGCTGGTTTCGTTGGTCGAGCTTGTGGTGGTCGAGCGTGCGTCGGTGTGTATGGAGGTGGGTATGGTGAAGGATATGGGAGGCCGCCTCCTGGCGTCTGTCTATTGATGGGAACCGGCGGTGGGACTTGCCAGGACGGAAGTTCGTAGTTGACGGGAGGTGGATTGGTGTTTTGAGATTGTTGAGGCGTGGCGGTGGAGCTGGTCGGGAAAGGAGGGGACTTGTTATCCGCGACGTTGGCGGATGAGGATTGGCGGAGGATGTCGGCAAGGGAGAGGGGTTTGGTTGCTGAAGAGGTGGGTGTCGGAGACTTTGGTTGACCGCGCTTTCGTTTCAATGGACGTTCGATGTTGGAACCGGAATTTGGAGCGTCTCCGTACATGGGCTGATCGTACATTTCTGGACAAGATAATCGAATGAGCAAGGACTCGACAAGACATATCGTCAAATGAGGACGTACCTGGACTCTCAAAACCGTGCGCCTCAGCACTCACAGTCGGGGCACGACTATTATACAGCCTCCTTGACCCAGGCGGCGGCCGTTCCGGAGGCTTTCTCTCAGCGACCGTCGAATGAATCGCATAGTGTCGATAGTACACATCCACCCTCTGCCTCGCCGTGCTGAACTTGACGCTCACACTGCCCTTGCAATCATACGTCGGCTTGCGTGGACCGCGGCTGAATTCTCCACCCTTCAAGTGCTTCGCCGTGCGCTGGTATCCATTCGCGTGACGATCTTTGTTCTGCATGCTATCTTGACAGATGTATGAAAACCGTGAACCTTCTTCATCCTTGGCCGCCCAGGCGTTGTTGAAGCTGTACCGGAATCCGTCGATCGCTTCGAGGGCTTGGATTATACCTCGCGAGGCGGCGCGTTGGACGATTGCACGCTCCTTTGGCGAGGCGACGTTTATGATTGCAGATATCGGAGCCTGCGGATATGCAACATCATCAGAAGCAGGGCTTCCGTCTGTATTCGGGACCGTATAGCTCGTCTTGAATTCAGCGGGCAAGTCTTGCTCCCCGCCGTCAGAGTAAGGTCCGACTCCAGGTCGGATGAGCGGTACGATCGCATTGCCGCTGAGGGAGAGTTCGCTGGTCGTGCATGCGGGAGCATCGCTGATAGCGGCATCGGCGCATTCGTTTCGTAGGGCGTTGGAGAGATCGACGAGGGAGTCGAAGCTGCCGTAGTGGGAGGTGGGTCTGACGAACACTTCTTGCCCGACGCCTGGATAATCCGAACCTCCCCCAGCACGCGAGCCGAACGAGACTCGTGTGGAGGACATTGTCGTCAAGTCATGGTGGAGTGCTGTGTGAGATGATCTGAACGTGGTCGTGGTTGCGTTGGAGTACGCGCCTCTGGACCCTGGTCGCGCAAGCACCGATGCAGTTAGCGTGATATGGCATGAATCGAAAGGCTCAAACAGCATGAAAGCCTCCATGCGAAGGATTGTATTGAAAGGCCGGACGAGAGGCAAGCGATCGGAGAAGGCTCTTCTGGAAGAGCAAACAACAGTTTGGGGTATCTGAATAAGTCCAACGCCTTCGCTAAATCATGCAGTGAACGGTTCCTCCACCAACTCTCATCCTGTATGCCATGCCGTCTATCCCTTGTAGTTCTTACAGCCAACACTGACCACCTCCTGCCGCCCTTTTGCATCCACGACCATCGCCGTCAGCCTTCCTCCCGCCACGCATGCGGAGTCCAAGCCCTTGGACCAGCGGTTCAGCTGCAAACCCTCATGACTATCATGCCCATAGATGACCACCTGAGGTTTGAAGTGGCCATGCTTCTTCTTCTTCTCGCCAAAGAAGCTCTTCCACAAATCGCCGAACCACATGCTAGGCTCCAAGTCGGGAAGGCTCTTAATCTCCTCTTCCAACTCGAAGAGTGTGGACTTGAAGCCTTTCATCGACGCTCCCTTGAAAATTCTGGAGTTGTACCAGTTCCAAACATCGAACCACGGCTTCTTGTCCTTTTCCTTTTTATCCGCGCGAAGCACGCTCGGAAGATGCGTCTTGCGGTTAATGCTCCGCATGTTCATGACAAAATACGGGTCCTGCTTCTCCAACTCCACACCGGGGACCAGGCCTGCGTGAACCACCAGGATGTGCTCGGCGATGGGGCTGTGCCACTTATTCGTTGGTTTTGAAGCGAGTGGCAGAGACGGAATGTGCAGCATCAGCGGCATGTCGCGCATGTAATCCAGGTGCTTAGGCCTCAGCTTCTTCAAGAGCTTCCGGTCTTTCTTTGACCCCTTCGATCGCAATGCCTCAACTTCGTCATCCGTTGTCTCCATCTCTCCATCCACGAGCATGCTCTTGGCAGCCACCAGTAATCGGTCTTCGTGGTTACCTCTCACGCTCGTAGCATTCAACCTGATCAGCTCGTCCAGTACGCCAAGATTGTCTGGTCCCTTGGAAACGGTATCTCCCACCAAAACCAAGTGATCCAGACCCTCGTTGAAATCCACCTTCCGCAACAACTTCAACAGTTCCTTCTTGCATCCATGCACATCTCCAATGAATACAAGCCTCCTCTTTCCTGCTTCGTCTCCCGGCCCACCTGGCAACAACGTCGGATCCAGCCTCTTCATCCGCGTGAGATCCGGATCGGTGTAGTGTTTGCCTGCTTTTGCGACTCCATACGTCCCGTTGGTCTGATCGAGAAAGCCCTGCTTATACGCCCACTCTTCTTCCATCGGTGGCCGGACGTGTTGTGAGAAGATGTAGAATGTCGCCACCACGAGGAATATTGCGAAGGCGATGAGACGGCGTATCCGCCGTGTGGTGGACAGATTATCGCAGATGATCTGGTCGTGGTCTTCAAGGTCGGCCGGTGTGAGTGCGTTCTGCTGCCATTTGTTGTCGACTTGATGGATGAGAGGGAAGTCCTCGGCGTTAGGCGGAGGCGAGCATGTTGTGTGACCTGTCGGTGATGTGGCGGCCGTCTGTAGTCTTGCTTGTAGCTGGCTCAAGGGCTGGTCGTCGTCGTCGCCGACACTGTTGAGCTCGCGGCCCATGGTTGCGACGGGTCGTCCGTCGTCTTCGCTGCTTGAATGTTTCGCTCGGGCTTTCGCGGTCGTGGTCTATGCAGTGCAATCTGCGGTAAAAGTCGAGAATTTGGACGCAGGTACGGGCGGAAGGACAAGCACAAGGTAAAGTACGGAACATGCGGCGCGAGCGCATGCGGGAAGTGCAAACCTCCCGAGAGTCTTGTTTCACGAAGCGTTTGGAGAACGACGTCACCTGCACTGGACTGCTCGACAATGAGACTTCCCTCGTCACACCCCTGCGACAATTCGAGATATCGGATCACCTCCGTGCTCATGGTCGTCCTCCATACACGAAGTCTTCATCTGACCAAAGACCATTCGGCGAACACCACCACGAACGAATACACAACATGCGTAGGGTACTGGGAGACTGAGCGTCTACATTGAGAAAGCGATACTTTTCTGAATATCTGCATGGAACTACGGACAGCGAACTCTTCAAACCTCGACAAGGACGGGACTTCTTTCATCAGGCTGGAATTGAGTCATTCCACTGCCCATCGTCAAGAATGACACGGGGCGGCAGGTGCAAGCTGAGAACGGTTTCAAGCCTTCGAAATGCTTACATAGACGTGTCAGAGCCTCGAAACTTCGTCGTCGAACGCAGCGGAGAGGCATCAAAGTATCGTCGAGATCTTACACGCAGAGTGACTCAGTGAGACGACCTCGTTCCTGGGATGGCGAGAGCAGGCGGCGAGATTGCGTGACCGAACTGCTTGCCAGAACGTGATACTCGCTATCTCCATCTCATTGTTCTCCTCATCGTCCTTGCTTTCGCGAGAATTCAGATTTTACCTTGCGGCAACAGCATTGACAGTCCTCTACCTTACCTTTTCCAAGATGGCGAAGCCTGACACGCATCTCTATCGGCAGAAGGGAAAATATGAATGGGTATCCGTGAAAATGTACCGCGGACAATACACGACCGGCTCTGGAGCGAGCACTCACAGCAGGATCACGAGGACATTTCACGAGGATTATGCAGTCGACTCGCTTCCAAGACCGGACCATTTTATCCATTGACATAGATCTGATTAGTACAGTACACAATATGCGCGCTCCGGACGACTATACATCCAGAATAGACTCAAGCATACTTCACTTGAGAGGCGGCGGAACTTCCTCGCTCGCGGAAAGCCTCGGACCTCTAGGGACATGCCGTTGCTGCGTTCGATCTAAGTCCGCTGGCTCGTCGATTTCCGACCAAGAGTGGAACAAGAAGCCGCCTTCAGTGGACAATACTGCATGCGGGAAGTAGCGTCGGGAACGTTCAACGAATGCGAGCATCAAATCCGGTTGAGATCTGGATGCGGTTGGCTTGACCTGACTGTGCTGGGGATCGCGGTACTCCTGTATGCTGTTCCTACCTCTGGAACTCCCTCACGGGTAGACGTGCTAGCAACATGCTCGATAACGCAGCTGACCGGCATAGGAGCGAGCAGGACACCTCCAGTGAAAAAGGCCATCTCAGCGCCACGACATGATACATCTCTGGAGGCTTTGCGCTCGGCTCCGGATCGAGAAAGTTCCAACTTCCACCTCCCTGAACCTGACTGCACACTGGCGGCGCCAAAGTTGACGCGACATCAGCCGATTGCACAGCATCTGATGGTCACTGTTCAATGACTCGCAAGCTGTCTTCTTGGTGAGGATGCGCACCAGTAAGCGAAGCCCGATCTATGTCTTCTGGGAGCCTTGTACCATGAAATTGCCTCAAAAGGGGTCTGGTCAAGGAGCTGGTGCTCTCACTGACCTCGCCCTATTGCTGACACCTGTAAGTCCCTCAGCCTGACGTATGCGTTGAAATGTTTCCATCGTCACATCCGGCGTCGCGGTCATGGATCTCCTGCTGCATTGCATGCCGTGCGAATCCGGTGATCAAGAATACTGCTGCGCCATGTCCTAAAGGTTACTGCCGGTTGTGAACGTAGCCTGTCTCGCGCAGACAAGAAGGCGCAATATGTCGTTCACAATCACTGTTGGCCTCCGTCCTGTCGGAGAGATTGTATTCGACGAGATACCATCGATTTTGAGTGTCAGACCTCACCTTGCTTTGGCGACACCCTCTGGACTGCAAGTCGGTTGTGAGCTGACAAGGCGTAGTCCGCCCAGCCCGCCCGCCAGGTCGTCCTTGACTTGTGCATCCGTCGTGGTCCGGAAATTCCACGTTGACGTTGAACATTTGCACCGCGCAGATTGAGATCACCGCTGCGCCCTGTTCGGCGCAGTCGGGTGTCAAGGAACATCACTATCAACTTGACAGGCTCTCCTGACCGCTTCGTCCGCTCCGTCCGCTTCAGTCTTACTGTGAGTATGGCACGCAATCATTATATGAATGCGCCTCGAGTCGCTCCTACTCATCGTCCTTCATCGTCCAACATTTCATTCTATCCACTTTCCATCCTCCAACTTTTTTGACGTACTCAACATCCAACGTCCAACACCACCTCCCACCTCACCAACAAGCAATTGAAAATGAAGTTCTCCATCTTCCTCGCCTCTGCCTTCCTCGCGCTCTGCGCTTCCGCGAATCCAGTGCCAGACTCGTGCTTGAACCACAGATGAAATTCCTTGCCAATGCGTACGATCTTCTTGGACCCTCTTTCCATGTATGAGATCAAGACTGATGTTGATACGCAGTGCTATCCCCCTTACTGCGGTATTGGTGGCGATGGTCCAAAATTCTAGAAGGATGGCACCCTTTCTGAATCGACTGAACTCTCCATCCTCCTCTCCTGCACACGGCCATTGGAACAACGATCATACCGCACGTTCATTTTCTTCTGCTGCTTCAACGACATCCGGCTTGCAAATCAGACGCTCCCTTGAACTGCTGGCACGGACAAGAACCACATGGCGCAACGGCACCATCCAATCGAAAGCCAATCGAAAACACGAACAAAAAAAAAGCATCAAGACGGACTTTTCCTTGCCCAACCAAATGTTCACGAACCGAAAACAAACCCCCCAAAAATGTCGGCACGGAATCTTCCTTACCCAACAATCATTCACCAATCATTGATCCATCAAACCGTCCAACGGGACATCGACATGGACTCCTCCACCCTCATCACTCCGGCCCTTCTCGCCTTCTACGCGGTCACAGACCAAGTATTAGGAAAACGCGACTACGACTGCAACGAACACGACAAAGCACTGGCTTGTTCATTACCAACTCGCATGGATCAGTCTGATGCAAGACATCTGGCTAGTTTGGCTCATCGACAGGTCACACGGAGCAGGATGGTGGATCGAGACGGCGTTGTCATGGGATTGAAAGCTTGTATTGTTTACGTACTTCCGCTCAACGATTCGGTCTTTTCTGGTGGCACAGCCTTGCGATGATTCACCGAAGCTTGTTCGTTCGTAAAGCAAACGTGAACTGTGGCGAACGGACTAACTACGCATGATCCTCTTGACTGTAATCGTGCCTTGCCTTGCCCTTTTAGAAGGTTGTGATGTCGTCAGGACAGTACACTCAGGACTCGTCCATCCAAATATGAAGTAACCGACGTTTGCGCTATGGTCGGGACCTAAACATTCCCCTTGCCTAAATACCGTGGGAGAAGACAATGTGATGATACGGCAGCGGTGTGATTGGAAGTTGTAGAGCGGATATGTAGCATGGAGAATATGATACACTTTTCAATACAGGACTTTTTCTCGGCGTGGATCTTCACACACGCATTGAAGTACACCAAGCTCCTCTACTTCGGAGAACCACAGTGACATCTTCCTCGACCACAATAGGTACAATACAGCTCACCCATCTCATCGCTGAAGGAAGGACATAGTATCACTTTAACCCCTCCTGCGGCCCTCGTCCCTCCCCACCTGCACCTCGTCCTCGAAGACATAATTCACCCTTCGAATCTTTCCACTACTCCGGCGATCACTCTTCGGTCCCCTCGGTACCTCAACATCATCCGCCGCAGCGTCTCGACCACGCTTGCCCAGCGCGGAAGTCGAAGTATGAGTCGACTGCCTCCGCTGCGCTTCGCGAGCTTCACGGCCTTGCTGGGCGAGAGCACGTTCTTGCGCGTAGGGGTCGAGGGCGGCGGACTCGGTTGGTTTAGAAATCTTGCTGGCCTCGCTGGCTTTGGCGCGGCTGGAGCTACCTGAACCTTTGATTTTGAAGCCGATTTCGTCGGATGGTGGTTCGATGATGGTCCGCGCGGGCCGCTCTTCGCGAGTGCTGTGTCGACCGTCATCGCGGGATGAGCGTTCGTGACGGGATGAGCGATGGTTGGAGGATCGATCTTTGTCCTTGCGATCGCTTTCGCGGTCATCGTCGTCGTCTCGGCGGGAGTGCTTGCGACTGCTTCGTCGACTGTCTTTGTGGTCGTCGTAGTCGGCGTCGCGCTCGTGGTGAGATTTGCTACTCTTGCGGCGGGAGGATTCGTGCTCCTCCTCCTTCTCGCGGCGTCGACGGCGGTCTTTGCTTCGATCGCGGTGAGAGCGGGATGAGCGATGCTTATCATCCTCGTCTCGATGGCGGCGGTGACCATCGTCAGTGCGAGACTCGGAGCGGGAGCGGTATTTCTTCCCGTCGGCGTCGTTACCCTCGGAGCGGTGGTGGCGACGTTCGCCATCCTTGCGGCTGCGTCGAGAGGATTCGTGATCGCTGCCGGGCGATCGGCTGCGTCTTCGAGATTCGGTCCGCGATGACGGTCTGTCACGCTCATGTGCATGACCATTGCTATCACGATGGCTGTCCTCGTTGCGGACGCTGCGGGCGTGCGACTCGGGACGAGGAGTAGGCGTAGAGTTCGTCGGCTTCTGCTGCTGGGCGAGAGATATGCCGGACCAGCCAGTGTTAGGAAGGCCTTGCAGGAAAGCTTTGGGGCCCTTGGGAGCATTGATGGGCGGTGCTGGTGCAGGCGCAGGTGTCAACTCCGTTACGTCGCCACGGGAGAAGCTGCCGTGTCCACCGCGACCGCCACGAGTGACTGCATGCCCGCGGTTGTTGAAGTTTGTCTGATTCTGGTCGAAGCCTTGCGAACCTTCATCGTACTGCGGGAAAGCATCTCCGGGCTCGGTGTGGCCCACCGATTGGATCTGCTTTAGGCCATCAATTGGTCTGGGTGTCTCGCCGTTGCCATTTCCTGTATCGCCCAGGACTGCGTCTTCTGAGGGTCAGCAATGTTGGGAAGAATACGAGAGCAGTCAACCTTACCTTTTGCTGAGCTTCGGTCTCCATCGCCAGACTCCTGACCCTGCTCGGCATGCTCACCTGCGGGATTAGTATTCTCATGGCTGTTAGTATCTGCGACCGCATCCTTCTCGGGGTCGGCACTCGTCTCTGCATCTCCGCCATTCGCGGCCGGACGGTTTACAGGATCGTAAGTAGGCGACGCACGACCAGCGGCTGCGGCTGGGTCGATCGCATTTGAGCCGGTGCGCTCCCGCTGGAAACCTCCCGGATTCTGTCCCGGTCCAGTGGGAACATTTTGTGGTTGTTGGTTATTGTATCCCCCGAACTGATTGTTGAAGCCGCCGTTGTTGTATTGATGCTGCGGCTGGTTGCCCCAACCACCACGACCGCGGAACTGGTTACCTCGACCACCTCTGTTGAAGCGTCCGTATGGGCGACCGTAGCCGCGATCATTAGAGAAATTCTGTCGGTGAGCAGGGCCGTAACTTGATTGAGAGTATCCTCCTTGATCATGAGAAAATCCGCCCATGCCATTCATGCCGTTGCCGCCCATGCCGTTCATTCCCATTGGCCCTCCCATCCCTCCCATATCACCGCCGAAGTTTCCTCCGAACATCATTGACGGATCCATTCCCATGCCTGCCATGCCTGCCATACCGTTCAGCCTGGGAAAGGCGCGAGGTGACGATTGAAAAGGTTGAGACTTACCCATCATGTTCATGTTTGGCATACCCATACCCCAAGCGCCCATATTCATCATCGGATTGAATCCATTCATCCCGTTCATCCCATTCATCGCGTTCATGCCGGGCATACCGTTCAGACCGGCCATGCCCATCATGTTGGGTCCGAAGTTACCAAATTGGTTATTATTGAAGTCCATGCCTTGCTGTTGTTGGTCCATTTGCGCATTTGCATCGGAAGCACTGAAACCTTGCTGGTTTGGATTTCCGGATTGAGCAGCTTGTTCGCTTTGACGCTTCTGCATTTCCTCGGGCGAAGGCATATCGACATTTATTGTGACACCATCATCCTCGTACTCGTCCTCATCATCGTCCTCGTCTTGTTCGTCGCCAACACGCTGAGTGCCGTTACCGTTGACCTCGTCGGCGCCTTCACCGTTTCCACCACCATTTGTAATGCCTTCGCCGTTGATCGTGATATCGTGCTCAGCCGTGGTAGCCTGCAAAGTGAGACGGTCAGTACAAGAGTTGCGATTGGAAAGTGGTTTTGCATGAATGCTTACCTCGAGACTCGGTGTTGCCCCGTCGCTATCATGGGCAACAGATTCCTGCGCAGCAGGCTCCGGGGCCATGCTCTCCTCACCACCAGCTCCTGCAGCTGTGGAATCTTCGGTTGTAGGCGTCGGGACCACAGCAGTGTTCTCATTATTCTCCGGCTCTTGCACTTGGCTCGCAGCCTGGCTTTCCAGCTCTTTCGCTTTCTTCAGTTCAGTCTTGAGGAATGCCTTGACGGTCAACTGCAAAGACTTCGCGGTGATGCAGGAATCGGCCGAGAATGGAGAATGGTCGCAGATCGGGCACTCGGTGGCAGTCATCGAAGTGTGGCCTTGGAGCCATGTCAGCTATGCGCCTTTCCAGCGCCGATGCGTGAAACTCACAATCATGACAGATGGTATTGTCGCAGCAACACAGGCGCATCGCGCCCATCGCCAGCTTATCACAGGTAACACATCGTAGCTTCTCCGGTATCTGAGCTGGGACAAGAGAGCTGCGATTTGGTCAGCGAGGCGCTCCAGTGTATTGTGGTGAAGTTTGTCAAGGTATACGCACCGGCCCAGCTTGAGCGATTCGGGATCCATTGTGGCCATCGTGGGCTGGTTGAAGTGGAAGCGGTCGCAGGCAGCTGCAGCCACGGAAGAAGAAGCCGCAGCTCAGTCGGCGCCGGTCGTCGTTGCTGTCCTCATCGGCGGTGATGATGGCAAAGCGGCGAGATCGAGCAAGAGTGAGGCGGCAGATTGTGATATCGATGGGCGCGCGGGTGGGTGTTTGTCCGTGGTTGATGAAGATTTGGAAGCAGCGTTTCCATGTCACAAGTCGCGTGGTGAAGAAGTGGTGGACCCTGGTCAAAAAGCCGAACCAGTAGAATAGTCTACCTAAGGTAACGCGCTTGGCATGAAATCGACATTGACCTCACTGCACAAATGCCTCACTTGAGGACTTGATCGAAATAGCGATTGAGATGGTAAGAAGAAGGAATCGATTCCCCTGCTACCTTGCATGTTGCAATTGTTGCGCTGCAGAAACAATCTGAATCTCTTAATCAAAACATTGAACGGAGACGACGTCAATATGTGGACTCCGTGCTCCCGTCGGCCAAATAAAGTTCAGGTTGTCGACCTCACCTCTCGCTCCGCCGCCCATGGCATGATAGAGCAACGCTTCGACATAGCATTGCACACATTTCTGCGGCCATGATTCTTGGCCAGATAGCATGTGTCGATTGCTTTGCCTTTCTCGTCTTCCTCGCGCCGCAACTCATCGTTCACGTGGGCCTCTTCCGGACAGCCTGGGTCGGCATTAAAGCATTGCCATTCTTACGTCAGTACTCCCATGTCCACATCAGCTAGGTATACTCAACAGTGCTGACACGCGAAATAGTACTTCGATTACCACACAACCTCATAAGAGAACGATACTTCACCGCCAAGAAGAACAGATCTCCATTCGTGCAACGAGCTACACTCTTCCAAGATCTCGTCATCCGAGTCGTTCGATATGCCTTCTCGGACATTCCCGCCGCAGTCGGCAAGGTCTTCTTCAGCAAATGGGTCGCTCTCCCTTTCATCAAGATCCGAATGTTGCGGCATGGTATTTGGAAGAGTCCCATCTACTGGCGTGAGGTGAATGAGGTACAGCTCGCACGCTCGCTCGACCGGCCAAACACAAGCTAATCGCTCCGTCTTTCTCAGGACGGCCGTAAAGGCATCTACGCCATCCACGACAGCTCCCGCCGTCCCGACATCGTCGTATACTACTGCCACGGCGGCGGCTTCTCCATGGGCTCTTCCTTCTTCTACCTCGAATTCCTGCTCGTCTGGTTGACTCTCCTCAAAAACGCCGGCTACGCCAATCCAGCCCTGTTCGCTCTCGAGTACACCCTCGTTCCGACCGCCACTTACCCGACTCAAGTCCAGGAAGCGTTAGCAGGCTACAAATACGTGCTCTCGCTCGTCGACTCTCCTTCCCAGATCTGCGTTTCCGGAGACTCGGCCGGCGCCACGCTGATTCTTAGCCTAATGCTCTGCGTGTCCGGATATTCAGGATTGAAGAATAAGATGCCCGGTCTTGCGGTCATCATCTCTCCCTGGGCGACGATCATCTCGCCGAAGAACAAGAACACTGCATCCGACTACCTGAATGCGGAGAGTCTGCATCTCTACGGTACGCAGTACATCGGCGAGAACGGCTCGCAAGATAATGCGTTGGTTTCTCCGGGAACCTGTACGGATCTGAGCTGGTGGCGGCGAGCGAGTCCCAGTCAGGGATGGTACTTCATCTATGGATCGGAGGAGGTCTTTGCGCCGGAGACGAAGGATCTGGTGGCGCGATTGAAGAAGGCGGAGGTGACGGTGGAGCAGCATGAGGAGGAAGGGTGGATTCATGCATGGCCAGTTGTGAAACTGTTTTTGTGCAATGGGCAAGAAGAAAGGTTGAGTGGGTTGAACAGGATGGTGGATGTCATGGTCAAGAGGATGAACAGGCGGAAGGCGGATTGATATGTAAAGGGATGAATGCATGAATGAACAGTAGAACAAACTTGCTACTTCTTTCAAGTCGAGCAGTGACTGCTCTGTGCAGGGCCCACGAGAACTGACGATACCCTTGGATAGGTTTCTAATCTACAGAAGCCAATGGGAACGCAGGGCCACCGCCCCTCCTGCCATCAAGTCTGGACGCTGAGAAGTACGGCCTCTTCGATCTCTGCCGCGAGCGCATCCATGCTCACAAGCAAAAACCAATCGGCACTCGTCATCTTCCACTCAGCACGTTCCTTGGGATTCTCCATCCAACGTCGCATGGAATAGCTCAACTCTCCTTGAAGACCTGCCGCCCTTGGACGCGGGAGACCAGGTCTTTTTGCGTTCGAAACGTTGTCGGAGTTCGGGCGTCGATGTGGAGCAGTCGTGGTGCCTCTGCGGAGTCCAGTACTCCCAGTGTGTGTCAAGCAGGGATTGTCTTGAGTCTTAAGGCTGACCGAACAATCGTGGACAGGCTTGTCGGAGGGTCCAACATGGTTTGTCCCGGTTGGACGGCAACTGTTGTTCGCCATGGAACTGCCCTGTGGTCAGTGGTCAATCCTGGAGTTGAGCAGAGAGTCGTGACATACGAGGACATCTTCTTGTCAAATCGTCGAACAAATGCTGTCCGGAGTGAACTTGAGGGATTGGATTATATGACAACAGCTCATGTACTGACTGATGTCGTTCAACCTCGAACGAGGACTGAGATATTGGCAACAGTGCCGGACGCAGTTCATGTACGAATAGCCTGGCATCGTGAATTCGGCCGCACGCCACAATACCTTGCCATCAACCTGGTCCATGCGACTGATGATGTGACGAGATCGGTGAAAAGGCAAGTTGCCGTGCAGCGTAATGATATAACCCGATACGAACATGATTCGCCAGTCTGACTATGATACTCAAGCAAGACAAAGGATGCTGCGGAGGCGGCATCGAAGTGACCAACCACGGAGCCTGGCACTCTCGCCTATCGGATGTGCATAAGCACAGCCGAACGAGCGAGGGCAACGGGTTGAAGGAATGGAGCCGACATGGAAGATAGTGTAGTCCTAGACGCCGGGAGCTGAGCCGACAGTCGGGACATGATTGCCGGACGCGGTCACCGGGAGTGATGACACAGATACCGCGAGGCTCTGGCACTTCGCAGCCCCAGGCGCCGGCCCGAGCTCCCCGCATGAGACTGGGTAAATGCGGCGGGAATCCTGCATGCAGTAGCGAATGCAAGGCAATTCTCCTGGGGCTCAGACAACAAGATGCGGCTGATGATGCGACGGCACCGTCAGACACAGCTGCTGCATTTATTTCTTGAGGCCGCGCCATTTCCGCCCGCCATTCACGGCTAAAAGGGACAAGAGAGATAGATTGGTCGAAAAGGACGATGCCCTGCATTTGCGTGAGCTGGAGTGAGCGAGGGCCAGAGATCTGAAACCCTGGCCTCAGGTCACCCGAGTTGGCACTCAACATTGCCCTCACGACCGGAACACTTTCACCTTCTGCCTGATGCTCTTCCTGCACACAGGACAAGCCGCATGTGTCCTCGGTCTCGTCC
The DNA here is from genome assembly GCA_000223765.2 of Zymoseptoria ardabiliae STIR04_1.1.2. NCBI lineage: Eukaryota > Fungi > Ascomycota > Dothideomycetes > Mycosphaerellales > Mycosphaerellaceae > Zymoseptoria > Zymoseptoria ardabiliae. Next base: position 365,226 of record AFIV01000127.1, on the reverse strand, counting down.
TGTCATGCGCCATAGTAGGAGAGTGCTGATCACTGCACCATTGGCACATTGTTAGATGACCGCATGGAAGCATTGCAATCGTTGCCAGCTGGGAGTAACAGACTTGACATTCGAGCTTCATCGTCATTTGCTCGTCTGTCATGGGCTGCTCTGGTCGGCCGGAATTCTTTGCGTCCAGTCCACGGCCTTCGTTGTCCGACTCTTCGTCCGATTCGGTCATGTCTGCAGCAGGCTGAATGTCGTTGGTGTTGGGACGTTGAACGACTCTGAGCGAGTCTCGGAAGCGACGATTTGACATCGTCTCCGCTGGAACAAATCCATTTTGTTGTAATCGTTCATAGGCTGCGCGGGTCTCTGCATCGCGGCTTGCCATCTGTTCTAAAAGAGCTGTGGGACCTGCATTCATGGCCATCCGCCCAGCAGCAAGAGCGACGTTCATTGTAGACCTTCGTTGCGCATCGAGCTCAGATCTGGAGTGGTCCCCTTGTCGAGCCGCCTCTCGTCTCTCATCTTCCAGTGCGGAACGTCGACTACTGTCATCGGTCGTGAGATCGTTTGGATCTTGCTCATGGATGTGTCGTGCGAAGTCAAAAGTGGGCTCGTGTCCGAGCATCGATAAAAGAATCCGACGATCAGGCTCACTTCGGTCTCCTCGCTGGAGTCTGTACAACATCGCGAGCTGCTCCGGTGCGCTCAGGCCCGACATTCGCCGTAATTGCGCACTCATTTGAAAGGCCTCTGCCATGACCTCGACGTCGTGCACTATGATGAGCCCGGATGAAATCAGGTCAAAAGCGTCTGACGTAAAGGTGATCTGCTCTCCTCGCGCGCGTCTGCGACGATTCCTCTCTGCTGGCAGACCGATCCCCCAGATCAAAGAAGTATCAGACATGATGTTCTCGATAGACTCGCGAGAGGACACGTCCAAGCTGTTCGTCTCAAGTTGAATGAGGAGATATGCCACTGTAATTGAGTCAAGCTCCTGGAAAGATGGGAGTTCCAGGACGGCGCTGCGCAGACCATCGGGGGTTGACAAGGCAGACAGGACAAAGACGGCGTCCAGGCCACGGTCGTTATTGTTTGATGGGTCATCGTCCAATTGCTGTCCCGGAGGTCCAGCAACGACTGCAATATCTGCTGAAATATGTCCTGTATGTCCCGCGAGAGCTTCATCAGCCGGACCACCCTCTATTTCCGGTGCTTCATCGATCGCATGCGAGGAATTTTGCTGGTGTCTGTCGTGTCTCCGGAGAGGCATGGGCGAGTCGCCGGCGGCAAGGCCATTTGCAATATCTGCCGATGCCTCTTCCTCCGGCGCAGTAACCCGCTCCTGACGTTGCAAAAGTAGCGAATAATACTCTTCAAGCGCATGTCCCTCTCCTCTCGAACTCACGCCAGACCGTGGGTAGATGCCAATCATGTTGCCAGTGGCCTCTTGCCGAGACCGCGCAGCACTGCGACCGTCAGCTCCAAGCGGCCGTGGCACGCCCCAAACATCCCTCTCTTGCTGTTCTAGCTCCATCAATCGCGCAACCGCTGTCTCGCCACCAGACCTTGCTTCGTCCGTGAGTACCTGTCGTAGAGTACGCTCTTCCCTTCGCACCTCTTCTGCGGCGCGGAAGCGCTCGATTGCTCGGTCGAACATGCCGCCAATCGGAGACTCGTAGTTCTCGCCTTGGGCAACGACTTCCTCTCGAGTGCCAAATGTGCGCATATAATTCTCTGTCGTTCGCTGCTCGTTCTGTACCTGCCGCAACCGCGACTGTGAGTGACGAAGCTCCTGCTCAGCGAGATCTAGCTCTCCTGCAGCTTGATCGCGGCTTCTGCGGGCTTCCTCGACATGCTGTCTGGCCTCGTCGACTCGGCTCTGAATGCTTGTAAGAGTGCGATCGTTCTGAGTCATCGGAATGTTGCTGGCCAGCGTGTTGACGCTATCAATTGCTCGTTGCCCCTCTGCATGCGAGGGTGCTCCTGCGATACTGTCGAGGGTACGTCCAAGATCTGATAGCTGGTGCGAAGCTTCCGTATGGTCTGGCACACCCTCGCCGAGATCACGAAGCCCAGAGACCACACGTTCGACGCCACTGCGCATCCTGTGCAGCTCTCGACGCAAAGCCGCCACTCGGCGAGCCTGATATTCACGATTACGAGATCCAGCCGCAACCATGGATTGTGCGTGGACATTGTTGTTCCGAGGTTGCGTGTGGGCTGCTGAATCCTGTTGTTCCGCCGTCGAAGCGCCACTACGGCGAGCTGGCCTCTCTTCAGCAGCTGCAGCCTCGAAAAGCTGGTCCAGAGTCTGATCAAGTGTGGGCCCTGACTCAATGGGTTGTTCATTCGTCTGTTGCTCTCGAGCTTGCTCCCGTTCTCTTTCTTCCATTTCGCTGCGTTCTCTTCCAGCACGCAACTCCTCCAATGTTCGCGGTAGACAGCCTGGCGAAACGTCTTTGAAGTCCTCTCCAAGTACAGCAACTCGCTCTTCGCTTCCGTCATCTCTTTTGACTATTCTGTAGCCTTGGTGGAACTCATACCAGCGATTGAGAAAGTCGGTACAATCTGGTACTTCCGGTATTCTGGTTTGTGCCGTCCGAAGGCCCGAGGCTTCCACTCGATTCTGCCAGAACTCTTTGCAGAACCAGCAATATCTTTGCCATCTTGTCCCACGAAGTACGAATCCAACACCGTCGATGTACGTGCTGTATGATGCCGAATGCCCTCGCTCATCGTAGCAGGCGCAACACTCACCTATTGACGACAAGCGACAGCTAGACGGTAATTTGTGGCGGCAGTAAGAGTCCAGGACGGGATCTCCGCCCGTCAGTGTGCCCATTGCGTGCCACTGTGATGTTTGTACCTCGCTGGAGGTGCGGCAATCGTGATGTCCCGTCGTCGAGAGCTGACTAAGCGGCGGCGGCGGCGTATTTAGCTCCCGCGTCGAATGCGGAGCTTACTCCGCACCCGTGAGTGACCTCTCCTCCAGATTTACATGCGAGTCTTCCTCGCCTTCATTCACTTACACCGCTCTTGCCGCACTAGTCGGTGGCCGACAACATGTCAACCATACGACTTTCGCCCACGCTCACGCCATGCTCCATGTTCTGAGTTTCGCAAAACGCCCAAGCGATGTCACGCTTTCGTGATTCCATTGCTATGTCGCACGATATCTCTCTCGGTACGATAGCGGCCGCAGTCTGGAATATCGTCCCTGGCAGGTCCTTGTCCCTGTGCCAACTCCAACGTTCGGACAGACTCGGTCCCTCATCTCCGGCATGTGCTGTGCGATTCGCTCTGTCGTGACGCCTCGGAAAGGACTCCGACAAACTGCGCTCTGTTCGGACTTTATCTGGTCAACAGTCAATCAGGAGGTTGCATCTCGATCATGCAAGGTACTTGTATCAGCTTGTATTCGTGGCTACGTTTCGCCCAGATCAGGCTGAGCCACGATACTAAAGTACAAAGTCCTTGCACCACATCTCAGCCCTGTACGGGAAGTGGAGTGACGTCCGCCATCGCCACGATCGTGCGCCTGCGGCTGGCTGCCGAACGTCAGGACCCGGTATGCTTCCGAAATCATACGGTAGGGTCGTTCTCCCCGCTACAGAAGCAGGCTCCATGTCCAGCCGTAAAGCAACGTGCGCGCGGACTTGCACGAGTTGTGTAGCACTGCACCAGCCGCCTCATCACCACCAGCCACAAATACTCGGCCGGCTGCCTTGTGATATTCAATGCACGCAGAAGGCCATACTCAAAGAGTGGCGTGCATGGTGTTGGTCGCTGGAGCGGCAGCCAGGAAGTCTCGTCATCATACCCGAGCCCCTGGTACTCAATACGGCTTCGACAACCGTACGGCGGCTCATTCGCTTTGACCCATCGTTCGCGCAATCAAGGTGTGACGGGATGGGCCCCGTGACCTACTGGCACTTGTGGACCCAGCTTCCTGGGGCTTGATTCCGATGTGCTGCGAGTTTGCGTACGGCGTGGAAGAGTCTACTTTTCTGCTTCACCAAAACCAAGCTTATCGGGCTCATTACCTGACTCCAGGACCTCCAATCGCTTGCAATACACTGCATTATGGGTGGATGGATCTTCAAGTCCGAACGAGGCACAATATTCCGCCACTCCCGGTCTCCCCATCCGGGCTCATTAAGTTGTGTTTGCTTGCACAACTATCGTCAGATTTGAATGATATTGCTGTGAAAGTCCCGCACGGGGGCATGACTTCCGACATTTGTCACTGACAGCGTCACAGCTATCGTCTCATCACCCGGCATGTTTTGATAAGCGACGGCGATGTTCCCGTTCCTGACGTTGCGGAGCACCCATAGACAAGCGATCGACGGAATCTTTCATTTGGGCTGGGGAGTACTGTGTCTCAAGACCGGTTGTTCTGGAGGCGATACAGCCAACTGTCTTCCTTTGTGCTGCTTCGGAATGAGCAACAACTCCTGAATGTGCTCGCCTGCACCTCCATCGTCACTTTTCAATACCGATGAAACTATGGTAAACCAAGCAGAGTTCCGAGCTTATGAGCAACGTGCTATGTATCCTGAAAGCAAATGGTGCTGGCCTTTGCGTGACCACCGCCGGAGGTCCGTCGGCGCAGCACAACTTGAGTTGGGTGACCACCGCAGCGTAGCTTCAAATCCTTGAAGTGTGTTCACTGGGCTTGAAGGACAGGTCAGCGGTCCTCACATATAAGAGCACCACGTCCCGCTGGAGGAGCAGCCATCATACCAGTCAGCACGCATCCTCCGAAAGGCACTCCCTGTCACATCAATCACAATGGCCGTCACAATGCCTACCAAGAAGTCTTCGACCGGGAAAAAGGGGCACGATCCGAGGTAATTACTCTGAGCTTCACAAGCACATACTGGGCTGACGTTGCTGAATCTAGAACCCTAGAACTACTGCAAGGCATCGGCGCCCAGTTCTCGAAAGACCCAAAAGCCATCAAGAAGGTGCAGGACGTCGCGAAGAAGCCGGCGTGTGCTGTCAAGGACACGCATTCTCAGAATACAAGTGTTCGGCGTAAATGACCCCATGATCTTCGAAGTAAGAGGTGTCTTTCAACAGCTGTGGATAGTGCTGATTCTTCAGTAGCCTCCAGATACCTTGATGGTAGGCTCTGGAGAAATCGATTAACGGACAGTCGGCTGGCAACGAACAATCCCACAGCAACGGCCGTAAGAGGACAAGTCTTATTATAGATCGATTTTGTAGATGTATCGTTGACTCAAAGTTGGCAACAATCAGCGAGGGTTGGGCAATGCTGCCAATCTACTTCGAACGTCTCACGTGTGCTCCATTTTATTCACAGCAAGTACTTTCAGACATCGCTAGCGCTGACCAGCTCGACAACTATCGCTTCCATGAGAATACTACAATCGCATGATGTAGGCTCAAAAAGGTGATCTAGGTTGGATAAAGATCCTTCGGCTGATTGTTTGACGCGAGCTATCAAACTGTTCAATCACCTTGATTGAACTCCATGCAAACGATTCCAACACGAAATTGCGCTCTGGTTGCGACTTCATTCATCGGATCACCGTGACCAGCATCAGCATCAGCTATAGCGCTCGCCTCCAGATTCGTCAGACGTGTCCAATGGTGTTGGCAAGGTCCCAGCAGAGCATACCATAGCAGATCCTTTGTGGTCTCGCATTTCCCTTGCTCCAGCCTGACCGGCTCCGTTTACCGACTTTCCAGGAGTTGGTAGTGCGCCGGCATGTTTCAGGCTCGCGAGAATCCTCTCTAACTCGACCTGCTGATCTCTCCGCTTAGCAGCTGCCGCGAACTCCGATCTAGGCGCGTTCGCCTTTCCGCGCAGCCATCCATCGTCGGCCGCCGTGAGAACATCTCCTTCGCCTGCCTCCCTCGCCTCGCGCTCAGCTTTGACTTTGAAGTACGCATCATGGCGGGCGCTTTTGCCTCTAGGCATAAGCTTTGCTGGTCGTATACGTCGATGAGCCGAGACCGGACGGTTGATCCAGGATTGCTTGTCGATCTTGCCCATGTACCATCCGACTACGTTGGCGTACGGGTCACGGAGATGACTGCGAGGGTTCGTCTCCCAAAGAGCGTCGGCGCGAGCGTCGTTGTTCTCATCGCCTGTGAGTTGGTCAGTGACTGCGATGAAAGCAGTCAATTTCTGTTCGGCTTACGCATGTCAAGCGCGAGGTTATAGTCCAAGTCTGTTCTTGCCTTCCATCTGGCGTGGCGGCTCCCGATACGATCAGTCCGCAGTTGTTTGTTCGTAGTGGTGCGGGACAAGGACTGTCGTGCCCGGCAACCCAAGTCAGCGTATTCGATGTAAATTCGGTAGGTATTGCGCTGTGTGCTGAAGCTGTACATGTTTGTCGTCGTTGTGCTGTATCTGTTTGCAAGGGGCGAAGGACGTCTGGTAGTGATTGTCGAAAGGAAGAATATGATGATGGCGTTGATGAAGAATGAGATGTACAGCGCCAGGCCAGATAGTCTTACCAGAAGACTCCGTGAATGTAAAAGTGGATGTTTTGAAGGAAGAAGACGATGATTCTATCTGGTGCGGTGAGACACACGGAGACATCTCGAAGATGTCTTGCGGAAAAGTCAGTCAAAGACAAAGAAATCCTTGTCTCTGACTAGCATATCTCTATTCAAGATTAGCGCAATCTGTCAATAGCAGATGGACAAAGGACTACTCGGCCAGGTTTGGAAACAGCATGTCCAAAACTTATCGCAGCTTCACAAGTCCAGTGAGCAGCAGCATCAACGGCAGCCGTCCAGACTACAGGCTTCCCCCAGCGAAGACACAGCACTCTACTCGGGCAGCGCATGTCTGCTCGAAGGATATATCACTGTTCAGAGTACACCTCGTGGCGCCTGGCAAGCGGCAGATTGTTCTCGCACGAGACCCCGTGTAGCCCATGTCTCGACGTGATCAGCATCGTTCTGAAGAAGTTTCTTAATGAGCCAATCCCTGATTGCGTAGTGTTTGTGGTACCGTGCAGATCGATTCTCGTAGCACGAGGTTGGAAGCAGGATCTATCTAAGGGCTCCCCTTGAAGGTATGAAGGTGCTCCTAGCGAAAAAGTCTGCCGTGGTCGCTCTGGGCACGCTGTAAATGATCAAAAGGCCACGGAGAGTGAGCGCAATTGATGATAAGGATTTGTGCCTAGCGAGAGAAGAGAAGAGAAGAAGAGAAGTCGAAGCAAAAAGTAGGACAGTGGACGTTCACTAGCGCGCGGGCACAGCCGTCTCCCGCGGCGAAATGTTCAAGACGGAGACGGACTGCACTACTGGCATCGATGATTGAGTGAAGGAAGTGGTGATTTGATTCGGCATCAGCGGACGACAAGATGAACGCTGGACAGAAGAGTGCAAAGCGTGTGGCAGCTGCCAATGGTACGATTGAAGGCGTAGTCAAAGAGACACGTTCGTGCTGACCTCGAATTGCAGTCCTCTTCCGCGACACAGTGTGCATCTCCTGTCGATACCGCATAGCCAACGGCCCACTTCGACGACATGCTTCCGCTGCAGCTGCTGTAGCCGAACAATCCTCCGAGGACTCACACCAACCTTCCAGCGCACCAGCACAGGCCACAGGTCCCAAGAAAGCCTTCCGTCTAGTGTGTGGTACCGTGGTCTCTCGCCCACCAGTCCTCACGCGAGAGTTGACGTCCTTCGAGAAGGCTTTCTTTCTGTATCAGAAACGCCTGAACGAGCGATTGGCTCTTCCTTTCACACGATACTTCTACATCAAAAAGGATACGCCAGCCGATATTGAGTGGAAGCGGAAAGCGGCCGTTCGGAAGACAGCAGCGCGAGATGTTGGTGTATACAACGCATACAGTGACGAGGGATGGAATGATGAGGTGCTGGCTGGGAGTAAATTGAGCGAGCCGGAGGACATTGTGGAAAAGTTGATCAGGGATGCGGAAGGAAAGGACATAATCGATGCTGAACCAGTAGGCGACGAGGAGACCAAAGGTCGAACTGTCAGCGGAAAGGACTCGTCAGGTGAAGGAGTCAGACAACCCGTCGGAGAAGTGTCAATCGACAGACCTCTTTCAAGAAGGACGAAGGATGACGAGGAGAACAACACAAAGAGCCTGAACCGGAGGCTGGACCGGAATCTATACCTGCTTGTGAAGAACAAGCATGGACATTGGAGGTTTCCTCAAGATCGATTATATGCTCGAGAAGGTCTGCATCAGGTAAGAACGATGGCTACCCTTGTTTCACACACGGAGACTAATTCCGTTCCAGGCTGCCGAACGTGTGCTCCTCGAAGCCGGCGGTATCAATATGAACACATGGGTTGTAGGCAACCACCCGATCGGCTACTACATGAACAAATTCGCAGCACCGATCCTTTCGAAAATCTTGCCCAACCGCCTCGTATCGACAACGACCAGTGAGAAGGAACAGCAGGAATTCGGCGAGAAAGTCTTCTTCATGAAGGTTCGCATATTCGCAGGACAGGCAGATCTTAAATTGAACGAGCTCGGAGACACTGAGTACGAATGGCTTGTCAAGGAGGAGATTGAGGAGCGAGTATCGAAGAAGTACTGGATGGCAATTCGGAATATGCTCCCGGCGCGGTAGACGATAGGGCATGTTCGCGGTGTGTATACTACCTGATGGAGACGTGTATATCACTTGTCAATACCTCGGGTCCTCTGACCATCTCGAAGTTCGTTGGAACACCCACTCCGCGCAGAGCATGCAACCCATCTATCGCTCAATCAATGCGTCCAGTCGAGCTCGTGCGCGCTATCACAGCCGATCGCACCGCACGGAGCTAATCACCTCGCGGGCACAATAATGTCGGAGATGGCAGACAGAGCGCCAGAGCTGGACAGTCAATCTGGACACATCTCCTACGCTCTGCCAAGGACACTTATATGTCTGGTCGGTGTGTCTCCTCATCGACACTACACCGATCTTCGATCAACCTGGACCATACAGCTGGCCGCAAAGACTTCCACAGCATGTGGCCAAGCTTGGCCTTATGGCGTGGCGAGCTGGCCGTGGAACGAGACCGCCGTTCTCCTAATGCAGACTCTGACACAATAACACATGCAAGTTGTACCCTCGAGGTTCAGGTACCTCGTGCTTGGGGAACTGTCAACTTTACGCGATGCGAGCGACGTTGACCAATCCTGCGAGACTTTCTCCTGAGGCCATCATCTGAATGTACCATCTGTCAAGACAAGGAGAGGTTTTCGATGATATGAGTCGATGATCGATCAATGGCTTATCAGCGCACCTCATGTTCTCTACCTACGCCAGATTGCAATGAAAGCGTCCCTTTGCAATCGAAAGTGAAGCACATGCCAAGAACTGGCATTGCCCATCAGACAGAGCGAACGCCTCGTCCACCGAGAGCGCAGTCCTTCTCATTATTGCAAGAGTGCCGCCTCCGTCGACCTCATTCAGCCGCAAGTGAGATCTCGTTCGGACCCTCCACCATGTCCACGATGGGACGAGAAAATTCCTACCGGAGTCGGGGAGCATGCCACTTCTCTCAGTGAAACTGAAACCAGCCGCGATTGGAGTGTTCGGGATGAGAAAAGGGCGAAGTGGAAGTTGGATCTTCTCATCATGCCTATTCTAACTCTTGGATTCTTCTGCCTGCGTAAGATCACTTCGCTGGAATTCGATCACGAAGGCTCGCTCGGCTGACCACTCCCATCAACGCAGAACTTGGCAGAGGAAACATCGCGAATGCCCTCACGGAAAAGTTCTTCCAAGATGTCGGCATCACTCAAGATCAGTTCAATGTCGGTCAGCAGATGCTGTCTCTTGGAATCGTTCTGTTCGAGTTTCCGAGTAATATGATTCTCTATCGAGTCGGTCCTGGAAAGTGGTTGACGCTTCAACTCTTCTTGTTCGGGACGGTCTCGACATTCCAGGCCTTCGTGAACCACTATGGCTCCTTCATAGCAACGAGACTCTTGCTTGGTATCACCGAATCTGGCTTCATCCCTGGGTAAAAAGACGTCGGACATTTTGAAAGGAACAATCGCTGACAAGAGTGTGCAGCGGTCTCTGGACCTTGTCGACTTGGTACACCCGAAAGGAAACTGCCAAAAGAGTCATGGTAATACCTCAACAGTCTCGAGGTCCCGCGGGGTCTTGCACAGTGTACTCTCTGATTTGGTCCACGGCTGACCTCTCGTGCCGCGTTTAGTTCTTCTACTTCGGGAATCAATTTGGGCAGGCATCGGCCAAACTCCTGGCATACGGCATTCCACACATGCGAGGTGTTGGTGGCAAACCTGGCTGGTTTTGGCTGTCCGCCCTCATGGGTGGCTTTACTTGCATCCCGTCTCATCTTCGGCTTCTTTCTGCCCGACTCCTTCAAGAACCCACACAGTACCTTCTTGCCGAAAGTGCAGATCTTCACTGAGCGCGAGATCCACATTCTGAGAACTCGTGTGCTGCGTGATGAACCAGCCAAGGGCAAGAAGAAGTCGAGAATGGGGTTGACTGCATTCAAGAAGACGGTGAGATAACCGTCCGAATCTCAATGGAATGGGCCTCGCTGACGTCGTGCTTTCCTCGTTTCGATGACCGCCCTCATTTTCGGATGTGTTCTGGCGATCGTGAGCAAGATCGACGAGCTTCGCCTCAGGAGGAAGCAAGGGACGACAGCTCGGAGAAGGAGGCTTCGCAAAGTGAGATCGATGCAGCAGCCTTTGCCGGTCGCTGCGGCGCCTCCGCCCGCCGCTGTGGCTGCCGATATGCCAACCGTGATGAGGGAGACGGAGCGAAGACGAGCGTTGGGAACCCAGAGCATGACGAGAATATGAACACAGCGCCAGCCTGTCTCGATATCGGAGCTGGAGTTTCCTTCCGTGGTCGATTGATCATCTAAGGCAGTCTGTGATTCATCATCAGCCTCCATCGACACCAATGATCTTTCTAGTCACGTATCCAGTCTTGACCATCCACAGTACTGTCTCCGCGATCTCTGCCGGTTGGCCCAACCTACCGACCGGGTTTCCTCGAGAACGTGTCAGCAATGAAGAACTCGAATGATCGTGGGCTCACTTACTCTCTGCGACCCGTTTCGCTTGCTCGTCACTCGGCGAGCCCATCATAGCCGTATCAGCAATCAACGCCGGCGCGACAGCATTCACAGTGATGCCCTTCTTCGCAACATTCTGGCCCAGCCAATACACGAATCCATGCATTGCACTTTTGGAACTCGCGTAGTGCGGTCCTGCGTTTGGGAGAACCGAATCAGCAGACGGGTCTTGAAGCAAGCAAAAGTTCACCACCGAACATACCAACAAAACCTCCCGTGAACGCAGCCACGGAAGAATTGAACACGATGCGTCCCCACCCCTTGTCTTCCATATATGGCAGACAAAGTTGCGTCAAGAGAATGGTCGATCCGGTGTTGATTCTCCCATTCTGCTCAAAGACATCGATTGGCACATCGGCTAGGTTCTGCACTCCAGTCATGCCGCTTGTTGATCCAGCATTGTTGAAAAGTACGTCCACGCTTCCGAACCGTGCCGTCACTTCGTTGTGTAGCTTACGGACTCCGTCGTAGTCGGAGAGATCGGCCTGGAAGAAGTCGGCTTCGGTTGATGTGGTGCTCGCTTCGTTGATCGCTTGCTGGAGACTGTCTCGCACTTTTTTACTGGCTGAGTTGTAGTGAAGGGCTAGCTTGTAGTGGCCTTGTATTGCGAAGAGTATTGCAGTTGCCTTTCCGATGCCGCCTGTGGCTCCAGTGATTAGGATGACTCGACTTGACTCGACGGACATGGTTGCGAGTTGCTGCTCCGCTAGAGTTAGTCTCGATGAATGGGGTCGGGACTAAGATGATTCAAGGCTGTTGATGACTATGGCTCGATCAGACCCGTGGACTTTACATCACCAGATGCGATGCAACAATGACTAGCAGTACTGTACCTGCACTGAACCACTGGCAAGCAGGTACTCACTGATGTCACACCGCACTTGCAGACGGGAGCTGCGGTCGAGTGAATGCTGTAAGTGAAGCTGTAACTTTCGACTGGTGGTATATGCATCTTGGTCGCAGTCGTCATTGTCGGTTCTTCTGTCTCAGCCAACGCACACACCTGCTCTAGGGTATCTTCAAGCATGATCTTCCTCGCACTCGTCGGTCACCGCCCGATCCCGAACAGGAGAGCGGAAATAGGGTCAATAGGTCATCGCAGCTCTCCTCCGCGTCCACCTCCACCGCACCATGATCCAAACTTGTTATCCTGTCTCGCCTGATCACGCTGCCGCATTCATGCCTTTTGAGGCCACATCCACACCCGAACTTTTTGCAACGCCATTGCTATGCGATCTCGCCTCGTGCTCCTGCTTCGCAACGCCTTGTTTTCTCGCCTCCTCCGTGAGCTCCAACAGTGCCTCCATCATGACATTCCTCGTCTCCTCCAGCAGACTATCCACATCGTCCTTCGTCTTTCCCTTCGTGCTGATCGGCTTCAACACCCTCGTTGGTATGATCCCCGGCTGGAACTTCTTCGACCTGACGTTTAGCACGTTGCTGTAGTTCGCCGACACGATCGGCACAATCGGGACCTGCGCCTGCACAGCCAAGTGAAAGGCACCCTTCTTGAAAGCCAGTAGATCAGGTTTCTCGTAGTAACTCCTCGTGCCCTCCGGGAAGATGAACACGCTCTGCCTTTCGTTCCGCATTTGTTCCGCCGCAGCATCAAAAGCCTGCAGCGCCTGACTTCGACTCTTGCGCTCAATGAACACCGTCTTGCTCATGAGCATGAACCAGCCCAGGAAGGGAATCTTCGACAAGCTCTTCTTCGACGTGACGCTGCACCACTTGGGGAAGATGTGACCAAGCATGAGCACGTCCAACTCGGTCTGGTGGTTGCCCACGAAGACAGCCGGTCGAGTATTGCCTAGGTAGTTCTCCGGATCTTGCACATCGAACCAGATGCCCGTGAATAGCAACATGATCCACTTGAAGAAGCGACCAGCGGTCCACTGTGCCATGCCGCCATAGCCGACCGCGCTAAACGCTGCAGCAGCGAGCGTGGCATAGACCGAACTGAGGAAGAGCGCGACGAAGGATGCGAGACTGCGGCCGTAGAATTCGAGGGCTGGGATTTTGAGCGATTGACCGAGGAACACGAGCCCGTTGACGGTGAGGGTGAGGAGCGTCGTTAGGGTGAGGACGTAGAAGAGGATGTTCGACATGTTGGCGGAGGTTCAGCCGGGCGGTGGCATGCAGCGGATCGGAGGTGCAGAAGTGTTCTCAATAATGGGCGTCTGCCCGAAGGGTTCGGCGTGGTGTCTTGAAGGTGGAATTTGGACGGAAGTCGATCAAGTGGGGTCAAAAAATGGTCCATGTGACGAAGGACGGCAGACGTGCAACACAGAACAGTAGTGACGGATTGTGGCAAGCAGTACTCGTGGTATTGGTATCTCGCGTGAACAGGTGATGATTTACATATGATACAAGCAATTTCCCTCTTCACTCCACACTGGTGGGAATCTTGATCTTCCCACTCTTCCGATCATCATGAGGCACACCGTACCGGATGCCCACCGCATTCCTCGCCCGTCCTGTCTTGCCAGTGTTCTCTGCGCTGATGTCCTGGAACTTGAAATTCCACCTCCGACCAGGAACAATCCGTTGGGTTCGCTGTTCCCATTTCCGCCTACGATTCTCTGCAGCAGCCCTGTCCTCCTGTGCCTTCTGATCACGCTCGCGCTGCCTCTGGTGGCGCTTCTCGCGGTCGATGCCCTCGAGAGCCTCTTTCTCCAGTACGATGAGTTCCGGATGTGGGATTCGCTTGTCGGCGGGAAGAAGGTTGTCGGAGAATGCCTTCGCGGCATCCTCGCGTGTGAACTGTCGAGATTCGGATGTGGGATAGAAGAGCTGTTGACGTGTACTTGAGTGTACAGGTAGATCGTTGATGCTTTCGTGAGGTGTGATCTGTCTGTTTGCAGGACCGTCGGGCCTGAAAGGTGTCTGTGGTAGCATCGCCATCACCGCATCGTTGTATGGTTTGGCAAGAGGCTTTCCCTGATGATGCTGTCAGCGACTGTTCGTCCACTTTATTTGTTGATGCAGAAGAGTTTGGGTTGCTCGAAATCAGAGAGGCTCGCATGCTATGTTTTTGTAACCATGTAGTTGTCTTAAAGACTAATCGATTTGAATAAAATCATCATTGAACAGGGATCGGAAGAGAAAGGATCCTTTACTCACATCTTGTGCCCACTGCTTCTCGATAGTCTTCAGTCTCACGACGGCAGCGACGCGTCGGACATCCACCCCGTACGCCGCACTGACGGTGGAGACATCAATGCCTCGCTCTGCCACCTGCCGATGAAGCTCTTCTCGCAGACTCTCGCTCAGGACACTCTCCGACCGGAAGTCCTGGTTGAGCGGGTACGGTCGCCTGTCGCTGGCTCGTTCGGGAGGCAGACCGCTCTCCGTTTCGGCTTGTGATTGTAATTGATCTCCATCGGAGTCATTCTCTGTGCTGCCTCTCCCAGATCGCAGATTGTTCTGCCGTTGTTTCTTCACGCGCACAAGTTGTCCGAATTTATCATATGCGCTGAGGTAGTTGGTACTGCCAGGCAGCGGCTCTTTGAAGACTTTCCCGGGTCCATTCAGCCATTCCCACATGTCCCTGCGCAGCAGCTTCTGTAATTGCGGCTCACGGCCGATCTTGTGAAAGTGTCTGGTCTGTGTGAACGCCGCCGCGGCTTCGGCAACGCCTTGTGGTCTCGTGCGAAAGCATTGACATGCCGGCGGTGCGGGAAGATGATGTATTCGTGGTGGCATCGTGAGGAGTGTGGATGGAAAGTTGATGGAGCGATGGCGAAGGAGACTGCTTTGGAAAAGCCCGACACGCTAGTATGGATCCTAAGCGAGCATGTCTTGGCATAGCATTGACTCCGATGTGTTGATGGTACGACTACGTGTTGAACATGATCGTCTCTAGCAAGTGATCTCATTGATCTTTCTTCAGAATGTCATAGACAGCAGCAATATTGACCGAACAGCAAAATGACGGCCGCAGAGCTACGACTATTCAAAGATGACCGTAGGATTGCGGCCGGACAGCTTCGAAAGTTCTTGCCGCTATTTCCGGCCTTTCACTCCAACATGGTCCCTACCTGGAGCAAAACGCAAGTCGAGCAGCCAAAGCTCAAAAAGTGAACATCATGATTGACTGATCTGAACCCTACCCGATTTGAACGGATGACCTTCTGGATGTACCGATATGAGAGATATCTCTGGAATCAGACACGCTACCGCTGCGCCAAGGGTCCCGGAAAGTTAGGGTACAACACCCTGCCATTGTGCTTGAGCCGAGATTTCCGGCTCAATATGTCACTCAAAGTTTGGACCGAGGCCGCGCGATGAGCGCAGCCATTGGCAAGCATATCCTACGGCGAGGGCGAAAGCAGCCGAGACAAACGAGTCTCAAACATGGCTATTGTTCCGATGGACAGCTTCGTCTCTCTAGTGCTAGGGTTCCCCTATTGGCGGCCTCGAGAGCCCACAGCCGTGGGCCTCTGTGGCGCTCTAAACACACACACAAGCCAGAGCTATGCTGGCTGCTACTACAGCATGTCTATCTTCTGCGGTGCTGCCATGAAGGTATATATATTCATGTCTTCTTTCGACCGGCTGCTCACCCACGAGTGGCTGATCTGTACCTCTAGGAACAAGCCAACCTGTCGATGGACTAACCTATCTGCAGACCCTGCTTCTTGCAATCCTGCAGGATTTATTCCAAGCAAGCCTTTTGCACCGTTTCTCAAAGGTACTTGGAGGGGCTTCAACACACTTTGTCCGACTTGGGCGCTCGATCGGCGAGTGGATATGCGTCTTCTTATCTCGAGGCCCTGCAGGTGGCTTCCAGCTCTTTATCTTTAGTGGTCCTTCGTCTTGAGGCTGCCCACCTTCGCTCCAAGACGCACGACAGAGAACCTTTACATAAAGTCGTGCTGGTTCGATGTCGGCTCACTCCTTGCTTGACATCCTCGAGCCAGGACAGCCATGGCAGACTACCTCGACCCAGAATGGCCGCCAGGGACAGTGAAGCTCGCCCAGCTGTTGGCAGTCAACGAAAAGGGATCGGACATCATATTACAGCCTAGACCAACAAACGATCCGAACGATCCACTGGTAAAACCACCCACCATGTTCTACCTCACACCATTTTTGACGCACCACAGAACTGGCCACGATGGCAGAAGACGATCAACTACACCCTGGCCTCCTTCTACGCCATGATGGTATACGCCTTTGTAAATGCCACCTCACCTACCTGGGGACCAATGGGTGAAGAACTCCACTTCAGTTCAACACTCCTGACCAACACCTATGCTATCGGCTGTGCAACACTGGCATTGGGAGCTCCGATGCTCATTCCATTCGCCCTCAAGTTCGGCTCACGATCAGTCTACGTGGTCAGCAGTGCCGCTCAGCTTGGAGTCTCCATCTGGTCTGCTAGAACCCAGACGCCAGGTGATTGGTGGGGCGTCAACGCACTGCAGTGCTGGCTGGGATCGCTCTGCGAGGTGTTGGTCCAATTGACCATTGCAGATGTGTACTTCGTTCATCAGCGTGGACTCATGAACTCGATTTACATCTGGGCCATGAATGTTGGGGGGAACCTGGCTGTCGTAGCCGCTGGCTTTGCCACGACCAGTATGGGCTGGCGATGGGTTTGGTGGTGGTTCGTCATATTCTTTGGCCTGCAGCTCGTGGTGTTCATCTTTGGTTTCGAAGAGACCAAGTTCCCACTTGATGAAGCTGCAATTGTTGGACAGAGACCCGGCAGCGTGAGCCCCAGCTCGGCTACATCTCCAAGCCCGGCCGAAGACCAGGAGAAGAAGACGACCAAGAATGTCACGCCCGTGGTCAACGACTTTGAAGCCAATCGCAGCGACGCTCTCAATCTGAGTGTGGTACACATCGATCATACCATACCAAGAAAGACATACCGGCACAAGCTATCCCTCACAACGACATCGCCTGGTAACTGGCTACAGTTCCTACGACACTCATGGCAGCCGTTCATCATTCTCGGATCCATACCTGGCGTGCTGTACAGCTCTCTCGTATACGCCATCCTCCTAGCATGGAGCACCGTTCAAACCGCAGCCCTCAGCACCATCATGCTCGACGCCCCGTACAACTTCTCCGCGTCTCAAATCGGTCTGATGAGCTTGGCTCCGTGTAAGAATCCATAGTCTCTGCCATCAATTGCGTTTTGCTAACAAGAACTCCTGCAAGTCATCGGCCAAACCCTCGGCTCTTTAATCTGCGGTCCACTCAGCGACAGGACCGTCCTCTACCTCGCCCGACGCAACAAAGGCATCTACGAGCCCGAATTCCGATTCTACCTCTTTGTCCCTTTCGTTCCCTTTCAGCTCGCCGGGGTAAGAAAATCAAGTGCAGAAGGTCTCCAATGTCCAAGACTGTCTCGGACGCCAAGGCCTTCGTCCATTCCACACTGTCTACGACATCCCGCTGACCTTATACGCTCTGCTGTGCAGGCATGGTGGTTCGGCTACGCACTGAACAACGGCTCGTCGTGGGAGCAAGTCGCCGTGGCATACGGCGTGTGCAATTTTGGAATGGGCCCCTTGCAGAGCGTCGCGTTGACGTACATGCTCGATGCTTACAATGGTGCGAACAACATCGCATGTGTCGTTCCAACGATTCGACCTTTGCTAACAGAATGTCCAGAAATCGTCGGCGACGCCCTGACAGCACTCACATTCGTCCGAAATACATTCAGCACCATCTTCGTCTTCGCAATGCCAGCGTGGATCGCGGCTGTGGGCATCGCGAATGTGTTCAATATGATCGGAGCGTTCGGCGCCGTTATCTTGTTGTTCTCGGTCTTCTTCATTTGGAAAGGCAAACAGCTGAGAGTCAGGACGGCGAAGGTGTATCGATACTATGCGAGCAGACAGTTCGAGGGTCGACCGTTGTAGATAGATATACGCAGATTTACGAAACATGCAAACTTATATTGCGTTCACACATGACGATACAATAAGTTTCATCAGCTCATAATTCGTGACTGTATAAGTATGCTTTTGAATCCAAGTACTTCAATGGGAATGCAATGCAGCCAAACATTTGTACTCGCTCTCCAGCAAACCACAACCAGCGCTCATCTGGCTCGCCCACTGAAGCTGCTCCCCCTCACGACACATTCCCACTGCCAAACATTGCCCTCCTCATCGCCAGTGTACACCGCTTTGGCAACGGGCAACACACTCGTGATCCCAGCCGGCACCCTCATCACCCTCATCTCGCTCTCCACATACTGCATCCTTTTGACCAACTGCAGATACCACGTTCCATCGCTCAGATTGGTCAAGTTCCAGACATTGGTGATGCCATGCGAGTGGCCCGTGAAGATCAATTCGCGAGCGAGGTATTCGTTCCCAGCGCCTTCGTAGAACGCAGCGCACAGTATCTCCTCGTCGTCGCGCTCGCAGAGGCGTTGTGAGACGAGGAGGTGGCCGTTGAGGGTGTAGAGCAGGGCATGGGAACCGCGGCAGAGGAGAATATGGCCACTGACATTGCTGATCCGAGCAGCTTGCACGGGTGGTCCGCCCGCAGGGAGGAGGATGCGAATGCAGTTCTGGCGATTCAGACCCCAGAGGAGAACTTGGCCATCGGCGGAGACGGAAAGGAGCGTGCTGAAAACGCGACTGGCAGCAAGGACAGTGATGGGAGTGCGGTGGCCGAAGAGGTGAGTTCGAGGAATGAGGTCGATGCTGTCCCTCGAGGCTGCGACCTTCCAGACACCGATCGTGCAGTCTTCTCCGCCAGTGACGAGAGTCTTGCTGTCAACGAAAGTTGCGGTGGTGATAGGACCGACGTGCGTGTTCTCGTATAGCCCTAGGAGACGGTTCGTACGCTTGGAGAAGAACCGGATGCTGTTGTCTGGAAATCCCCACTGCATGTACCGGGTGCAATCTGGCAGCAAATTGAGCTTGCACGGGCCCGTCGCGAGGAGTCTATCGTCCGCGGACTGCACACCAGAGGAGATGAAATTGAGGTCGGCCACTCGCTCGCGGATATCGTACGTCGTGTCGGGCAGCCTCGTGAGAGTCTCGGCTAAGACATCCAGCTTTGGCTCCATGTCTCTATCCGCCTCGCGGTACGGATGGCCCTTGAGGAAGACTTGGTTCGGAGTCTGGCCAAAGGAGTGGATGATGCCAATGCTCGCCAAACGCTCGACTTGATCATCAATCTTGTCGAGATCTTTTGCGCCGCCGTATGAAAGGTGCTGGAAGACGTTCGTGGCTTCGACGGCGGCCTCTCCTCTCTGCTTGTATCCAAATACCAGGTCGATCCACTCGTGCAGATGCTGACTGACGTACTCGCTCTCGAGAGCTTCGCGATGCATGTTGATGAATATATGCGGATCGCCTTTTGCCCATTTCGGAAGGTGGACATGGTTAACAGCTTCGCCGCTGACCTGCTTGCTGCCGAACTCGTATCCGTTGACGTTGGTAAGGAACTCAGGGAGGTAGAAGAATTCCGGAGTCAATTCGCGGACATCGGTCATGTTATCTCTGGATGCTGATTGCCATGCCCGCTCGACGGAATCGAACAAACGGTCAGCGTGATCAAAGGATCCTCCTTGAAGCAAGAGATACGATTGCACAAAAGGCTGCAAGCGGATGAGATACGAGCTGACAATCATGGCGGAGGAGTAGTGTGTGCCGTAGTGAAAGGGCGGAGCATTGTGGTCACCCATCTCAGCAAACTGCTTGAAACGGTCTTTGTACTCAGCCTCTCTCATCGGCGTCTGGCATCCCATCGGCTTCGAGAAGTTGCGGAACGTCTTCGGGTTGTCCAGATTGAGCTCCTCGCTTGTGTAGTCGGCCAGAACCCACGGGAAGATGGGATACTGCGTCAAATCGTTGAAGGTGCGACCAGCCATCGTATTCACCAGCATCAGATACTGGAAGTTCGACATTTCTCCACGTTGCCATCTCTTTGTCGCAGCATGCGTCGGTCCAGCATTGAAAAGATTGCCGAATTTGGAGCCGAAGTTCTTCGGCACGTCTTCAGGCGTGCGAAGCGTGTCGAGCCGCCATGCATCCTCACTAGCCACGGCTGATGCACTGTGTACATGAGGGGCCCGATAGACGATCGCGTTGTAGAGGTCATCCCGCGACTTCGACGACATGCATGTGAGCAAATAGCTGCGACCATCTGTGAAGAAGACCTCGATGGCCACGTCGCGAAGCAGGAATCGTCGCTTTGAGACACTCAGCACTTCGGACCACGTCCAATTGCGAGTCTCTTGGTCGCCAACGCTATGTCTCGACCTCGCGGCACCAACGTCTTTGCCGGAGATGAGCTGCACGTATGGATCTCTTTCATCTTCCGGTGCTTGCGAGACGCTGACGATCTCGCCATCGGATCTTTGGAAGAAGTTGTCTTGCATGTACAGACACTTCTGCCCAACAACGAGAAGACCTTCGCAAGCCTCAAGACCGACGATTCGAGAGATATTGTGCAATTGCTGTACCATGTCGCCGCGCTGTAGGTTCGTCATCACTTTTCGATTCTTGTCCTCGATTAGGCCGTCCTCGTCTTCTCGAGGATCATCGACCATCTCGAATCCGCCTTCGAGCAACTGGGAGGTGGACACGGCATCGCTTCCTGCTCGCTCGCGGCTGGGAAACTCGGTAGAGCCATCGGTCGTGCCTGGCGGAGTGTCGGGAGTCGGATTGGCTGACACTGGTATGTTGTTGCTCTCCTCAGCAGCAAGCCGAGCAATTTGTGTGTTGATTGCCAATCGTCCATTGGTGAGCCGTCTTGAGCTTTTCCGCTTCGGCAGGAAGGCTTCCTTCAGCTCTGAAGTATCGGGCACGACCCGCATGCGCATTCGATTAGCAGCCTCGGTCTCGTCCAATTGCCATCGAGCAGGCTGTGTGCTTGGCTTGAGACCGCATGGCTGACGCGCGAGTCTTTCCAGCTTATCGAATTCTCGATACAACAGGCTCACGTTCTCTTGATGGTCCTGAATTGCTCTTTGCAGCTTCAGTCGTTCTTGAGCATGCACGTTGGACCGCCAATGATTGGTCGTCACCTCATAACGGTTAATCATGTCATCCGCAGCAGTTTCCTCAGCGTGCCATTGTCGAAGCTTCTCTCGGCGCTTGCTCAGGCGAGTCTTGGTAGTCTCTTCTGAATTGCGATTTTCGCTGTTGACAAAATCTTCCCAAGGCTTGCTCAGAGAGTGGTGAAAGACGGAATCGAGGATAGGCCTATTCTCATCGATCCAGCCCAGGAAGTCGTCATCGTCCATCGAGATCAACTTCATGAATCCAGTCGAGAGGTGGCGTTGCTCGGGACCCATGGTGTTGGTCAACATTGTCGCAGTCTCAGTCGGCTTCTGTACAAGCACAATACGCCATAACTGGGCCGCGGCCAGCCTGACTGTCTTGACCTCGGACACCAACTTGTGGTACAACAAGAAACAGATCAGCTTTGTGAAAAGAGTCTCCTGGTTCTCCGGCGAGAACAAGATGGTCTGCCAATAGGTCATCTTAGCAAGGAAGTCGCCAACCTCCTTCTCATCGGCGTCTTCATTGAGCTCAGCCAGTCTCCATAGCGTCGCCTTGAGGAACACAACACGAATTGCATTGGTCGACTGGCTGCAGAGTCGGACTGACTTGAGGGTCGCGATCTCAGGTCGCTGAAGGTGGTCCAGAATTTCACCAGTGAACTCGAGCAGCGGCTGAGCTCCATCGATGAACCATCCTTCCGAGACAGCTTCCGCCATGTGCTGCGTGTAGCGCGCAAGATTTGTCAGGACTTTGGTCTCAGTGAGCAGTCGCTGATGAAGGCGGAAGTGGCTGCCCAATTGCGACAATGCGTTGACAAGAATATAAGACTCAAAGTAGGCTTGATGCTCCCTGAAACCGGGCGGCACTCTCAAAAACAGTCCAATGCCGTTGAACTTGTCCTTCTCGCAGACTTGATCAATAAAGAGTGTAATCACGAGCTCCAGAAGACTCTCCACCAACGAGTTGGCCACGTTGATCTTGACAGGCTGTGTGGCCTTCGGCGCCATAGGCGCACTGAATTGCCTGGGTACGGTCAACCGTTCGCCAGTGTCATTGACCATGACAAAGGATGACATGCGTCTCGGCATTTCAACGCGATTCGGCGCCATTGGAGATGGCGTTCGCCGACCTTCGTTCATCTTTAAACTGCGCACAGAAGGAGGGCGTTCGCCCAGAGAATTGGAATGAGGTCGCATTTTGACCTCTTCGCCTTTGAAAGACAAAGCCTCGGATTGCAGCTCAGTTTCGGCGAGAAGTCGGTCGGTTCCAGCGAGGAGCGGATAAAGGATGAATAAGACTTCCTGGAGATATCTCGAGTTGACTGCAAAGTCTGCAAATGCTGGACTCCTGTCGTACAGCTCGTTCAGGAACTGTATGGCATTCTTGATGATCTTGGTTTCCGATTCAATTGGCTCTTCTTCTGGGGCGACTTTCCTCAAGCCGGCTTCGAGCATGGCGAAAATAGCGGGCAGCATCTCTGGGTTTGCAATGGCTAAGTCCTCGTTCACGGCGAGCATCTCGACCAAGTGAAAGGCGGAGAACTCTTCCTCAAGCCATTCGAGCGAAATGCTGCGACCAAAGAAAGTTGCAAATGCCAGACTCCAGACAACCTTCGACCTCCAGAACGGCTTCAATCGAGACTTCAGAGTGACGAAGCCACCGTTCCTGTCGATGAACGATGACTTGAACTCCGCTCCAAGGATTGACATAGATTTGCATATGATACTCAACGTGGTCTCGATGATACGCACGTCGTTCTCTGCCAGCAGGTGAAGCAGCCATCGACTTGGCAGCGCGCGGTTGAAACGTCGAACAGTGGTGACTGTGGGATCCTCGTTCAGCACATCTGCGAGCAGTCTCAGAACAAGTACGGCAAGCTCGTACTTTGGCAACCCTGCATTATTCTGTTGCGGGCCACCTGGAGTTGTTGGTCGGGGGCTGCGGGCACTCTTAGTCACCGAGCCGACTCTGGACCGACGACTGACCGTACGACTCAATGTCCGCGTAGGGGCAATCGGCATGGCTCGATCGTCATGAAGGCCGTATGCAACGAACATGGCCAGGTCACGGTAGAAGCCGTGGGACGAACCGGGCCCGAGGAGTGTCTTCAGAGCCACCATCATCAGCCTTGCAGATTGTTCGCTGATATCTTCAGCTTTTAGTGCCTCCACTAGCCTCTTGATGATCCGCATTCTGATGAAACGCTTCTGATTGAAGGCAAAATTCCTGTTTCCCGTGATGAAGCCAGTAAACTGCGTCCAGTAGAGTGTCTGTGTCTCCATATCGCTCCTCCGCCAGGTGTCAAAGTCCACCACAAGGATGCGGTATGCGATCGGATTGATCAAGAGGGACTCATCTGGCCTGGATTTGTCGTATCCTACGAAGCGTAGGACAAGTTCAAGTAGCTCCAGTGGAAGCGACTGTCGGTCATCGAGGCTCAACATAGTAGCTGGGCGGCGTGTCGACAGTTGAGGACCCGGTCCGACCTCAAGTCCAAGCTTTTCGCGAATCACCACCGCTAGTAAGCTGAACCCGTGTCCCTTCTCCATGGCTTCACTCACGCGCCAGCTGTCTTGCACGCATTCAAAGAAAATCTCGACAGATTGCAGAAAGGTCTCCTTTGAATGGGCAGTCTCCAGCTGCTGGAGGAGCACTGGAATGGCGCCGTAAAATCGCCAAGTCGCATCGTCGAGGGGCTGAGGAACGATGACTGCCGGATCACCGAACATCAATCCAGTGCCAAAGGATCGACCAATTGCCTCGTTCAGTCCAGGGACTGCTGTGTTGATGGCAACTACGCGAGCGTGTTGTGTCAGCTGCTGATATTTGGACATTGCGTTCCTGTCGAGTTCGTGCTTGGCGCCATTCGCACGATTCCGATCCTCTGCCGCAGCAAATTCGATCACGGCGGATGGATCGATGGCTAGAATCAGGCGAGATTCTGACACAACATCGCTACCTCTACCTTCCGTCGCTGCAATGATATCGGACTTGTCATTCTTCTCTGGGTGCAGAGTTTCGTTGTACTTGTTGAGTTCAGCAGAGGCCCGGTAAGTAAGCAGTGAGCCAAGACAGTCTTGAAGATTGCCACGATATCGCGGGCCCAGCCTGAATGAGACTGCAACGAACTCATCCGTCAGAGGCACGTGGTAGACGTGGGCATTCGCCAGAGACCATCTCGTGTGCACTGCGTTCGGAACAGGATCCATTGCGACGCTTCGCGGCGTGCCAAAGAAGCCTTGAATGGGTGTTGGACGCGGTGGCGCAGATTGGGATCTCTGCTTCTCATGGACCACACCGGACACATCCGGATAATTGCACTTTCGTTGCTCCGCGAAGACGCCATCCACGAACAGCGACGCGACACTCTGGCTGGGATTTGACGGGTTTCTTCGTTGTACCAAGGTGATGTGGTACCACTGCGAGCTCTTGAACTGAGTGGACTTGAAGCGGACGCTGGGGTTTGGGGCGTTCACAGAGGTCTGCAGAATCAATTGGTGGCTGTCCTTCTCCAGGTACATCAGGATGAAGCATGTCTTTGGCAGATCGAAAGCCCCGAAAAGCGTCGTATGTGACTTCGAGTCATACTTGTCGATCCTGATCCATGCGGATATACTGTATCCTGTCTGTGGAGGAAAGTTACGAATGCTGGGTACCTCAATTGATGAGAAACCATGAGGTTGCAGATCAAACTGTATGAAAGCAGGCTGTTTTGAATCACGCATCAGCCGGAGAAGAGTGTCTCGACCAGGGCCATCTTCGGATGCTCGTTTGAAGACGAGCGAGACATCGTCGAGTTGGTTCAAGCCGAATCGACCCAAAGCGAGAGTGAGATTCTGCAAGGATCCTACCGCTGAGGTCGGAAGAGCTGATGAAGGAGCGATTCTGAGCACGTCGGAGAGGATTGATGTATTCCAAAGCGCGATCAGGCACCGCGTGTCGTCTTCCGCCATTGTTGTCAAAAACTCGATCACCCGTACTGCGCTTGCGACGCCGGCTTCATCTGCTCCAGCATATCTCTCCACGACTCGAAGCGCAAGTCGTAATGCAATCGCGCATCCATTTGGATAGACAATAGGTCCACCCTGAGCATTTGCAAGATCAAAGTGGACTCGGCCGAGGGCGAATGCGATCAACGCATTATACGGACTGGGACTGCTTCGCTTCTGATCCTCACTTCGCACTTGATGAATCTGTTCGAGACTTTCTTCTAGCGCATCCCAACCATCGACTCGATGAAAGTACCGCTCATTGCCGGAATCGTGAAGAGCCTCGGAAAGAAGCTGGAGTACGCTGTTGACAAGACCGATGACTTCTTCATACGACCATGTGTCATTTCGAAGGTCATCTGCCCGCAGAATCTCGAGTACTCGTTCAAATCCGTGACCACGCCGGAAGGTATCTTGTGAGGCCGAATGTGATGCCAGTTCCTGCTGTAATTTCCGTGCGATATCTGATAGGCGTGACAACTCGTCCTCGACGGAAGGACCATGATGAAGAGAAAAGCGACGAATGTAGCCAGCGGTGGTTGAAGCCTGCTCGTCAGGACTGAGGCCTTTGGAGTTTCTGCGATGTCGAGTGGGCAAAGCCACGCGCATAGCCATGCTTTAGCGGTCTTAGGTCGCAGCGACCCTCGAATCGATATTACGCGGCTCGCTCATTCTGGTACGGGTCGGAGCATTAAGCCATGCGCAGAAGACAGTGCCTCGTGTATGATCGCACCGCTGGTCGAGTCGTTGTCACGTTTGTCGATCAATCCTCGGGATCCGGACCAAGGCAGCAAACTGGTTCGAGTCGATGTCGGGGTGAATGTGTTGTAGAAAGCACCTCAGGTCTTGGCAGGTCTATTCCTGGAGAGAGGTCGTGTGCTTCAGCAGCAGACCGATCGCGGAAGGAATTGATGGAGTGGTCACGACGGTTTGTTGGCAGGTACGTGTCCGTCAACCAGACCGCACCTAGGGAGTAGTCCGGTGCTCACGTTGTTTCAGGTACCACACCCAGAACGGATCATATGCCTGTCAGAAATGCGTGCAGCAGTGTAAGGTACAGGTACGACTCGTGTATCGTATCGCTGTGGCTGGGGAGAGGAGGGGAGCTCGGACTTTCCGTGGCGCACCAGTTTGAAGCTCCACTCGCCTCGAAACGGAGCCAATTGGACGGGATGACGCCGCGGTCGCCTGACACACCTGACCTTATCGCGCCCACCTATCTCGATCCGAGCAAGCTCCCCGTCGACCTGAGCTCATCTTGCTCATCCTCCTCCTCCTCCTCCTCCTCTACATCAACACAACCATCTGCATCTCCACCGCTCCATCAGTCTCGCCATCGCATCGACCTCTCCTCGCTACAGCTTCACCTCCAAGTCTCGCCATCATGAAGTCGTTTCTCGGCTTGACGCTGCCGCTGCTGGCGGCGGCATCGCCTGTCATGGTCGAATCCATCCACAACGACGCAGCTCCCGTCGTCTCCGCCTCCAACGCAAAGGAGATCCCCGACAGCTACATGATCAAGTTCAAGAGCCATGTCAACACCAACCTGGCCGCGCAGCACCACGACTGGGTTCAGGACCTCCACCTGTCAACTCAGAAGATGAAGATGGACCTCAAGAAGCGCTCCCAGACACCGATGGTCGACGACATCTTCCACGGCTTGAAGCACACATACAACATTGCTGGCTCGCTCCTGGGATACTCCGGTCACTTCGACGAGGACACCATTGAGCAGATCCGCCGACACCCAGATGTAAGTCATCAAGCACGTCATGCGGCCATTCCAGTGGCGCCATCAACACACCCTCGATACCCTGCACATTCATCGCAATGCATCCGAGAAACGGACTGACAAGTTGACTCACTCAGGTCGAGCTTATTGAGAAGGATCAAGAGGTCCACACCCTCGGCCACGATGATTACGAGACGGAGAAGAACGCCCCGTGGGGTCTAGCTCGCATCTCGCACCGAGACAGCTTGTCATTCGGTACCTTCAACAAGTACCTCTACACCGCCGATGGTGGTGAGGGCGTTGATGTCTATGTCATTGACACTGGCACCAACGTTGACCACGTCGACTTCGAGGGCCGCGCCAAATGGGGCAAGACCATTCCTCAAGGTGACGAGGACGAGGATGGCAACGGACACGGCACTCACTGCTCCGGCACTGTCGCTGGCAAGAAGTACGGTGTGGCCAAGAAGGCTCACGTCAAGGCCGTCAAGGTCCTGCGCTCCAACGGTTCCGGCTCCATGTCTGATGTCGTCAAGGGTGTCGAGTACGCCGCCACTTCTCACTCTGAGCAGGTCTCCGTTGCGAAGAAGGGCAAGAGAAAGGGCTTCAAGGGCTCTGCTGCCAACATGTCTCTTGGTGGTGGCAAGTCTGCTCTTCTCGACCAGGCCGTCAACGCTGCGGTCGACGCCGGCATCCACTTTGCCGTCGCTGCTGGCAATGATAACGCTGGTGAGTTTCCAAGAATTCGCTCCGCTATCCTGCTTTCGATGCTGACAACTTCCAGACTCCTGCAACTACTCTCCCGCCGCCGCCGAGAACGCCGTGACCGTCGGTGCCAGCACCCTCGCTGATGAGCGTGCCTACTTCTCCAACTTCGGCACTTGCAACGACATCTTTGCTCCCGGCCTCAACATCCAGTCCACCTGGATCGGTAGCAAGTACGCCGTCAACACCATCTCCGGTACCTCTATGGCCTCGCCTCACATTGCTGGCCTCCTCGCCTACCTGCTCTCCCTCCAGCCTTCGAAGGACTCCGCCTACGCCGTGGCCGACATCAGCCCTAAGAAGCTCAAGAAGCACCTCATCTCCTTCGCCACCGAGGGTGTCCTTAGCGATGTCCCAAGCAACACCAAGAACATTCTCGCATGGAACGGTGGTGGTGAGGGCAACTTCTCCGCAATCGTTGACAAGGGTGGATACAAGGGCAAGAACGAGTCTCCTGCCCCAGTTGACCTCAAGGAGGACCTCAAGGAGAAGGCCGGTGACTTCGCTGAGAAGATTGCTGAGCTCGAGAAGAAGCTCGAAAAGGACGTTCAGGACTTCATTGGTCAGCTCAAGTCCGAGTAAACAATCTGCCGAGCATGATGTTGGAAGGGCAATACGCCATCTTCGGCCGGTATCGAATCGGTTGACGGTCCTGTCTGAAGCATGAAGAGGATTGCATACTCTGGAGGATTGATGAGGATTGCATAGACGCATGATAGGGAATCTCATGTTTACTGGAAGCAAGCTGGATCGTAAGGACTCGGCAGGAGGAATTATAGCATGGCGCCTCTCAACAGCGGGTAGGTGGCTGAATGTGATAAATTGAAATTGGAATAACAGAACTTTATCGAGCAATGTCATTGTCTTGTATACCCCATAAAAGGAGGTTTCTTTGCAGTGGATCAGATTTTCAGAAATGAACTAATCTTTCTAGGTCTGACCCATAGTGTTCGCGGCTTCTTCCATACAGCGGTGGTACAGTGGCGGTCGTGCAGTTGGTGCAGCTCGTGCTTATGGTACATGATCATTACTTGTCGCCGTGACTGTCTCCATCTGCTTCAGTGCGCCTCCCAAGGCAAGAGCGAAGTTCAGGTCCGGTTTGAATGACGAGGATTCACCCAAGACCGAACTTCATCCCGGAGCAGAGGGGCGCTGCGAAGGAAGTAGAATGCTGCGCAGGAGCCATCGAGCCAGCGGGCTCCACGTTGATGATGCGTCAAGAGGTTTCTTTGTTGGTCAGTCTACCAGGTCGATGGCTGGTGCTACCGTTGTCGACGCCCAGGTGCGGCTGGAAGCGACACGAACATGGAACATCGTCTTACAGTTACGTGATATCGAATGCTCTGTGAACAGCATTGAAGGCATGTCGTCGGGCTTCGTCGGGGTAGTGCGTCGAGAAGGGCAAAAGCCATCCAGCCACGTTGTTCGGGGCGCTTCTGAGCGACTTCTCTCTCTCGGAGATTGGTGTCCTATGCATTTGACGATCTGGTAGAAGGCGCTCGCTGATCAATTCTGCACGCTGATCTGACGAGGGAGAGAGGAGACATATCAGGAAGGTTGTGGTTCCCTCTTTTCTGTTCTGTCTTCTCAATCTCAACTCCATCTCGATTTTCTACAGTCTCATTAATCATCATGAAGCTCCCGATACTGACCCTCGTTGCGATATCCACTGCTACAGCCCTCGAAACTACGCAGAGCGAGTTGTTCAAGGCTCGGGGCGAAATCAAAAACGCAAAAGCGTTTGTAGTCGCCATCGAACGAGGGAAGCCCAATATCAATCCCGGCGTATATGTAACGTTCCCCGAGGCCCAGACGATCTTGATCTGTGCTAACGGTGGATTTTTGCCCAGCCAAGTTTCGGGCCCGCGCTGAAGTTCCACCGCGGAACCCATCAATGCAGCTGGTGCCGCAACCGTCAAAGACGGAGCTGTGCAGCCGAGCTGCGATATCGCTGCCACGGAGTACAACACTGTGAGTATGAGTGATCGGCTGTCAAAGCCGCACGCTCGCGCGCGTTCAAACGATGCTGACACCAGTCCAGTTCTCCGACATCCTGGCGGAGGTCACGGCTATAAGCATACGTTATGCTTGTAACCCTGGCTTCTCCATCAGCAATAAAGCCGCTGTGGTGGCCGATGCTCAAACGCTGTCCGCGGCTCTCAAGGTAGGAGAAACAAAAAGCCGTCCGCATCGTACATCGGCTTCCTAATGCAACGTTCCTCTCCAGAGCTTCATATCGAAAATCGGAGATCATTGCCCAGACAACCCCAGCTTCAAGACTCAAACCGCGACGAATGTCGCGAATCTGGCGAAGATCCAGTCGGCATATTCGTTGCTCAATCTGAAGTGTATTGTGGACCCGATACTTAGTGGATGAGGGTATCGCGTCCGAGTGATGATGGCAGGAACGAGCAGGCGTCGTCTTTTGTAGTGTCGTTGGCATGTGGTTTGGTTGAACAAGGCCTTAGTTTTGTAGCACGATGGCAGCGACCGCTTATGACTTTTTCTTTCGGAGTATGCAGTTCTTTTTCTCTTCCTTCGGCCATACGCTCGCTGACTGTTTGTATCATCTTGACAATTCGTGTGCGTATAGCTCAGGCTCAGTAGCGGTATTGTATGAGGCAGTAGAGGAGAAGAAGGACGACCGACGAGACCTGAAGAAGACTGCTGACAAAGCAGACCCAAACATTCGCATCGGTACTAAGAATGCACCTTTTAAGGGCCAGTCCGGTAGACGAGTGGAGTGAAGTGGACGCTCGGGCCTGTTGATATGCGCTATTGCCTCGCGTGAGTGAACTTTGAATCCTGCTCCGGAGGTGGAGTGAGAATTCGTGAGATCTCAATCGCTTTTTAAGCCCGCTTTACCCAAAGTAGAGCGTTAAGCGAGACGGGAGCTAGATAAAACCTAATGCTTAGCGCAACGGGCCTGTCGAATTTATGAAAATTTATGCTGCTGTCCGTGCCCGTTACTGCCCGTACGCAGTACAGAACACAGACAACCTAGTAGGCCTAAGCGTTCACTTCACTCATCTTTACTCTACTCGTCTACCGGACTGGCCCTAACATCTCCCTCTTCTCTTTAACGTGTTGGGCCTTGCCAGGGACAAGCGACTTCACGCTTCGCGATGCAAGAAATGATGTTTTTCACATGCACAATCGTTCCCTGGCAGTCCCTCACTCCGTACCTATGATCGTCCGCCAATTCTCAACCAAACTCCGTCCACTCCATTTCCTACGTCGTCCTTTCTTTACCCGCCCAATGTCCAGCCAGTCCACCTCTCCATTCCTCATCAAAGAACACATCCTCCGCGCCCAACACACTCGCGAGCGCATCGCGGCCACCGAGCTCGGACAGGAGAACTCCCTTCGAGTCCACGTGAGACAATACATTCCCAAGTCTAATTCTAAACCAAGGTCGGGAGATGTGACCATCATCGGTGCCACCGCGGATGCTTTTCCCAAGGAGATGTATGAGCCGTTGTGGGAGGCGGTGATGAAGGGGTTGGAAGGGAAGGGAAAGAGGGTTCGAGCGATTTGGGTCGCAGATCCGGCGAATCAGGGAGAGAGTGGAGTGTTGAATGAGAGGATTTTGGGGCCGGACCGTGAGTTTGTGTTCTTGTTTCTGAGACGTGCGAGGTATTGAGTGCTGGGAATTGGTAGGGCCATTGCTGATGCGGTGTCGAAGCTAGCTGGTTTGATCATGCAAGAGATTTGATGTTCTTGATCAATCAGTTCCAGGACGAGATTCCGCATCCGATTGTTGGGATTGGACATAGTATGGGAGCGTCTCACCTGTAGGTCCATGATGATGTAATTCGGGGTGCATTGATTCCTGGCTGACTATGGCTTGTAGAGCACATCTCGCGCTCCTCCATCCTCGTCTCATGGACGCAGTCGTGCTCATGGATCCAGTTATTCAGCGAGGCGGTGGTGGATCGAACTGGGCTGCCGCTTCGACATATCGGAGAGACCTCTGGCCATCTCGCCAAGTAGCAGTAGAGAAGCTCCGATCAAGTCCAGCACTGAAGCTCTGGGATCCACGAGTACTAGAAGCCTTTATCCAATACGGTCTCCGGGAATTACCTACCGAACAATACCCCGATCTGCCTACCGACAGCAAAGACGGAGACATACCCGTGACGTTACAGACGACCAAAGCCCAGGAAGTCTACAATTACATCCAACCCATGTATTACGACGAACGGCTGATGGTCCCCGAATTCGAACGACACCGCGACTTCTCGGCCGAAGATCTCGCTCTCGCTCCTGATGCGGCATTCAATCGCTCAGAGAAGATTGTGCTTCATCGTCGATTACCGGAAATCAGGCCAAGTACACTTTTTGTCTTCGGCGCCACGTCCGAAGTCTCATCTGAGGAATTACGGAAGGAGAAACTGGATATGACCGGGACGGGACCAGGAGGCAGTGGTGGAGCGAAAGCGGGCAGAGTGAAGGAAGCCGTGATCGAATGTGGGCATCTGGTGCCGTTGGAGAAGCCGGATGAGAGTGGAGAGGCTTGTGCGACGTTCGTGAGCGATGAGTTGGATAGGTGGGCGCGAGAGGAGAAGGAGAGGTGGGCGATTAGAGAGAGGTTGACGAGGGAGCAGAGGGTTGGGATCAACGAGCTTTGGAAGAGTAATATTGGCGGGCCGCCGGGGAAGAGGAGGAAGGAGGAGACAGGTGCGACTAAGTTATGAAGGTCATCATGTGAGCTGTGACGGGACACAGTACACGCAGGAGCGTGGACTCATTACAGCTATACAGAGGCGACAGCAGAGATTGAGATCTGCATTGCAGCATCCGCAAGGAACCTAACAGGACAAAATGACGAGATTTCATCCAATCGTTCGTTATTGATGTTCTGTACATTCATCCTCCCTCTAAGGAGAAGAGTACTTGTAATCGTACTGCTCCTTCGCCTTCTTGCCCAGCTCCTTCAACTCATCCTCCTTCTCCTTGAATCCATCCTCCTCCTTCAATCTCCTCTGGTACGCCTCATTCGTGATTGTCGACTCGTTCGGGATTGCAACACCCTTTTTCACCGCAGGCCTGGCATTAATCCTCTCCCACCACTTCTTCAAGTTGGGGAACTGATCGAGATCCACGCCCGCGAAGTAGGCCACGTTCACCCAGCTGAAGTTGGCAATGTCTGCTGTGGAGTACTTTCCTCCGACAAGGTATTCATTCGAAGCGAGCTGGGCGTCGAGGATGCCGTAGAGGCGCTCGGTCTCGCCGACGTAGCGTTGGGTCGGGTAGGGAATGCGTTCCTTGGCGAGGCGGTAGAAGCTGTCATTCGAAGTTAGCATCCTTCTCCGGTGCGAGATGTTTTTCCTTTTATGCTTACTGGTTGGCCTGTCCCTGCATTGGACCCAGTCCTCCGTGTTGCCACGCAACCCACTGCTCGCAAAGTGACAGCTCCGGTTCGCTCTTGAATGAGAACTTGTTCTCTGGGTCGAAATGACGGGTAATGTAGGACAAGATGGCTGCACCCTCTTGAATACCGAGGCCGCCTGCATCATGATCTACCAGGACTGGGATACGTCCATTGGGACCCACGTCTGTGAACCATTTCTCCTTCTGGATGTTCTGGCTGATATTGATGGATTGGTAGACGTAGTCGGGCTTGCCATAGGCCTCCTTGATCTCTTCGAGGATGATGCTCGCTTTGTGGCCTGTTCGGGAGCTTATTTTAGCACGACGGACATCTGGAGCAAGTGTAGAAACCGGAAGACTCACCATTGGGAGTGCCAAATGTCAGCAGCTCCAAGCCTTGCTTGGCGATGAGGCCGTTCGGTCGGTCAGACATGTCTTCTTGCTTTCGGGACGTGGTGCTTGAGAAGCTTCTGTACGCGATTTGGTTCTTCAATTGGGTGGTCTTGAGAAGGAAACTGACGGTTTGCTGTGCTCGGTGAAGCGGAGAACGGAACATGGGAGAGATGTCAAGGAGGAGGAACAGCTTGACCAATGTATATGATGCTTAGAGCTTGCCTGCAAGATGCTTACGTGGGGAATGACAGCTTCATGAGCTGTTTCTTAGTCGTTGCATTGGTAATGCGTGGAACCAATGATGATGAGGTCGCTCCTGCCGCGAAATCACCGGATGACGTCACGCAATGGTGAGTGAATTGTCTTTCAAGGTCCAGATCGGCGATATCTCGGCTCATTGAGATCGACCTCTGTTCTCCTGCTCAAACTGCACGCTCCGAGAGCCATTGAGGTGCAAGCCATGTATTGCGGTTTGAGCAAGACCGTGGAGGTGTCAAAGGACAAGATTCTGGCATTCTAGACACAGGACCCGACAGAAGCGATAGCCATAGATTCATCATCTAATTCATCTTCCAAGTGATCGTCAAGCCTTCAGAACAACTTCAAACCTCCTGGCATCAAGCTCTGGAAGACACCCTCTGGATCATATTGTCTCGCGATGCGCTGTAATCTCTCCTTGTTGGCCTGACCATACGATCCAAAGACATCCTGACTCTTGTCGGCGTAGTTGAGGTATAGATACGAGTTCTCGTGCCCTTGCTCCTTGGCCCAGGCCCCGAGGTCTGCAATAAATTGCTCGCCCGCGCTTTGGAGCTCCTGGTCGAGGGGACTTGTTCCATTCTTCAGCCAGAGGAATTGAAGTTGAATCATGATCAAAGGTCCACTGTCGCCCAGGCCCAGTGGATTGCCCCCGCGGACATTGGTGTGCGTGAGGGTGGTCTGACCAAAGAGCTGAAAGCCAAGGGTAAAGGCCAGTAGCTGAGTGTTGTTGCTCCATGGCTCTGACTTGGCCTTGTCAACTGCATATTCGATGATGTCTGTATTCATTTTCATGGTGATGACCCAGCCGTCCCAGCGGAAACCATTCGGTGCGTCCATAGACTCGTTGGCGAAAACACCGTGTCTGGCAATGCGGAGGTTCTTCTTGGTAGACGGAATGTTGACGAAGGGTTCGAAGATTTTGGGCGTTTCTGTCACTGGCTCCGAGTATATGGGTATGGTATCTAGAAGTTGTATCAGCATCTCTTGATCGTTGGTTGGCAAGTCGAGAGGTGCTACTCACTGATACTCCAAGAGTTCGCGGCTGGCTGGCGCAAGACAACAATCCATGTTGTAGCCTTGTCGTCCTTTGTCTCCGGATCGGCGAGCGTACCAAATGCAGAAGCCACCGACTGCAGCTGCGAGATGTCGTAGTCTATAGTGCCTCCCCAGAAATTGCTGCCCGGAATGGCCTCGACGTCGAAGCGGGTGACCAGGCCAAAGTTGCTCGAACCACCTCTCAGCGCCCAGAAAAGATCGGGTTCGGTTTCTTGACTGACCCAGATGATCTCTCCATCAGCATTGACGACCTGGTATCTGCAGATGTTGCTGTAGACAAATAATACAAAGGTCAGTGATGCTTGAACAACCTTGGACGCCGCAAGCCTTATCTTCAACCACTTACTCGCACGCAAAGCCATGCTCGGGAGTCAGAAAGCTGGTGCCTCCGCCCAGGAGCAGGCCCCCAACGCCGATATGTCGCAGACGCCCACCAAGGACAGTGATATTCAACGGATCCAGAGCATCGTAGACATCGCCCCATCTTCCGCCCGGACCAAGACTGACGGTGCCGTCGCCATTAGGTGTCACCTGATTGAGGCCGCGGAAGTCAATGGTGATGCCATTCTCGATGTTGCTTGCCGATTCGAAGTAGGTATGACCACCGCTCTTCGCCGCGAATGGGCAGCGTATGTCCTTTGCAGTCTTGACGATGAGCGCAACATCCTCAGCTTGGGTCGGAACGACGAAGCATGCTGGATTGATATCACCGTTCCAGTTCGAGAAGTATTCGGACTTTGACTCTTGATAGCCAGCCGTATCAGACGCGCCGAAGACTTTTCCTGACAACGCCGTGCGCAGTGTAGAGCACTATGCTCTTGTCAGCGTGCTGATGTTCACGGTGGTTGGTGCATCATCCTACCGCTGTAGCGCAAGTTGCTGTGGTATTGTCGACAGACCGTACGAACTCCAGGGCCTGAACACCACCGAGCAACAGCACGGAAGTGAGGAAAGGTCTAGTAAAACTGGCCATTTTGTGCCGCTGAAATTGCCGATGGAAATGGGAATGATGATTCCAAAGGAGCATACTTATTATTGATACGAAGTACTTCGCCAGGCCGAAAACATCCGGGTCATCCATGTCTGCCATTACGCGTCGACAGGCCTACCATGCTGCTGCCTGCGCCACACTTCAGGTGAAAGTTCAGCGTATGAGCCGACAAGCGGTTCGTTGCAAGACTGGCAGTTCGAAACGCAACCTTTGGGCCGTGAGTTCAGTTCACGGCGCCCGCTCAAGTGGCCAAACGCGAATCTGCTCCAACGGGCCAGCGTGTGAACTCATCGAGTGGCCACCGCCCCATCCTGGCCCTAAATAAAAGGCGTGTCTGAGAGGAGATTAGACCAACGGAAGCCGGTGAAACTCGGTACCTTACAGAGCGACGGCTACTCCAATGCGTTCACATGCTATAGACGTAGAGGACGAGCCCGTATGAACGCAGGACTTCGGTCGCAACTGCGCTCTTCCGAGCCTCGAACTACCTCTACTTCTTGCCGCGACTACTTGAGCTGACCATTTTCTTTTTCAAGTGTTTGGGAATTTTCTCCTTGCGCTTCTCTCGTTTCTCCTCCTTCACGGCCTTCTTGTGCTCCTTCTTCGCATCCTTGTCCTCGAAACGCTTGCCGCGAGGCGGGCCACTCTCTCGCTCTTCGTACGAGCCGTCTTCGCTGTCGGAGTCGGAACCATCGTCGACTGAATTTTCAGCGGAGTGATCCTTCGCAACGTCTGCTGCATCTTTCTCCTGCGCGTCAGAAGGCTTCTGCTCGGCCAGGAGACCTTGGTAGACCAGCGAGTCACCTTGCTGCATCCTCTCTCCATCACGCTCGATGTCGTAGACCTGTTCAAGGTTTTGTGGTATGTATTGCTGGCGGAACACTTCGTTGTCGACTTCTGTCGACTCCTCCTCGTTCTCTGACTTGGCAAACATTTCGTTGATCGTCTTCTTCATGCCCTCTTCTTCGACCGGACCAGCGCTGTTCGTGATGAAACCAAATACAGCTCGTTCTGAAAGTATGTCGGCACCCTTTTTCCGGAAAAAGTCGGAAATGTTCTTGATATCCATTCTCAGGAATTCCAGACTTCGCGGATGATCTGGCTCAACACTTTGGCTGACATCGATCACAATCAGGCGATGTTTGTGGTAGAGCAGATTGTACTCCGACAGATCGGCATGCACCAATCGACAAACTTGATACATCCTCCTCATGTGGCCCAGCAGTTCAATGTATATTGAGCTCCACTTCGCAGCGACTTCTGTACCGGTCAAGGAGTCAAACTCGACATCTCTTAGTCGAGGTGCTGGCCAGCCGCGAGAGTTTCCTAGAAAGCCCATCACAAGAACGTGCGCCTTCAGGTAGACCGGCTCCGGACAAGGAATACCAGCGGCGTGTATTCTCCGCAAATTTCTGAACTCCTTCTCCGCCCACACCTTGACCATGGCTCGATTTGATCCCTTGTTGTAACCATGGCGGAATCGATGCTCACCTGTAACGTACTTGTCACGATCTTTGAATACGAGAATACTCGTCTTGTAGACCTTGATCGCTCGGTTCAGCTCTTTGACCTCGCCACCGCCTTCTTCCTCTTGCGGTATTGTGACTGCGTGGTACACATTGGCCTCTTTACCCGTCGAGATCACACCGTTGATCTCGGAGACTATATTCCGGTTCAACATCTGCAGCATCATCATTCGTGTCCGTGGATCGAGTACTTGCTCCGTTGTGGCTCGATCACTCTTCTCTGCACCTCCATGACTTTTCGTCACCCCAGCTTCCATATCGTTGAGCTTTAGCTTTGCGGTATGCCGTGAAAGAGACTTGATGTGATCGTCCACCGCTGCTTTTGTGTTGAGTTGAGGATTCGCTTTTGGCTTTTGCGATTCGGGCACGGAATTGTCGTTCAGCTTCCGCTGTCTGTTGTATGCTTTGGTGTAGTCGGCGGGGTTGGCGGCGGAGATGTCATGATCGGACAAATCATTCTCGGAATCAGCAAAAATATCGTCGTAGTCCTCGTCCTCCTCGTTCTGCTCGACATCATCGTTGGCACTTCCGGGCATCGCTGGCTTGCTGTTGCCCAAGTCGACGTAGCCTTCGTTTTCGGCATACTTGTGAGGAGGCGCAAGTCCCTGCGCAGGACTCGAAGCTGTGTTATGTGACATGGCGATCGTGTGCGATTGCTTGTACGGATGTGCTGAATGGAGAACTGTTGCCACGAGTGTCGAGTACGACTTGCAGATCTTCAGGAACAAAATCTCGAAAAGTGACGCATCGTACCGGAGAGGGGTCCGCTGGCGGCGGCAGAGGCGTCGTTTAACAAACCGCATCTCGTGAGAGCACACCCTGGGCCAATACACCACCTACAAAGCAACGAACGACCCGGATGCGTGCGATACAAGAAGCGAGCAATGGCGGCTCGACGCTCATCCTCAGTCTGCGGATTTTGCCAGGCTAGGCAGCTCCTACTATCTGGCCGTCGTCCGACGCCTCCCATCATACCTTCGAAACGCCGATTGCAGACCGCTACTGCGGTTGAGATACGATCTCCGGACGATGAGTTCGTTCTTCGTCTACCGCAGCCCGTTGGGGAAGAGGAGGAGACAGCCAAGGAGACGACCAAGCCAATCAAGATAACAGCGTCGAGGATCGAACGCGAGCCAGACGATGCGAATGGCCTCAGCTTCGAGGCGTTGTTCAAACAGCGTGGTCCACGCCTCGAAACATTACGCAGACTCTCCAACCCCTGGCCCGAGCACCCGTCTGGAAAACAGGAAGGCGTGCATAAAGGTCCGCTTCTCCCGGAAGCAACAGCCGCTATCATACCTCACGACGTCTTCCGGCAGATGGTCCATGAGGCAAATGGGCCAAAAGCCGTGCGGCAGGCATTGCGAGTCCAGCTATTGAGGTGCGATACGCCTCGTGAGATATTCAAGGTAGTGGCGGTGGCTATGAGATATCAATACACGGCGGAGAACCTAGCGATGCTGGAGGAGCCGCTTATACGGGCGCTGTATCGTTGTCGACAGCACGCTTCCGACCCGGAGGTGCTGAATACACTTAACGCCATAATCTCGCGATTTCGGATCAAAGGTCTCCAGGTGAACCCGATGTTGACATTCATGTAAGCAAATTGAAGGGCAGAGGTCTTGCAGCGGTCCAAGAATGTTTCTTGGGCCATGCCAAAAGGTCTCAGTCTGTGCTATTCCCTGTCCTACTTGGGCTATGACTGACTCTTTCACGCCTCTCCATAGGGCTTTGAAATTCGCGGCTCGAGCAAGAAGTCTTCGTGGCATGAAACGGCATTTGAAAGTGGTGCGGGAAGAAGGCTTGACGATGAGCAGTAACATGTTCCGCAGTATCATTGCAAAGTGCAGCATTGGCCATCGTGGGCTGGGTGAGATCCGCAACGGACGGTGGCGAAGGAGCGAGCTCTTCCAAGTCCTCACCGGATTCGATGACCTTACCGATCGAGAAGCAATACCATCTCGGCACGATCCTAATTCGCGACGACTGGCAATACCTCCACGGATGGGTGGCGGTATTAGCTCGCTGTAGGGATTCACAGGGTGTCTGGAACGAATGGGTTCTGTGGAAAGACACGCCCGCGCGGAGGAAACCCAGAATGCTGCAAGTGCCTACCGGCAGCCACGAAGTGACAACCCGGCATCGCGGTGACCATTGGTTCGTCGAGCAAGCCACCATGTCCGGCGATCTGGCGATTGCTTGGAAGATTCTGCAAGAGACCGAGATTCCCTTCCATTACCTGAAGCCACGGACGAAGGATCGACTGCTGGACGGACTCGAGCATGCGACTGTGATTAACGAGCATATTCGAAATGAATTGACGAAGAAACACGACCGCGATATGCTGAATATAGAGAAGGCGACAGATCGCAGCCTGCGTGATCAGTATGGCTTTCCTTATGACGATGACGAGCCCATCGTGGCGGTGACTGAGAGGGAACTCCACGACGCAGCTGAAGGCGGGGCTGCATGAGTACAGAGAAAGGAGGTGACGCTCTTGGCCATCAGACGTAATTAGCCGTAGAGACGAGCATATACACAGCATACATCAGGATCATACGCTCGATTGGGTGTCCTGATACAATCAGCATTCTCAGGTCACAACGTCGTCAATATTCCACGTTATATACTTTATCCTTCCATCACACTCCTACCTGACGTCCTTGTCACCGACCTTCTCCATTCCCTCCGCCAGTATTATCATTCCAGATCCAGAAACAACTTCTCCTTCAACAACATCCGGTCTTCCCTTCCCCACCCCAATCAGATCCTTAAGCATCGCCCTCATCGTCCTGACGATAGTCTCCCTCGATTCCCACACGGGCAAGAATACCACCATCGTGCACGAGACGAACAGCCAGATAATCCCGACTACGACCCAGCCTGTAAAGAACTTCGCAGAGAAGATGTAGCCGCTTCCGAAGAGCGGCATGGGCCACAAAATCAAAAGACAAAGTGCCAGGCAGATGCATAGCCAACGGGCGAGCTTGGCCATCTTGTCGAGCTTAGCTTTTTCCTGTATATGCTGGGCAGGCGTGGTAGCAGGCGGCGCAGATTCGCAGACGACCATCTCCGTGTCGACGTCTGTTGCGACGATGGGATCATCGTCTGTCGTGACGCGGATCTCGCGCATAGACTGCCAGTCGTATTTCTGCGGCTTGATTGGTGGAACGTACGTCAGAATAGGAATGAAGGTGAGCGGCGAAAGGAGTGCGACAACGTTCCTAACCAGCATCGGTGTGTTGAGACCAGTGGTATCCACAGTCAGCTCGCCGTAAGTGACCTGGGCAGTTACTAGCCATGATGTGACCGAGCAAATGAACCCCAGTGGTGGCGAGAATGTTGCTGCGGCCCAGGATTGGTCTGCCCAGAGGAGAGTAAGTGTCGCTGGGATGACACATGGGAATAGCATGACTCCCATGAGAAGATAGAGGTAGCCCATCGAGACACCGATGTAGTGGAATTGTAGCCTGGCATGTCAGCGGTTGTAATCAAGACAGAAAGTGGCATCAGGGCTCACAAATCCAGCCATCAATGCGAAAATGGACATGACGATGTAGTTCATGCGCATCAAAGCTTTACAGGGGCGTCCGGTCGGAAGTACATCTTGTATATGTCGTAGGTCGCAATCGAGGAGACGGAAATGAGCTCAGACGAATATGTGCTCATGATAGCCATGAACTGCGAAGGATCAGCAGGAAGCCTCACGATAGTCGAGAGTGCTCACAGCAAGCAACAAAGTAGCGACAGCTCCTCCACGTCCAAGTACGGCGACAGCAGTGTTGGGCAGCACAAGCCCAGCAGTAACATCGGCGTCGGACATCCGTTCCGGCCACGTCGGCCAGACATCGTACCGCTCAAGACACAGGCCGGCCAGTCCCATCGTCGTAGCAGTAAGCCAAGGAATCGCAAACCAGCTCAGTCCACCCATGATGTACCCAGGCAGAGCATCTACAGGCGACGCAGAGATGGCCTTGTTCCAGTAGCCATTGTCGAGGAAAACAGTAGCAAAGTTGCCCACGATGTTGATGACGAAGAACTCAGCGCCGCCTTGTGATTTCATGGTCAGATAGCTACCGCCAGCATTGCCTTCAAGAGGTCGCTCGGCAGCGATCTCCGTCAAGATCTTCCAGACACGGCGAGGAGAGCCGAGAATCGTGTTCGTCGTGTATATAACGAAGGCGAAGATGAACACGATGAGGATGATTACCAAAGCGTTGAAGTAGTCCGTGATGAACGTTGCTTTGATGCCGCCGAACAGGGTGAAAATGACAATGCCCAGTGGGAAGAGGAAGACAGTGGCCACTGT
The DNA here is from genome assembly GCA_000223765.2 of Zymoseptoria ardabiliae STIR04_1.1.2. Lineage (NCBI taxonomy): Eukaryota > Fungi > Ascomycota > Dothideomycetes > Mycosphaerellales > Mycosphaerellaceae > Zymoseptoria > Zymoseptoria ardabiliae. The sequence continues at coordinate 323,771 of AFIV01000127.1, read as the reverse complement.
TGGGACTCCGGTGAGATTCTCGATGACAGCCGCGCCTCCGGTCAGAAGCATGGCCGTTACGAGGATGTTGGTAAAGCAGCAGAAGAGGATGAAGACACCGTGGGTAGCAGGTCCGTATCTCGCCTTGACGAGCTCCAGAAACGTATGTGCATTTGGTGCTCTTCGCTTAAGCTCGACGGCCAGAGTCGCGAACAGGATGATATGAACCGTTGCACCAGCGGCGTACCAGAAGGGACCCGAGATAGTTGTTTTCTGGAACCTTGCATAGGGGTTCTAGAACATGCAGAGAGACAACGGATAGCAAGCAGGGTACCTTTGTGCGTGCACACAGACAGAAGGTAGATATAGCTTGCATCTTTCCGTAGATAGAAGAATTAGAGGAACAAGTTCATTTCATCTCCTGTTGTCGGTCATTATTTCCAACTGAGATGCTTTGGAGGAGATTCGCTGCCCATCCAGGTGGAGACGACTGAACTCGCAACTAGACCGGACTTCAAAGATCGACCGGCTGTCGTGAACATCTCGGCGGTCTGCAGCTCGTGGCTGTATCTTTTTAAGCTCCACGTGATGCAGATCATGAAGAGTGCGAAGAAGGCACTGATGCCGAGAATCATGCCATAGCTGTGAAGCGATCGTCAGCCATATTGTATGATGTGGCCGTCAAAGCTGTCCCTCCTACCCAACGCCTTGAGACAGGATCGGTCCCGGGGAACTCATTCTAGCTACTTTTCAGGTTCAATGGCGAAGAAGTATGAAGGGAACCGAATGCCGTGTAAAGCAGACGCCTGCATCGCCATACCCACCGTCGTCGCCTTGCCATATATCAAACCCTACCTTGCTGAACCTCAACACCCGATACGCGGTATCGGGCGCCGAGTGATAAGGACAGAAGGTCAAGAAGCTCGAATTGGCACCAAAGGAAACCGGCGTGAGCAGTCACGGAAGCGACTCTTGGTGGGACCGCCTTGTCGACGATATGACTCTGTACCATGTGTCAAGCGCTTCTGGATGTTCAGGTTCGCTTACGATCAAGGCTCTTCGCCACATGGCGAGCGAAAGTCGCCAAGCGGATGATGTCGCATCCGTGTACAATTGCGCTGTCACCACCGGCCGTTCTGTATGTCTCTCGCAAGCGTTTAGAACGAGCCGATTCTCAAATCTGCGTATCCATGCTGACCCGGCATGTCAAGCTGCAGCCCGAGATTGTTTTTTCGGACACGACAAGGTCATGCTTACCCGACAAAGCCTGCGGTTCCAGTATCCGTGGAAGATCGGCAATGACTTGCGAGGCGGTCGCAGCAAGTAGTGTGGTATCGATCGCGGGCCCTTCCGGTCATGGCGATGAGCTTGATAGCAGGTCATTTAGCTGATGATGTTGAAACGAGGTCTTGATGAAAGCGACTTCCTCAAGGTATACTATCGGGCTCACTTCGGGCTGATGGCCAGTGCTTTTACCCACAGACATCCCGTGGCACAGCAGGGATGTTGTCGAATTGCCAAAAGAACGTAGACAATAATGATGTGAGATGAGTCCTGACTGTTCTTTCAAGAAAGACTCATGGCTTGATCACTGCTATCTACATTGTGAACTACTGCAACTGGTATGCTCGCTGGTATCATAAAAACTCATAACATCCGCTCTCAGAGACCTCCCATTTATGCAGCAGGCGTGGCAACGCCCTGATGCGAGCCCTTCGTCGGGCCACCGTTATTGCCAATCGACTGCAACTTGTCCGACATGCCATTCGCTACGCGATTGCTGGCATCCTTAGCCATGGCGTTGTGCGTACCGTTGAAGGTTAGACCGGCGATGCCTGGGTATCCCTTGACGCCTGTCGCCTTCTCGAGGCGAGACGCGAGGTCCTCGGACACTTCACGGAAGATACCAATCTGGCGCTTGATGATCTCCTCCTTGTGGCAATTCGCCATGTGACCTGAGATGTTGTTGATGAAGCGCTCCTTGGCACCGTCGTCAAACACATTCTCCCACAGCGCGCGAGGTGCGTTGAAGTCCTCTGGGCGGATCTCCGACAAAAAGCTGATGGCCTGACCCTGGAAGTGGCCGTGGGTCTTGTCCGCATCCCACTTCTTCTCGGCGAAGCTGATGGGCTGGATAGAGCTGAGATAGTTGGGTCTCGAGCCTTGGTTGTAGAACGCCATTGGGCCATCGCGTTGGAAGTTGGCCATCTTGTAGGGCACTCGTGGAACGTTGATCGGCAGTTGCTGGTAGTTTGTTCCAAGACGGTGACGGTGGGTGTCGGGGTAGGAGAAGAGGCGAGACTGCAGAACTGGATCGGCGGATGGCTCAATGCCTGGAACCATGTGCGAAGGGCTGAACGCAATCTGCTCAATCTCGGCAAAGTAGTTCTGAACATTCTCGTTCAGGAAGAACTCGCCCACCTTGCGGAGAGGGAATTGCTTCTGTGGCCAGACGTGGGTCAAGTCGAAGACGTTGATCTTCTGTGTCTCCCACACCTCCTCGGCCTGCTTTGCGGTCATGGTCTGGAAGCACACGTCCCAGCCTGGGAACTCGCCCTTCTCGATGGCGGTGTACATGTCCTTCTGCGAGTAGTCAGGCGAATAATTTGCTGAGTCCTCTTGCGTGATGAAGTCGACTCCCTGCTTGCTTTTCATATGCATCTGGGCGTAGACCCACTCTCCCTTGCTGTTGACCAGCTTGATGGTGTGTCCATAGTAACCGTTCATCTTGCGCCACCCGTCAGGAATGCCACGGTCGCCCATTAAAACCATCACTTGATGGACGGATTCTGGGTTCTGCGAAAGGTAGTCCCAGAAGACGGTGGAGTCGTCGGCGTGTGTAAGGTGGTTCGAAGGGTCACGCTTCTGAGTGTGAATGAAGTACGGGAATTTGGCGGCGTCCCTGAGGAAGAAGACAGGCGTGTTGTTTGCCACCACATCCCAGTTGCCCTCCTCGGTCCTGAACTTCACGGAGAAGCCTCTTGGATCGCGAGCACAGTCGTGCGAGCCGGACTCGCCACCGACAGTGGAGAAACGGACAGTGATGGGAACCTTCTTGCCGGCCTTGAACATGTCGGCGCACGACAGGTCGTCCATCGCGTTTGTCGTCTGGTAGTAGCCATGAGCGCCACCACCCTTGGCGTGCACGACACGCTCAGGGATGCGTTCGCGGTCGAAGTGTGAGAGGAGATCGATCAGGTGGAAGTCCTGGAGAAGGAGCGGGCCATTGTCGCCAGCACGCTCTAGTGCAAATATCAGAACTTTTCTGAGACGACTTGGGAGCGGCATTCCGCCCTTGCATACACTTACGACTCTCGTAGGGATGTGCTACTATTGATCCGTTGGACGCCGTGTAAAGAGTATCTTGACTCGGCGCATTGCGATCTTCTTCGTACGATCGAGAGTACTGGCCGACGGGGTTGATAGCAGATGGAGCCATGATGCTGATGGTGCTGATAGACGGTATGCTTGGGACAGAGGATGTCGGCAGCTTGTTGTTCGATGTTGCTGGCGTATTGAAAGGTGTGGAGAAGAGTGAAGAGAAGAAGTGTGGCGCGAAGATGAGAGACCTTATAGGAATGATAGCGTCACTTTCTGGATCGGGTCGCTGTTTCTTCGATCTCACCAATGCCGCGTAGGAAGGCGAATGATGCGACATGACGCAGTCGCGTGGTCGTTGATCCATTTCTTTTATTTGAAGCGGCACGAGCGATTGGCTGCAGTGCGACAAAGACCATCGCGCTTAGCATCAACCACAATCGGGAAATGCCCGTCCTCATTCGGTCGATGTGGCGAGATTCTGCGGCTGTGGTCGGGGAGACAGCTCCGTTCCACGAGCCAATGAAAACAGACCTGCTTACCCATCCCAAGCGATCGATCGGAAAGTCTTGACGACATCCTGCAGCCTCACAACCTTACCGGACCTCACTCCTTGTTGCGGCTCTGCTTAAGCGGCTGGCGGTACAGTAATAGAGCGGCATGAAAAGACATCAAGCAAAGGCCATCAATCTGCAGCCCCAAGACCGCCATGCGTCCAAGTGGAAAGATTACAATATGACTTCACAACAGAATCGTCAACATGGAACAACTGGTATTGCTAAGGTACAGTACAAGCGAAGGCTCTCGGCGTTTTTGGACCTTGAGATTTGACGTCTCCGTGATGTGCCTCGATGACTTCAAGTCGAAAACTGGTGGTGATGACCAGTCACTGAAGACAAGGTGCCGGTCATGTCAGAAACGAATGCCAGCCATCCACAGGATCGATAATCTAGAAGTTCGGATCGCATCCGCAGCCCTCTTTCCGCTCGTTAGCATCAATTTCGAGAAAACCGACCGAGGAGAAAACAGCTCACCGAAGTAGGAGGCCGGTCCACACTTGGCGTAATCGGGCGAGTGCACCTCGTCGCAAGAGCCGCAGGCGGGCAGGGCCGCAGGGCATTTGTGGCCCTTGGTGCTCAGGTTCGGGTTGCAGCCACAGGCGACTGCAGTCTTCAAGTCAGCATGGTGATCAAAGTGAGGAGAGGATGGAAGCCTCGGAAATTCACTTACACCTGGAATCGGCCGGTCCGCAGAAACCAGGAAGACCGTGTTCACCATCGCAGTCTGGCTTGCTGTCAGCTCGGTCTTCAGTACTCATACCAAACAGAATTTTGACGTACCGCTGCAGTCAACCACCACCGAAGGACAGGGGAAGCCGTATTCGCTAACGTTGTCACACCCACATCCAGCTGAAAACCGGGTCAGAACTGGCGGATGGAAGAACGGAGGTTTGGGGTTTGCTCACAGTACTGGGAGGTTGGGCCGCAGTGGCCGGGTGCGACAGCGTTGCCATCGCAATCTATGTCGTCGTCAGTTCGGTATCCAGTGCACCCATCGAAGTGGGACCCACCATTGCAGCTCATCGACAGCTTTGGGCAGGCTTGACCTCTGTCACCCTTGGCAGGAGCCTGAATGCGTTAGCAAGATGCCGTGTGATCCTGCGACCACCTGGAGCGGAGTCGTACCGAATCAGCCGCAGCCATGACGGCGAAGGCAGTAGCGATGAAGGCTTTGATCTGCATGATGAAGGTTGAGGTGGAGCGATGTGCTTTGGTTTGGTAGATGAAGAAGAAGATTCTGATTGTGGGCTGGAGGTGTCGATGAAGAAGAAGATGAGAAGCTGTCGATGGGAGGGCCTCGCTTGCTCTTTATGCGCTGCGGAGCCCAGGCATTGTTAGACTCAACTGCGGTCTGCTATGCTCCGATAGCACGAGCCATATTCTTTCCTCGAAGACGGCCGATGTGGTATGTGCTCGATACGGTCGTGGCGAGATCATTGCCATGTCCGTCGAGGAAGCGAATGCTCATCTCCCTTTGGTCTATCTTTGGCAGTCTCTTCACGCCATGATCGGTGCTGATCGAAGAGAACTCCAGGTCATGAACTGATCCGGATCCAGATTCCATTTCTTCACGGACGAGCCGTCTCCGCATTCTGGGAAATAGCGGACATGGTATGGTCTTGCCATGCGTATCGATACGATCTCGTTGAGACACTATCTTTGGCATCTTGCTCATCTTCCAGCGCTGTAAATGACAGCGTGAGGTCAGGCGGCTCATGGTTTAACAAGCTTCAATGGATCATACCCCAGCTAGCCGGAAGCTACCTTTCGATATACTCACCTCGTGGACCGAGCTTTCGATCCATCAATCTCCGTACCCGGTCCACGGTAACAACGTGCGAGCCACGCTTCATCAGAATCTCGAGACCCACGTGGAGAACAATCGCCGAAAGCTAAATCCGCCGGGAAGCAAATCGACTTCTTGCCCCTGAACCAGGATATCCTTCCCCAGCATGGTCTGCCTCGTGTGCTTTGATACTGAAAGTCAATACTCTCTGTTATTAGGCATTGGCTTTCAGTCCAATCACTCCAATGTCAGACTTACGAAAAATTTGACAGCATCAATTGGTCTCGAATCTCTCGATCGGACCACATGCGCAGACAAGCGAACCGACCGGAGTTGCAAGTCCTTTGAGCCTCTTAAGGGGGCAGGATTGCTTCCTATGACGTCTCGAGAGCCGATCAACAGCAGGTCTCGCGACATCGCGTATGCCGCTTTCTGTCGCCGCAGAAAGAGCGCCCATCGCCAACCTTTGATGATCGCTCCAGCATGCCCAGCAGAGCTGCAACGACAAAAACGAGGTTACCCGCTGCTCGGAGCTGATTGGTCAATTTTACAGCTGGCTTGGCGTCAGACTCCCGCGTATTTCGTATACCGCCGGCGTATCTTGCTTTAATACAAGCGACGACGAGCAAGCTACTAGTTAAAAAAAACGGAACGCTCAGCCGAGCATTAACAGCACTTCGAACGCTTCCTGCTCGACCGCACCTTGTCAGAATCCTCCAAAACTTGCTAAAGAAATAGAGGCGACCTGTAGCTATCTGTCAATGCAATTCTGGAGTCGATCGGTAAAGTAGTCGCCCGGATATCGTGTTGCAAGAGCGTAGTGGGCGTTCCGATTCTCAACTACCTTACCTACTAAGCCGGGGGGACGAGCTAGAACGGTAGGGTTACTCCACGGAATTCCCTCCAATACTCTATTCAAGAACGTGCTTCAACCTACCTTATTCAAATTGGTCCTCGAGTCGAGTGGTTTAGGGTTGCGGGCTCAACACTGATGTGATCGATGATCAAACATAGAGTTCCAACCCATGGCCGGATACACTTCGGATAGCATGACTCATCGATTAGCAAGCGCCAAACTGTGTGACTGTATGCTGGAGTGCAGAAACATGGTCCTCGGCGCAACGAAGCGTCGTCCCATTCGACGAATGTTGTCGTTGGGGTACAAGGTAGGCCTGCTTCTCGCTGAGTGCTGTGAGCATATGTATTCTGCGCCGACGGTCTCCTTCTGCTCCTCATATGTCGCAGCGTACATGCAGACGCTCTTGACTCTTGTTGTTCGAACCGAGATCCAAGATCATAGAACATACACACAGAACCAGCATCGCTATACACCCTGAGACATTGGCACAAGATGTCGGTACCCGGATTCACCCAACAGGAGATCCAACATCTGTTACAACGGCTAGACCCAGAGCGACGAGCGTCGTTCCAGCAAATGAACCAAGGGCAGAGACTGGCCCTTTTACGACAACTACGAGATCAGCAGTTCTGCCGTGCTTTCAGACCAGAACTGGACTCGGTAGCTCACGATCCTCTTGATCCCGCCCAACGGTACCACGATGGCGTGTTCGTGGAAACAGACCGCACGAATGGTACAGGAACCATGTTTCATGTTACTGGCGACATCATTGCACAAAGCGGCATGAGATACGAGGAGAAAGAAAACTGGGCTCATGGACAGTCGGCGCGTTTGCATCGAATAACGCCAATCGGATTCGTTCTTGAGGACGACGTCGACTCCGACAAGATCAGCTCCGTCCTGCGTTCTTTGCCGACACCGACGAAGCAGCAGGGAGTCAACTTCTGGAAGCGGAGCTCTGAAACCGGAGAGATCGAAATAATCTGGACAAAGGAGGATGGAGAGCCATATGGAGCAGGCGAGCGGCGGAGGCCAGTGATGAAATGCAACGAATGGACGGATCTTGCGATTCATACGCCGCGCAGCCGGGGTTTGCTGCGCACTTCGATTTAAGTTGTGTTCTGCAGACCACCTGACCAAAGTTAGATCGTGATTTGATTTGAAGGATGGAGTTACCGATGTGCGGACTTGCCGCGTCATCGGCATTCTTCTTTACTGACTCTTGCCTCGACCCGCTATTGCACTAGACCGCCGCGCTGAGGTAGGTGTCGATTCGCATTGTTACTCGCCGCAAATGTCAGACGATGCGGTGTTGCCTCATATACGCATGTCTTTGTCAAGCATGCGCAACATGGCTGCTTTGGCAGGCCACACTTGCAGAAACTGTTCAGTGCGCCAGCACCAGTCCTCTTCCCAATAGACATAATCAAAATTGGAAGATGTGGAAAAGAATTCCCAAAAGTCCGGATACCAGCCGGCCATCTCCCAATCCACAAGTGCGACATCAAAGGATCGCTGTCCTCCTTCGTTTGAGACTTCTGCAACCAGGATATTCGTCTTGTGTAGGTCGGAGTGGGTCAATGTCGAACGAAAGCTCCCGAGGACGTTCCCAAGATGAGCTTCAAAGTGACGGACCTTGAAGTCCGAGCGTTGGTTGCGTTCCACCAGAGCTCGGAAATTGTCTGTCAATGCAGTGACGAAGGCAGCTTCGCTGTGGAATGGCCCCAAAAATTTACGATCGCCCTTCTTCTGGCTGTATAGCAGATGGTGGTGTACAGGGCCTCCGTCTAGACCCCCAAAGAAGCCAGGCCATGGGCATTCGGCCTGCCGCATCGTCTCGAAAATTTTGCAGAGCTTGGTGACGACCGAGTCTTTCTCGGGCCCAGTCAAAAGAGGCCACACCTTGTCAAGTTGCTTCCCGGGCACGCGCTCCATCACCAGGAACAGCTGTTCGGCGTCGTAATACATCGCATACAGGCGGGGCGCCGGCACGTCCGGGACATGTCTCTCCAGGTAGACCAAAGTCTGGCCTTCTCGGACATGGACACCGCCTCCAAATTTAACGATGATGCTGTCGTCGACTGCCACAACTTTGGAAGCCAAGCGCTCGCATAAGACGTTGGTGCAGGCCCGAATTTCGTCTGCGGTCGGTAAAGCCGGGGCGGTGTCGTTTGTGAAGGGAAGAGTCACTGGTTCCCACATCGTAGCGAGATGACTTTTGGGACAAGAGAGAAAAGTGATCGGTAATGGTGTTGATTTTCGGAGAGAAGGAAGTCAGGTACGTGGGCGAGAAAGAGCTCTTTCCACCTTAGTAATACAACATCATCCCTGCTCAACCTCACTTGTGAGGTGTTCCTCTGTATCATTTGAACGTCAAATCGACTCCAACCGTCAAGCAAACAATCGTATCAATGACTTCCTGCAAGAAATGTTTCGACGAGCATACATCTGACCAAAATCGCGTTCTCATTGCTGCGTCTCATCTCTTGCCTGCAGCCCTCACACACTCTTCCTCGTCTCTGACCATCTCTTCGATGAAAGCCACCACGAGATCCAATTTAGCAACGACTACCTCTGACTCCTGAGCTTGTGGTAGCGATCTCGCCACTCGATCCGGATGCCAACGCTTCAGCTGCAGGCGCAACATTTGAAGGAAGCTACCACTCCAGTCCGTGATATTCCTAGGAGCATGGTAGAAGAATTCCTCGACGTTTGCCTCGGCCACCTCCTCCAACGTGCCACCTTTGACTGGCCAGGGAATGCTATCGCGAATGGGTTCGTCGAGTGTGGTATTATTGACGCGGGATAGCTTGGACCATGCTCGCTCGTATCTGGTCCAGCTGGTGGCCCATTCGTCGTTGCAGATTGGTTCTCCTTCTGGCTCGGTTGGGGTGCGATCCGTGTCGGCCGCTTCTTTCCGTCCTCGCGACTCTTCTTGTTGCTCGGCTTCGCGGCGCTTCTCTGTGCGTTGCTCGGCTTCGCAGCGCTCCTCTCCATGTCGGTCAGCTTCGCGGCGATCCTGTTCTGGCGTTTCGAACTTCGCACTTTGAGCTTCACAACGAGCCTCCTCGGCGGCACGTGGACGGACTTCATCGCGCTTCTCGGCCTCTTCCTTCTCGGCTCGCCTATTGACGTCCTCCAGTCGGCTCCGCACTACGTCCACGCGTCTGTTCGCATCGTCCGCTCGTTTGCGCAACTCAAACAGTCGTCTGTTCGCATCATCCGCCCGCTTCCGCACTTCGTCTGCTCGTCTGGCTGCTTCCTCTTCTGCTTGTTTGAACGCTTGGTGTCTCTCCTCGACTCGCTTGAAGGCTTGGAACCTCGCCTCCATGCGTGCTTTCTGCGCTTCCACCTGCTTGCGCTTGTCCTCCTCAGCGTCCATGCGTGCTTTCTGGGCCTCCTGCTCGCGCTTGTCCTCCTTCGCTCGCTTGAAAGCTTGGTACTTCGCCTCTCTGCGTGCTTTTTGCGCCGCCTCCCGATCGCGGCTGGACTGGACAATCGCCATCGTTCCTTCATTTTCCTGCTTCACTTTGCGCTGCGACTTATTGGTAGTCCAAGCCATCTCGCGAGGCTCCGACTTCATCACCGATGAGATGTTCCAATCTTTACTGGTGTCCATCGTCATGTCGGCCCGGTGGACGAATACAGTCGTTTCGCCGTCGTTCAGTCCGCCCGTATGTCCCTGCAACGTCCGCGCAATGAAATCGGACCACTTCGCGGCAACATCGCCCGTCTGTTTTTGATGATCGTGTTTGCACAGCGACTTTGACGCAATGACTGACAGCTCGCGGCGGAGACTAATGGAGTCGCCAAAGTGCTTTGGCAGCGCTCGTAGCCGTTTCTGCACTTCATGGCGATTGGCAACAGCGATCGCGTTCTGGCAGCGCCGATTTTTGGAAGGGGCATAGCCGACACAGGTGAAGGTACCGGTCGCTGGGTTGATGATTCCGAGGACTTTCTCGCCGTTCCAGGACATCGCGATGGCCATGTTGCAGAATGTGGATGCTCTGGGTTCGCGAGAGATTTTGGGCGCAAAGTCGGGACGGTGAAATTCGTGACTAGTGTTGCGTGAATTGCTGAGTGAATGTGAGCCCAACAAAGCCAAGGTGCCACTTATACTCAAATGCCCGGTCGACGAAGAAGGGCTAAATGTCGCAGTGCGCTTGAAAGAGCAAAGACATACCTGTCTCCGAGACCTGCATAGTGACTGCGCCAGCGCATTATGTCTCAGCGCATTATGTCTCAGCGCATCATGTCCCAGCGCATCATGTCCCAGCGCATCTGATGTATGGCGAGCAAGACAGCGGCGAGGTACTGCCATTGCTCCCTTCCATCTGACTCAGTCGACATCTTCGAAGATGCGACCGGCTCGCGCTGGACCGGTGGACTTCCAGCTCCAAACATCGTTCCGATGCATGATTTGCAAACCGTTCTCTCTCCGACGTCAGACCCGGCGACTGTCCGCAGTAGCCATAGTCTGGCATCTATAGTGCCATCAGTTCTCTTCATGCACAATCCAGGACACTGCAAATGAAGATTGAAATGGGCATCGTTCCAGTTCACTTCGGAAACCCTCGTGATTGATTGCCACAGCGCTATGCTTTCGTAACAATATACCCCACCCTCAATACCCATCATCCCTCTTACTCCTCTCCCTGTCCCGTTCCCACCCTCCAGGCATCGAACCAGGCAGCGCATACTCTGGCTCCCTCTCCCTCTCACGTTCCCTATCTCTCTCCCTCCTCCTCTCTCGGAAGTCCGCATCGCTCGCTCCTCCGACTGTACTCGCCGCGCTTCCACCAGTGGATGGACCTTCCAGCATCTTCGGTGTCTTCGCTTTGAACTCATCCTCGGAGTTGGGCTCTTCGTACTCGTCTCGATCACGGCGGTCGCGGGTGCGGCGGGAGGATTTGCGCTCGGCGCGGTCTTCTTCATGGCGGGAGTCTGATGAGGATGGTCGTTAGCGGTCGAAGCTTGTAGAGAAGCATTTGAAAGTGGCCGAAAATGTGTGCCAGAGTGATAGGAGATGATCTTGAGGAAAGAGCTTCCGCAGCTCAAAGCAGTGCAGTGGCCAGAGTCTTGGCTCGTGATCTCGACGATGATGAAAACGTTGCGACCGGCACTTCGTGCGCTAAGGATTGGACGGAAGCTGCGTTGCTTTCTTTTCGAATAGGATGATCAGTCCTCGGAGCCGCTTCATCGAAAGACACTGCTTCGGACGACGCCTCGGAAGGATCGTCGGGTATGTAAAGAAATGGAAATGACAGGAAATGCCTACCTCTGATGCTCGCTGTCCGATCGGCGAGCTTTTGAATCTCTTCCTTGGTCAAGACTCTCAGCACAATCACACAGTCCAGTCGTTCTTCGAATCGTTCCTGTGCGGCTTCAAGAGCTTCGGGGTTGACGAGGCGGCGGTCAATCTTTGTCCAGCGGGCGCCGGGTGGGATTCCTTTCTTGGTGGCCTAGCAAGGACGAGTCAGTTCGCATCCGCCATCAATTCATCAACACAACTCACGTCTTTCAACGGCGCTACGCCCTCACGTATGTTATCCGAATTCTCAGGAAACTTCGCGGTAGGCTTCTTCAAGATCCCTTTCGGTCTCCTCTCTTCTTCTTCCGTGGGTGGGTCAACAATGCGAACTCGGTTCTCACGCTTCGAGCTCTCGCTGTTATCGATGATCTGGAACGGCTCATCCATCATCGGCATGTCCAGAATGCTCGGCCTTCTGCGGAGCTCGGACGGTAGGGAGGATGTGACGGTGCTGCTAGCAGTGACTGTCGATTGGTCGTCTCGGTCAAAGCTGTTCCGCAAAGCCGATGGTGGAGTTGTCTCGTTGAACATGGGGTTCGCAACAGCGGCAGTCGAAGACGAGCCACGACTTTCACGAGCTCTCTGGCGCTGCTCTCGTTCACGACGTCTCCTTGCCCTATCAGGATCCGAATCAGAGCCGCGTTGGTCATCCGAGCCACGGCCGTGGTCTTTCGAGACACCCAGCTCTCGCTGAACTTGCTCCATACGACGACGGTAGTCTTCGTCCGCGTCAATCGTGGAAGAGGGAACCTCAGCCGGCTTGTTTTCCTGCTCGCGCTGGTAGTCTCGCTGCCCTCGTTCCGGTGCTTGAGTGTCCAGCCCATTATCGAAACTACGTTCCTGCGGTGGCAATGGCTTTTCCGACCTGTCATCCCTCATACCGTCGGGTTTCCAGTCTGGGTTGCCGACGGGTGGAGCGCTCCTCGGCGGGTCGCCAGCACTCTCAAATGCAAAGCCGAGGCCACGATCCGGATCGCGATATCGGTCACGCTCGGACTCACGTTCGCGGAGCTCTTCGTCGCTAGCGGCCTTGCCTGACCGCCGTTCTCGAGGATGGGAGTCTCGCTCCTCACCGTTGCGGCGATCATCTCCATTGCGTCGGTCACTTCGCTCTTCCATGTCGCGGCGCTCGCTTCGTCCATCTTTATCGCGACGCTCTCCTCGCTCTCTGTCCTTTTCATTGCGATCACGGTCCCGATCTGAGTCATCTCGGTCTCGGTCCTTGTCCTTGTCCTTGTCTCGCTTGTCGGCCACCTTGTTCAATAGACCCGTCAGCCCAAAGGCGGCAGCCGCTCCGGCTAGACCGCCAGTCGCTGCTTGCGATAGACTGGGCTTCGAGATCTGCTCAGTGCTCTGTCGTGGGCTGTTTTCCTTTCGAGCATGATCTCGGTCGCGATCAGTGTCCCGACGATGTCGGTCGCGGTCTCGCTCAGCGGGAGGCTCCATCTGCCGAGCTCGTTCCCTTTCCCTTTCCCGATCTTGATCCACTTCACGATCCTTCTTTCGATCCTGGTCGCGATCATGGCCTCGGTCCTCATCGCGTCGTCGAGATTCTTTCTCGCGGACCTCTCTTTGAAGGTCTCTCTCGCGATGTCGGTCTCGCTCATCAGCTTGCACCCTGCCCGCAAGCTCTCGGTCTTTCTTCTCTTGTTCCAGTCTCCGCATATCATGAGCATACAACTCCGGAGCAGTGTCTCTTCGGTGTGCCTCGCCGTAGCCAGAGTCCCGATATTTCTGGGCTTCGAAAGGTTCGTCGCTGCCTCTGCCATCGCCTGCGTATCGGACCTGGCTCTCAGGCCGTTGGTGTCTCACCTCCGGCCTGATGCCAAAGCCTCGCCGCTCCACACTCTGATCCAGACGAGCGTCCCTTGTCACACTAGGTCTCCTCTCCCGCCTCGACTCCCGATCATCTGCTCCGCTGTAGTCGTATTGATGCACGGTAGTACGCCGGTCGGTCGAAGTGGCTCGCACCGGTGCATGATATCCTGCCTTTGGGTCCAGATACACGGGGTCCGCATAGCCTCTTCCGCGGGTCGGCGATTGCGCGACCTGTCGAGGCTCGTCCCTAACGCTTCTCGTGCGGCCCAGATTGTCATTGATCTTGTCCCATCCTCGAGTGCTTGGAGGTGGACCGACTTCCTTGGCAGCAGGCCGAATGCCGAAGGTGGGATCGAGGACACTCACGGGGCGTTCCCGAGAAGTGCCACCATTGCGATCCACACTGCCACGCCTTGGACGGGGTTCCCTCCATCTTGGCTCAGTATCACGATACATGCTTGCAGGGTCTGTGTAGGAGTACGCGTCTTCGTCGTCAATGCTCGTGTCTCTTGGCTTGCTGCTCGTGCCATTGGCGTGGTATCCTCGTCGTCCTCGGTCACGCTCTCTTTCCGGGGCACCACTCGAGCGATAACCACTACGGTCCACACTGTCTCTCCGCTTGTGATTTCTCTCTCCACCAGCGGGCACGGGCAGGTTCACGTCGGCGACCAGCCTCGCACCATTGTCGTCCACACTGTAGAGCTTTTTATGGGTCACGGTTCGCGCAGGCTCTTGTGAAATCGCAGGTGTGATGTAGTAGTCCTTTTCTCGAGAAGTCTTTACAGGACTCGCCGGACGGATGACCTCTGTTTGGACAATGTTTGGTCGGCTGCGGGATGGCAGATGAGTGGATGTGGTAGTGGTACCACGCTGACCGTCGACAAGTGAGGAGCGTCGTGGTCGGCCGGAGTAGGAGTCGTATGTCGAGACCGGTCGGGCGGCCTGTGGAGGCGGTACGTTGATGAATGTATGTGTGGAGATCGGAATCACGCCGGTGCTGGCTCTCGGCGAGGCGTACGTGCTGTGTCGTGAAGTGTAATAATTAGGGTCGAGCGAATTGTCGGATAAGCGATTGGGATTGGCGATGCGCCTGCCACCGGGCGACAGTGGACGGTGATTGTAGGACATGGTGACCTCGGCGATGGGTTTCACGCGCGGGAGGTGAATGGCCAGCGGTGTTGTCCGCGGTCGGGCGATGTAGGTTGTTGTTTTCTGCTCCCCACCAACACTAGTCAGCGTCGATCTTCTCTTCGTTCCGTCCATGTCGACCGTGCTTGGCCAGGGCGGCGGCAAGATAAGGTGGGTAGCTCGTCAAGTAGGTTCAGACACAAGTCAAGGTCGCATCCAACATCGCGGTGTCTTCTCCTCAACGGGATGAACATGCGGTCGGCAACGGCAGGGACAGCAAGAGCCAGCGAAGCGAAGGGAAGGAGACTAGCTTACCTGTCGTAATGCGTTGAAGCAGGGATGTTCGCTGCTAATGTTGGGCTTTGAAAACTGTTTCCCAAAGAGGGTGTTTCGCGGGCGGTGCACGGGTAACAGATAGCGGACAGTCGACGGGTGAATGCGCGGGAAGCGGCCAGCGCGAGGAGAGGGTGGAGAGAAGGGTGGCGGAGGAGGACGTCGAGATGGTCGTGGTGGTGGTGGTGGTGGTGTTGTGGTAAAGTTGAGGAGAGTCGAGGAGTGAGTGGTACGGTAGCGTGGTTGGTCTGTCTCTCGTGGGCTGGTATTTCTGGACCAGGGTGTGCTGATGGATACGGCACGTCACATGGGTACCCAACGTGCAAATGCTGCAATCATATATAGATATGGTAACACCCAACTGGTCTGCTCTTCGACGGCGATGACTTCGACGACTCTGACTCTGATGGAGATGTAGATGACAGTCCTTCTGTCCGTTCCCCTTGACACCAGAAAGTCAAAGTCAATGCCGCAGTGTCGATGGCCTCTGATGGCCTCCAACCTGACGTCGTTGGTGGCAGATCATGCTGCCAGAGTTTGGGCTACCACCGAGGCGAGAAAGCCAAAAATCTTTCCGCTCCCCTGGTATCATGGTATATGTCTCACCTGGTCCGTTGCCGTTCTACAGCAGAGGACAGAGGCAGGCACAGCAGAGGACAGGCAAGCAAGGCACATCAGTCGTGTGATCGAGATGGTGTGTGTGTGTGTCAGTGAGAGAGGTCAATTCGATGCTTCTATTCTCATGCGCCGAGGAGGAGTGGACATGTTCGGCTTACGACGATTTGCCTTGTACAGACGCTGGCCGTGGGCTGCTGATCCAGGCTGGCAGGCTGCATGGATCCCCGTCAGGAATCTCGACCATCCTCGACGCATCCATCTCGCTATCACTGCAACTCCCGGGGCCTTGGGCGAACGATTTCTTCGTCACCTTGTCTCCCTTGGCAGAACAGCATCCTGCCTTGTCATATGGTGCATTCCATTTCCCTCGCGTTCAGCCATCTTGACACCAAGATTGTGGCCGATACCAGACGCCACGGATACGACTGTCCAAGGTCGTCCCCTGCTCAATCCTGCGAAGCCACCCGCTGTCAATCGGCATAAACGCGAGTGCCGCACCGTTTTGCGTCGGCTAAAGGGTTGACATTACTCGGGCACCGCTTACTTCATCACGCGACCAAGTTGCTGGTCATACCTTAGGGAATACGAAGTGAAAGTGCCGAAACGCCCGTCAACGAACGTTCTCGAGGCGTCGGCTTGCCTCGTACTGCGAAATCGAAGACTTCCCACGTGCCAGATTTCAATGTTACATCGACAATGACGCGGAATCTCATGACGATCTAAGTGACATCGGAAACATGGACACACTTTGTAACGCAGTTTCAAAAGACTTCTCTTACCGTCACAGTTCTTGTGTACGTCTTGCAAGGTCCTTATCGTGACTGCAAAGAGGTCACGAGAGGTCATGAACCAACTTAACCAAGGACATGTTCAGCCGTGCAGTGGGTACTCTTCAACCGTACAGTAAGTTCCGGATCACTTCTGCTGCTCCAACGCGCCTGCGACTTTTGCAGCTTCCAAGTTCTCTCACGTTCGCACTCACGCCTTCACCCTCATCCCGCCAACCCTTTCCAACCTCTCCGTATCCGTTCCACCACTCTTGTTCCAGTCTCCGCCCGCTCGTCTGCCCAACGCTCTCCTCAGAATCCATTCCTTCGCCGTGATGACTTCTTCCTCCTTCCCACTTCCTTTCGTTCTCCGCTTCGCATCAATCATCTCACTACCGTCCAAGACTTGCAGTAGCACATCATCCTCCGGCCTACTGAAATACACCAGACTATATCGTGTCGACCTCGCTTGTTCACCAGGCGGATTCACAACTCGATGGATCTAAAACCAACACAGTCAGAACTTCACCTCATCACCACAAAACATGAAAGGACTTCACTCACATTACTCCTCAACACCCCACCACTCAACTTCACCATCGCATCCCCCAAATTCACCACACAATGCCCCTTCAACGGCCTCACAAACCTCCACTCACTCTCACCCGGCGGCAGCACCTGCAACCCTCCCAATCGATTGAACAGAACCGTCACGCTGCCAAAATCCGTGTGCTCGCCCAACGCGGCCTGCTGCGCATCCATCGCCTCTTCTTTCGGCGGAGAGCGCACCCATCGGACTTGATCGCCACTATTCGCTTGCAGCCGATGTAGACTTTCGAGTTTGCCGTCCGGTAGTCCGAGCGAAGCATTCAACAAATGCAAGACTAGTCTCACGACACCATGACTCTGCTCAATAAACGTCTTCAATAACTCCCGACTCCCCCTCCGCTTCAGAATCTCCGGGTTGACAATCGGCTCGCTAAGACCGAGAATATCATCTTTGGAAATATTCCAAAACTCATTGCGATCGCGGGTCCCTTTGGCGTCGATGACGCCTTGTCCGAGACCTTTGTAGCCGTAGTACGAGTTCTGGTCCATGAGGTCGTATTGCTGTTTCTCGTCTTCTGGCAGAGCGAAGACTTGCTCGCCGAGACGGAAGAGCTCATCAGTTGAGTCGAGCAGGGTATCGCCGGATATGTCGCCGGACGAAGCAGAGCGGAGGTCAAGGTAGAAGAAACCGAGATCGCGGCAGGCGGAGAAGAGGCGGGATGTTTCTTCTGCGTCGGAGGCGAGGAGGCGGGAGAGATTGATGCGGAGGAGAGGCGCGGAGGCGATGTCGGAGGGATATGGTGGGAGAGAGGGGATGGAGAGGTCTTCTTCTTGTTCGATCGAGCCCATGGTGGTGAGATGGTATGGCGGATGGGTGTTTCTGAAAACGGTGATGGAAAGTAGAGAGATTCAGGACGAAGGCTGACGTCTACTCACAGGTTTGGTGACGATCGCGGCTATTGTGCATGCTTCGTCCTCATCTTAGTACTGCATAGAAGTTACCCCGCCTAGCTTGAAGGCGCGCCGTTGGAGAGCTTCTTATTCGCCGACACGCTAGATGGAAACGGAAAGCGCAGACCAGAAGAGGACGTCACTAAAGTGAAAGGGTACCAAGGGTTCAGGCCGGATGTTGCTGCGATGTGGGCATGAGAAAATATGAGAGAGATGCGTTACTGAGGACATTACAATTTCGATACACTATCAACAATCTGACCATTCTACCCTATCCCAACCTTCATGCCATCGTCTCATCGCATCCAAGCATGTCAAGACGCCGTGTCCAGATGCAGCTGAGAGCTCTCATGTTTTGATGCCGATTGCATCAAGCGGGCTTTGGACCGACTCGACCAACCGACATCATGTTTTTCGTTCCCATATTGTACGATGCATACAACCATGTGTCATTGTTGACTTCTAGTAAAGGTCAGCAAGCTCACGACAGACTGGACAACAGCACCACATACCTGTTCGTATCTACAAGCGGCTGCCGTGGACGACCTTGTAGTCGACCGCAAGCTCGCGACCCTCGTCGGAGATGACGAGGACGCGGACACTGCCGCGGCCGTTGTTGAAGGACTCCGTCAGACGGCCGAGGAGGCCGCTCTGGTCGAGAACCGGAAGACCCTGCTTGACATCACCAGTCTCGGTCATGGCGACGACCTGACCGTCCTCGCGGATGTCCAATACGCGATACTGCTTGAAGACAGGACCGATCATGTTCTGGACGACCACAGATGGGCTTGGGTTGCTGACGAAGGAGGACTCCTCATGAAGCTGTTTGCTGAAGAGATCCACACCGAGGTAGCGGTGCTGACCGGTCTGAGCAGAGGTGGTGATGCGGATGACCTGGCATGGGCGTCCCTGGAGGATGAGGAGATCGCCAATGCGGATGTGGTGGCATGGGATGGTGATGGTGTTGGGTGGGCCGGCAGGGCGGGCAGAGCGGCCCTCTTCGGTGTAGCGTGGAGCACTCATGGTGACTTCTTGGTCTCTGACGACAACGTCTTCTTCACGGTCGACGTGGATGTGTTCGTGTCCGTGGTGGCTGGTTCCTTCGAATGGGTGGCGAATCTTCTCGGCGGCGCGGTGGAGTCCGTGACGTAAGCTGTGGTAGTGGCCGTCTTCGTCGTAATATCCCATGTCACGGCGGCGGTGTTCTTGCGGACGTTCGACGATACGCTCTTGCTGAACGCGGACGGTATCACGCTCGGCGGGGTATTTGCGGGCGTGGGTGGATTTGTTTTCCCAACGGGTCTCCTCTACGAAAGGAGTAGTACGAGCACGGAAGTCTCGTTCGGCAACGTCGATTCGAGAATCGAGGTCGATGTGAGTGGCTGGAGTGTGACGCGTGGGGTACTCGCGGTCGTAATCACGATCTTGAACGTCAATCTGAGCGTCGGTGTAACGCTGGAATGGTTCGCGGTAGCTGTGAGTGAGGACGACGGTCAGCGATGAGGGTCTCGCAAAAGAGAGAACCGTACGGACGGCGGATGGTGGAGGATGTTGGAACGGTGAAGAAGGGCGTTTTGTTTGACCGTTGCTAGGTCGACACTAGCGCGCTGTAGCTTGCTCAAACGCGGCATGGGTGTGTGGAGCAGGCGGTGAAGCGTTGAAAGTGAGGCGGGTGAGATGGTAGCGTGAAGATCCACGGCCAGGGAATGATGCAGAGAGTGATGTGCTCAGAGCGCTCAGGGCAGAGCAAATGTTGTCCAGAACTTACCGGTTCCTGTCAATGTCAACCTCTACGCGAGTGTCGACTCTGTCCTCGCGGCGGTCTCTTCTCTCACGTCCAAAGCGTTGCTCCTCGGTGATGTGGATGTCCTCGCGGACTCGATCGTCTCGTCGTTGATCCCGTCCAGCGTCTTGGACAGTGACTTTCTCCTCAGTAGTGACTTCGATTTCCGAGGGCTTGTTGCGGTAGCTCGATGGGAAGACGCTGAACGAGACCCTGGGAAGATGTCAGTGGGAGTGCGCAATCGGAAGTGTGGACGACAAGTGTGATACTCACGGGAGTGCAGCGTTGTAATCCAGCGTGACGAGCAGAGCTCGAGACCTTCGACTTCAGCGAGATCGAAGGACGACGAGCTGGTCTGGAGGGTGACAGATCAGGCGTCGTGGAGTGGGAATGCCAGCTTGAAGTCTGTCGAGTAGAGTGACAACGAAGCAAAGGGTATGATGTGTTCTTGGAGAGTGTGATGTGGAGAAGTAAAGAGGTCGCCTGGCAGATGTTCTCCGATTTATGAAGAACCCTGGCAGCAACACAAACAAGTCGGAAGTGGAGACTCACGCTAGCAGCCCAGCAACGGCGGTCAACCGGTCGAGCAACCGGGCGGCAGCGCGTTTCTCGTTGATATGCACCCGATACTGTCAGCCGCGGTGATAACGTCGATTCAGTTTACCGACTCGGAGAGAGCGGCACAAACGACTTCTCACATCAAGCATTCGAGCATTCCCAGCACTGTCATTTGCTCGTTGCTATGAAGCCGAGCGAGAGATTCCCGATTCACTTTCAGTCCTGTCCAACAATGCTTGCAAGTCTCAACGCCGTCCACCGCCATTGCTGACGACGACCTGCGTGGACCATGGAGGAATCACACTCTGCGATTCGCCAACGTCTTGTTTGTTTACCGCTTGCAGATCCCTGATGATGGGCGCCGCGAAATCCTCGCGCCATCAAAGTCAATTGCGGAGCTGTCGGGCCGTGGGGTGGGCGAGGCGAGGCGAGGCGAACACCTCAGCTTCTAACATGTGATACTGTACTCGTCTGAGATGCCTGGCCTCGTGTACAAGACTCGTAAAACATTCCCCGGGGTTCCTCTGGATGGACTACTACTCTCTGTATCTATGTCTAACGGCCTTCCACATGACTGGAAACACCATTGGCCTTCATCCTCTCCTCGTCATCGTCATCAACCTCGGACTCCTCGCTGCCGTTTCCCTGTAACAGCCTGCCTCTCGCCAGTCTCGGCACAGTGTCTCTCAGCGCGCCTTTGAGGATGCCTCCCTCGAACAACAGATGGATGGACTCCAGCGGGACACCCTTTTACCATGAAAATGCAGCAGGAGCCGAAGAGCAAGAATGTTCCGTAGGTGATTTTGGCCAGCATGATGGGTGTGATTTTGGCAATGATGAAGTTGAACAGCCATTGGGTCATGAGTGCTGCTGCCATGATGAGGGAGCGGACGTGATTCGGCTGTACTGTGGTCAGTGCTTGATACCAGTCAAGACAATAGTGGAAAGGACTCACAGAGCACTCCGCTGACAGCACGAACGGGACGGGACCCCAACCGACTGATAAAAATGTCAGCATATGCATCGGATGATGGCCAGACGCTCCCGATATTGCTCACAGCTGTAAAATACCACGAACAAGTACACGCAGATGATGGCGAAGATACTGTTTCCGTTCAATGGCGATCCCGGAGCGACCGGATTGACAGCCTGGTTGACGCCAATATAGAACATGGCAAACGCCTGGCCGGCTCCTCCAACGATGAGGGACCATTTCCTCCCAACCTGCTCCGTAGCGAAGCACAACCCGAGCGCGGTGACGACCACCTTGACCACACCGTAAATCCCAGTGGCGAAGAGACCGGCCGATCTACCCTCGAGCCCTACCGCCTCAAATATCTGCGGACTGTAGTAATTTATTGAATTCGTCCCGGTCCATTGTTGCCAGAACATGAGAGACACGGCCATGGCGAAGGTGTAGAATACCTTACCGCTCGAGCAGGTCGCTTTCATCTGGGCAAGGAGAGGCATTTTCTCGTGGCCTTGGAAGTCCTGGACGATGTCTTCCAGCTCTTGCTCGACGTCCGGATGGTCGAAGGCCTTTCCGCGGACTTGTGAGAGAGCTTTACGAGCGGCGTCGAGCTGGTTCTTTTCGACGAGCCTGTCATTCCGTTAGTCGGGCATGTCATGCTGGACAGCGGTGGAACTGACCATCGAGGCGACTCGTTCTGAAACACAATACCGATCAACAGGAGTGCTCCCGGTAGCATTTGCAGAGCGAAAGGAATCCGCCACTGCGAAGAGGAAGTGCTGGACACACTCTCGTTCACGCCGTAGTTGACAAAGTACGACAGCATGATTCCTGTGACACTGCCATATCGTCAGTCGAACAATTTTACAGCCATCGAGAGATTCCAACTCACTTGAACAGCTGCATGCAACCGATGCACCGACCACGAATCTCCTTGTTTACGTTCTCTCCCACGTACGTTGGAACAACGGCGGAGATGATGCCTACTCCAAAGCCGCCAATGACACGCCCGACATAGAGCTCAGCCAGACCCTCACTGTGCAGACCAGCAGACGTCTGGATCAAGCTACCGAGGATGAAGATGACATCCGCAATGATCAGCGCTTTCTTACGGCCAAACGTGTCGCTGGTTTAGAAGCTCGACATGGCACCGAAGAAACAGCCAGCTTGCAGTACCGAGCCCGGAAAGACTGGCGAACCGATCCGGGTCATTCACCTTGTCGAGTCCGAAGCTGAGATGATCAGCGGTGCTTCATGGCGAATGTGTAGCTGCCTCACCTGTCCTGAAAGCTCTTCATCGTCAAGACTCCACCAATCAGACCGGTGTCCCAGCCGAACAGCATTCCACCGAACGATGCTACGGCGGTCAGGAAGTATGCTCGGCGATATTGGACGATGTCCTCCCAGAGCGTGGGCTTCTTGGGCAAAGTGGCCTCCATCTCTAGGGCCAAGTCTAGTGGTCGGTAGTCGCCACGAGTTTGCGGAGTGAAGAGCGTCCAGAAGGAAGTACTCTCGTAAGATGAATCTGAGTCTTCAATTCTTTGCTTGCCATTTCTTCGACGATGGCTTGAGAGGAGGGCCCTCATATAGTCGACAGCGCGCGGCATTCCGCTCAATCGCCGCTCAGGCCGATGTGTGATCGCACGTTGTGGAGCGACTTGTGGTCCCGCATGTGCATCACCAACCGCATATCTGCATCGTTGAGAGTGTGTGCCCCAGATGCATGATTCTCCACATTCTGGAGAAGCGTGCGGGTCTTGGTCTGACGCGCAGTCAGTCGGGAAATGGTCGGCAATCGAAATCAGAGCCTGTCTCATTTCAGGCCTCTCTCGAAGTTATGCTATGCTCAGCGGCATCTTTCAGCACAAACCACGAATATCGAGGGCCGGATCAAAAGCCGAAGTTGACTTCTTAGCAAAGGCCGACATTGTACTGTATCTTCCTACTCCAGCAAGCCACCTCGAACACCGGAAAGCAGTACAGCTCCATTGCCAGCATGAACCGTCTCTCCTCCATCAAATGCTCCATTCAATTGTCCGGAACACATTTGCATTTATGGCAGTGGTGTCCAGAAGCGCAGTCCTTGACTTTGCGCCAGTACCAGCCATCGTACAATACAAGTGGGCTGTACACGCATTGGAGCTGCAGAACGATCGTAACAAGGTCAACAACCGACACCCGCGACCAAAATTGACACAGGGCGACGTACGATCTTGTGGTCTCCGCATGCATGGTTTTGACCATCGCTATGCGCCCACGCACAGTATTCGTTCTCATGATGGCCCCCTTCGGCGCAAGTGGCAGAGGCGATGATGCTCGGGATAAGGCAGAGTAGGGGGATCGCGTTGATATGCATTTTGGGCGTTCAATGCCTCAAGATCCGGGGCTGATTTGATATAAGTGGTCTCTCCGCGATGAAGTGAAACGTTCTTGGAGAAGTAGACATGCGGGCGCGGCGCTCGCTTAAATCACCGGTCTCCTTCTTCTTGGTGTAACTCATACTTGTGCTGCGCAGTCGCACGAGGCGATAAGGACCGGGACCGGTGTACTCGGCCTCTTGTTCGTTGGGTATACTTCCATTCTCAGCCTCGTTGTACACCCTCACTGATTCCTGAAGGATCTGCATTCCGGTATCTGGATCAGGACCTGGCAACAAAATAGAGGTAGTGACGTGGGCAAGAGGATGCGGACACGTCAGCAGCAGAATAGAGGCAATCCAATGAGCTTATTTTCCATGCGTATGCACGACGCATCCACGAGCAGAGCCCCTTCTTCAATATCGGCGCCTCTCAGGCTACAGGTGCTCAAGGGCGCAGGAGAAGGACAACCTTCAATGCGTCGATTGTGCCTCAAACGTCGTCAAAGAGAAGCAAGCACAGCCGGCAAAACTTGTGGCTCATTGGCGTTGCTACAGGCGGCTCTTGGAGGTGCTGTCACTGCCACGAGGAAGATGGAGGCTTAGCATATCGACTGTAATGCGGGAACGAGATCCATCTCCGGACTTCGGAAGCTGCTCACTTTTTCTGCTCTGGAATCTGCGTTATCAACCCCTTGCCCTCCACCGCCGACTTCAAGTTCTCGAGTACCAGCAACTCCATGTCTCTTTGCGTCTCCCAGGTCGCAGTCCCAATATGCGGTAGCAGTACGAGATTCTCATTCCGCAGCAGACCAGGATGAATCTTGGGCTCTTCCTCAAACACATCCAGTCCAGCGGAGAAGACCTTCCCGGAGTCGAGAGCTTCCACCAAAGCCGCTTCATCGATGATGGGACCCCGAGCGGTGTTGACAATAACCACACCCTTCTTCATGAGCTCAAATTGCGGTTTTGAGATGATGTGTCGTGTTGATGGGTTCAACGCCAGGTTCAGACTGAGCACATCCGATGTCTTCAACAGCTCTTCGAATGACACATGTTTCGCTCCTTGCTCTTCGCTCTCGGGCAGGCGATTGCGGTTGTGGTATTGTATCGACATGCCGAACGCTTTGGCTCGATGGGCCACTGCTTTTCCGATGCCTCCCATTCCAAGTATTCCAAGCACTTTCTTGTTCGGGTCGTGGCCGAGAGCGAAGTTCTTGCCGCGCCATTCGTTCTTCCGCACTGAAGGCCAAAGGGAACAACGGTCAGCGATGCTCATACAATGATGAGTGGACGAGCCCGAGCCCTGGCATAGACTGGGATTGTCCATGGTGCTGCAAGCTTTATACCCAGGAAGAACTTACCGTTGGTGAAGGCCACCGTGATTCGACGCAGAGCGCCGAGCATAAGAAATATCGCAGCTACACAATGAATGAGGACTGACACGAGGTGCGGTGGAGATTTATGCAAACTCACTATCGGCGGTAGCTTCATTGACAGCGATGGGGGTGCTGCTGATCTCAATGCCTCGTTCCGTGCATGCTGGAACCTCGATGTTGTCGTAGCCCGCTCCATTGTGTGTGATGTGTCTCAAGCTCTTAGGCAAGACGCTCACGAGCTCTTTGTTGAATGGACCTGTTATGCTCGTAGATTCGTTTGATCGGTAAATGGCGACGACATCGTCAAATTCGCCCGCCTTGGAGCGAGAGATGAAGTCTTCTCTTGAGCCGGAGCCGTATTCCTACAAAAAGACATGTCAAACGTGAGGCTTTGGGCGAGAAGTGAGGGACTCCACCAAAGGGCAACTACTCTCTTCGTCCGCGTCGACGTCCAATGGCGAAGTTGCCAGTGGGCATAAGCCCCACGAGAAGGAGATTCCGGCGTACCTTCAAGTTGACGATGGAGCTCAATGCCTGCCATTCTTGCCGTGCATGAGCAATTTGGCCAATGAGAAGAGCAGATCTTGAGCCCGCCATGCTGTCGGATGTGCAGATTCCCCGTGCGAGGACGAAGGTGTAGAGGTGTAGAAGAGGAAGTTCAGACGGCGGTAGAAAGATCATACGGCGTCGGCCTTTGCAAAAGTGGGTCTATGCTAAGTCCGGCCGCCAAAAGCCGGACTGTCACATGCTACTAGGAGGTATGGGACGAGGTTAGAGCAAATGGACTTGTCCAGGCGAGGTAATAAAAGAAGGTGCTACCTAGGCGTTTAGATAAGTCTTTAGAAATGCCAAATGAGTGTACAGGTAAGTTGGCCTGTCTCCTTTCAGACCGGTGGATGTCGCTCTCGTCAGTGTTTATTGATGCCTGAGAAGGAGGCAGAAGTTAGCTCTACTGCTATTCGGGTGCACCAGTCGTACCATGAAGTTAACAAGACGGCGGGGCCTATGGTCTTCATGTGCAATGCAGTGTCATTCCTTCATACAGCGCTTGTAGCAAATTATACAACACAGAAACAAATCACTCCATGCCCGGCGTCTGGAGCCTCTGCTCGTGCGTTCAATCGTGTCAAATGCCGCTTAATCAATACAAAACATGCAAGGCCCATCCTGTACTCTGGGCTGGGTCATCAATATGGCTTTTGCACGGTCTTGCCTCCGCAGTCTGGGATGGTCAATCCCTTCTTGAAGTTACGATCTTTGTCGAAGATCCCCCAGAACGGCTAGAAGAAAGGTCAGCTACGACTAGACAACGAAGGCAGGGTGATACGAACTTCCCAATGATTGGCTCCGTGATCGAACTGGTGCTTCCATGGCTCATCGAAGGCTTCGAACCTGGATCCATTGTCAGTACAGCCCTCAAATTTCAGTCTGTGGGACTCACCAGAAGAACGTCGTGCCATTCGCAAGCGCGCCACAGACCCATCCGTCCATGAAGGTGTTCAAATTATCGATGCTGGCCACTGCTCCGTCAGTGTCGCTCGTGCAACCGTAGGTGTCCGAGGTTGCGTCTCCACAGTCATTCCCGCCCTGTGATGGCCAGCCAATCTCGGCGATGATCTGAGTAGGATAGGTAATGCCTCCCACCGAACCTGTCTTCTGGGTCTTGAGAGGCACGTCTTTGCCGGTCCAGAATGTGTAGGCCCAGCTTGCTGAGTCCTCCGCCACTGTTCCGGCGAAGAACGGGTGAATATTGGCCATAACGATGTCACTCTGCGCCGCGAGCGTGGCATCCCAGTTGTCTCCGAGATCCGCCGTCGCAACGGGCAAGCTGATGCCCTTTGATGTGAGATTGTCCCGGACAGACTCGAGCTGAGTACCCAGCTCAGTAGCAGTGAGGTATTTTGCGTACAACACTTCGTTGCCAACGATAATGCCAGCAAAGCTATCGTGAGGATAATTGTCGAGAAGGTCGTACATCTTGGATATTTGGCGATCGTTCGTTGTTTGGTTACCATCGAGATAGACTCCGATCCAGACCTTCATCGTTTCTTGGATATCCAACAGCTTGATTGCCTCGAGAACCAGCTCGGTCTGGTTGCAATCTGTACCGTACAGCCTGACAGAGGGCGCCAGTTGTGAGAGCAGGGCAATGTCGATTGTGACATTGTTTTGGTCGGGTCCGCCCATTGGAATCTCGCAGGCTGGGTACTGAGCGTTATAGGGAGTGTAGTCCACCGCTGGGAATACCTTGTGCAATTTGTCGTTGTTCATCAGAGCCTTGATCGCAGCACTGTTCTTGTCCAGAATCCCGTCGTGACGTCCGCCTGATGGTGAATTACCACCGCCGCCGCTAGATCTGCTGCCCAGTATACCGCCCACCACTCCTCCTGCAATTGCTGCGACGATCAGGAAGGCGACGAGACCACCGACCCACCACTTCAGCCTCTTTCTGCCTGTGCTTTGTTTTTGGAGCCACTCTGACTTTTCCGCTGCTGATTGACCGACTGGGCCATAACTTCCACCTGTTGATTGCGCTGAATTCGCCTGCATGCTCTTGAACATCCCGGCGCCCGCTGCGGCACCACCAGCTCCTCCCACTAGCCCAAGGCGACTTCCACGCTTGCTCGGTCTGTGTTCCAGATCATCATCTCCGTCATCGGCAATACTATTTGGGTCGAAGTCCTCGTAGCCGTCTCCATAGTAAGAATTGCGTGGCATGGGTGCACCGTACGGTTGCGATGAGAGTGAAGGTGTAGAACGGCCCAGTCCTTGGTTGGCAGTCAAAGGAGCTAGTGATGATTGCGAGTATGCTGATCGATATGCGGGACTGGGTTGAGAGAAGCTGCTCTGGTGTTGGGGTGGCATCGGTGGTCGCTGATTGTCGTAAGGATCAGTCATGGGTATACCTCCTGCCGGCATTCCATAGTTGTTCGGTTCTGAGTGGTATGGGCCTTGTGGTGGCGATGGCTGTCTGTCGTGTTGGTATTCATCTGTGTATCCATAACTCTGCTCTTGAGGTGATGATCGCTGTGGTTCACCGTAGATGTGTCCAGCAGGGATTCCATACTCGCGCCCAGACATTGTCGCGGTTCTGTTTGTGAACGTCGCCTTAAGGTATGCCTGTCCGAGGAAGGATACAGTCGCAAGAAGTGGGCGCAGGAGATTGTACACGATACGGAGAATGTATTCGCGAAGGATCGTTTGCCACGGCGTGCCGCGCTGCCGTCGTTGTATTGACCGGTGGCTGACCAGCAACCAGCAGCTCTGGGAGTTCAGGTCGTTTCAACGTTGTTGGTCCGAGTTGTCCGGGTTGTCCGGCTTTGTCTGTGACAACGCCGTTGGCCCGACTACTCGATGAGGAAATTCGTACTGATGCCTTTGGAACTGAAAGATGAACGAGTGTATAGAGTGCTGTTTTTCCGTAAAGGTGTGCAATAACGGAAGATGTCAAAGTACCAAGCACGAAAGGCGTCGTAAGGCGATGGTTATTAATAAAGCGGCGCCGCGGGACAGCCAGCCACCATTGCGCCCCCGCCATGCTTCATTGTCGAGGTACGGTGCCTTTTATACAGCACTGCCAATGTTTTTATTGGAACAACCTCAATGTGAGCAGTGCGCGAAATTCAACCAGCGATGTTTACGTTCATTGTCGATGTTGTGTCGAGACTATGGACCGCGCATGGGTTCCCCGCTGAGCTACTGCCCTCTTGGATTGGAGTACAGCAACGCGGCTCTTCGCCTTCCAGCTGGATGGTCTCGTGTATTGAGCGTGGCGATGATTATGATAATGTCTTGTTGAGGTCGTCGGACTGAAACGGCACTCGACTTCTCATGGCGCAGTTTGACTAGTCTACGCTATCTACGATGAAAGACATCACCGTCAATGTCGTACGGAGACGAAAGCATTGTGATGGCATGACATCGATGGATCAGGCGTGGCAACCATCGAGTCCCACGACCGCAGGGCCGAGCTCTCAATGCTTGATACCCAAATATCTGTAATAGCCCTCGTTGTTCGGCTCGCGGCCGAGAAAAGTTGACAACAAGGACGAGACGTTCTTGGAGCTGCCAGGCTGCAATACCTGTTGACGATATCTCCAACCGACCGCGCTATTGAAGGGATCATCGTGGAATGCGGTATAGAACACATCCTCGGAATTCGACAGACACCACGCTAATAGTTAGTAACGTTAAACTTTAGCGTAAGCACCTTCTCTAAGAATAGCTTAAATCGACGTTTAAAGTATATATCTACGATATACGGATTATTCTTAAGATTCTCTCGAGCTAGGCGTATACGCTAGTTAGGTAGTAGATTAAGCTATTCCTAGAATCTTAGTATATTTATTACTATTAATATCTATTAGATATCGGCTACGGTTAAAGTTATAAAGATATCCGGCTTACCGAGTCTATAAACTATACTAAGAAGGATAAACTTTATCTTTATCTAGAACGGTCGAGTACTACGTAGATCGTTACTAGCGCTAACTACGGAATTAAGTAATACCGCTAACTCTCGAGATTATAGGTTATCTAGTATATATAAGATAGACTCTATAGTAACTAGTCTACCTTTCTCCTAATATAAGGGGGGAACTTCTAAAGGTTCCGATCTCCCGCGGATAGTAGTAGTACAGATAGGTAATACGGTATAGGGGGCAAAAAGGATAGTAAACTATATAATTAGGGTAAAAGGTAGGGGGCTCAAAGGAAGTAGTATTAGGTGCTCTATACTATAGGGCCTTATATTCGTATCGAAGGTACGGTCGGTAGTTTATGTCTTAATATATCCTCCGACCTAAATATAAAGCTAAAGCTAACTATAAGTAGTACGTAACCGTACGACTTTCCCTACTATAGTACCCTTTATTATTAGGCGCTTAAAGAGAGCTCTTACTAGGCCTTATATAGTTATAACCCTAATACGGACTATAAATAATATAGGAATAGTATAAAGAAGTCGTATTAATAGTATATAGTAGTTATAGTAAAGCCGCGAGTAGTCGCGAGTAGTCGGATCCGTAACTACGGATCCGGTATATACGGATTACGTTAGAATAATAACCTTACGTACTAGAACAATTAGTCCTTACGTACTAGAACAATTAGTATAAGGGCGGGAGCTCTCTTAAAAGCGCCTATATAGAGGTAGCTAGTAATAAAGGCGAAAGCGGCGGGCAAATATAGGAGAGATATACTAGACTATATAGATATAGAAAGAGGAGTCCGGACTCTTAAAGAGTACGGTAAGAGTTAGCGTTAGTAGAGTATCTTCGCGTAGTACGACTAGAGTATAGCTAAATCCCTAGATAGTATTTCTCGGTATTAAACTTTATCTACCGCTTAGAACTTATAAATACTACGAGTTATATTACTCTTAATATATAGAACGCGATAATACTCCCGATCGGATTCTATAATAGTCGCTCGACGGCGTAGAGCTTCTACTAAGGCTAAGACTAGCTCGTCTAGTTTATTACTCTACTCCGGATATATCTATAAATCTAGAAGCTACCGATAAGGCCCTATTTATAAGGGTAAAAAGGTATGTAGTAATATAGTAAACGCCTAGTATCCTTAGATAAAAGGTAAGACTAATTCTTATAGAATTTAGTATATATACGTAAGCCCTTCGCCTTATATACGTATAGGCTTCGCTAAGCCTTAGATATTTCTATAGCTAGAAGGCTAGAGACTAACCTTACCTAGCTCGGATCTAACGATCCTTACTTTAGTCTTAGTAATGCTGTTATACTATTACTATATCGAAGAGGAGATTCGTAGCTTCTACTTCGGATTAACTATCTAAAATAATAGTTAGTAATATTTAATAAAGCTAGACGAGCCGATACTCTATACTCTATTTAAACTAACGCTAAGCTTTATAGTTTTTACTAGAGTACTACGTTTACTTAAATAGTTAGGCTAAAGGCTTTCCTATATTACGCGACTATAAGTATCGTAATACTAACTTTTTTTTCTAGGGGGAGACCCCCTAGGACCCCTCTTTACCTACCGGCGGCCGTCGCCTTTAAAAGATAGTAGAGAGCGGAATTACGTATAATCTCGATTACGTAGGGGGCCTTTTTAACTTTAGCTAATAGCTAATTAAACCTTATCCGGTTTTTTTAAAACTAGTCTAGTAATATAGGGCCTTTAGCCTAATAAAGTATATCGCCGAGGCTACTCTCCGTACTCTATTAAAACTATACTACTAAGCTTTAGTATAGTTTCCCGAAGTACTACGTTCGCTTAAATAGTTAGGCCGAAGGCTATCCTATATTGCCCGACTAATAGTCTCGAGATTATAACTTTTAATTCTAGGAGAAGACCCCCTAGGACCCCTCTTTACCTACCGGCGGTAGCGCCTTCGAAAGATAGAGCGGAATTACGTACGTTTTAGTTATATAGCTATCTTTTTAACTTTAGCTATAAGCTAATTAAACCTTAAGTAGTTTTTTTAAAACTAGTCTAGTAATATAGGGCCTTCGGCCTAATTAATATATATAATACTTACCCGGACATAGCTATATCTCGACGGGCTACCTCTCTAAAGGAGAGGGGGCTTTCGAAAGAATAGTAAGCTCTATTAAGATATAAAATACTTAATAGCGAAGAGAGCGAGGATCCTATCTCCTTCGTTAGTAGACCCTTAGGCTCTTAATAAATCCGCCGGTAGTATATTATTATTGTTCTAGCGTAGAGTTATTGTTCTAAGGTATAACTTTCTATTCTAACTTAGTACTTTAGTGTAACCCGCTACGCGGGTTTACGGTATAGGAATTTTGCGCTAGTAACTAGACTAATAAGAGCGCCGGATTCCTTTTTAGAGAGCCTCCTTTAACTCCCTTATACTATTCCGGTTAGTATATATAGTACCTACCTTATAGTATATAGGAAGTAGAAGTAGCGGTAGCGTAGCTACTACGTTAATAAGGTCGCGAATCCGCGACAGCGGATACAGCTAACGTTAGAACAAAAAGTCGCTTACGTTAGAACAATAACCTTACACTAGAACAATAACCTCACACCAGAACAATAACCTCACACCGCTAGAACAATAAAAGGATCTCGGAGGAGCGCCTGAGTAGGAGGTAGCGAGGATCGAGTGTTCATTGAAATCGGCTTGATGGACGAGAACGTGCAACACCATGAAATGAATTGCCGAGCTGCTTGACGAGTTTTGTGAACGTACCCAACGCCTCAGCACTCTGTCGAATCGACGCCAGACCACGCCATTTGCCAGTCACTCGGCAGAGGATGAAGATCCACTTGGTGACCATTGATGTCGAGTCGATCAATTTGAAGCTTGAGGAGAGCATGCGAGAGTTCGAAGAAGACAAAGAGCCGCTCGTGAAGAGCATTGCCGAGCTGCTTGATGAGTACGATGACGGACCGAGATTGAAGTCCTCAGTCCGCCGGCTGAGGCTTGTGGGAAGTTTAGGATGCGTCTGGAGACAAGGCCATCTGAAGCAATATAAAGAAACGAGGGCTCGCAGAGCAAGCGATCCAGCTTCTGTCGAATGTCACTCATCATCCTGTGGGCTAGAAAGGCCGGCAGTCTTATGAGACTTCACACCATCTCTCCATCAGGATCGCCTCCACACCAACTGGACTTTGCAACCGCTTCGTATGGGCATCCAGGCATGCGACCCGCTTGAGTGTCGCTCGAAGTCACTCCTCGGCCAGACACGTCGAGAGTCGTATCAAAGTTCTACAGCATGACTTCGTCAGGATCTCATACACACCACATGGAATCTGCAGCCACTTCGTCTGAGCATTCAGCCACGCAACGATTGCCTTCCTCCAGAGGACAGTCCCAGCTTTGATTGAGCGATCAAAGGATGGTTCATGTGTGTTGAAAGTGTTCGAGGCCAAGCCTGCACCGACTGCACACACCACTCTCTCCAACTACCTTACTGACGTGCCGCGGACACTGGCACCGATGAGTGGCGCAGCCGCCAGGGTGGGAAAACGCCCTGCGCCCTTGCCGGATCGAAATTCGGCACCATCCGTCCTCTCGGCGAAGATACCGTCGCGCGTCAAATGCATCGGCGCCGTATTCCCGCCAGCTGAGTCGGCCGCTGCTGTATAACTGCCAACATGCCACGAACACTGCCACGGATGAGTGGAGAAGCTCCGAGGATGCGCCCGCACCTGCGTCAACGGAATGATTTTCATCAGGCACCAATTATGCCAAGTCCGACCTCGAAGATGTCCACCAGGGCACCCTTCGACGTTCGTCAGACACCTCACGCGAGCCTTCAACTTTCACACCGGAAGGCCCTCCTCCAATCGAGACCTCGCGCACCGGCTTCGCCCAAGACGACATCTTCCGCACGGTTGTAGACGAGCTTCCATCTACTGCTCAAACTTGCACTGCTCACATTTGCCGAAGCCGCATCAATCACGAGGCCAGATGACATTAAAAGAGCTGGAGCGGGTGACGGATGGAAGACAGCGCGAAGCAGAATGCTGCAGATGCAGAGGGAGAAAGAAGGCAACGCAAAGAGACAGCGAGAGGGAGTTCGAAAGATCGAGGAGGCAATGAATGGAAAGATAGCGCAAAGCAGAATGCTGCAGATGCAGAGGGAGAAAGAAGGCAACGCAAAGAGACAGCGAGAGGGAGTTCGGGAGGGAGTCCGGGAGAGGATTTGGAAGATCAGTTAAGGCGAGGACGATGAAGACGAAGGATGCTGTGCTGCAGGTGCAGAGGGAGAAAGAAGGCAACGCAAAGAGGAAGCGGGAAGGAGTCCGGGAAGGAATTCGGAAGATGAGCGGAGGCGAGGAGGAAAAAAAGAAAGACTCTCGTCAACTCCGACCTCAAAGGCAGCAGGTGCAGAGTGATAAAAGAAGGCAATGCAAAGAGACAGCGGGAGGGGATTAGGATATTCAACGAGGCGTGAAGGAAAACGACGAAGATGCTCGTCGACTCCGACCTCGAAGATGTCCATTTTGAGACCCCTCCCTGGCATCCTCCATCCCGCAGGGCTTGCGAAATACTATGCTGTAGCTATGTCTGCTGCGAGCAAATGTACTAGCAGTAGCAGATACAGACCCCTACAGAACATGTTCAGCGCCTGGAACGGTGACATTCCGGTCAAGGCAAGAGAAACGATCGTTGAGCATTCGGGACCTGAAGTGGCGAGCTTATTCCACATGTCCTTCAGGACAATTTCGTCCTCTTCGCTCAGTGCTGGTTTTTCCTGATAGAGATGATCGACCAGGGCGAAGTAGGGTTCACTGGCGAAGACGGCCCTCACGGCGTTCGAGACATTGGCATAGACTTCGTTCGCAGTAGTGGCGAGGTCTCCCGAATCATAGACTCTGATCGGCAACACTTTTGCTAGCCGAATGTTCTCGTTTTGCACATAGGGAAGAATCGTGTTGTCGAAAGTGACATTCTCCAGCGAGACGGTCTCAAGTATGTGCTGAATGGTGGCATTTTCGGCTGCCAGCAGTGTAACTTCGAGCTGCTCGACAGACTCGACCGTATCATTGAACACATGAGGAGCTTGCGGAGGCCTCTCAATGGTAAGACCGTGTGCGAGCTGCAGGATAGTAGCAAGGAGAATGAACATTACGGCTGTGGACAATGAGTCCAGCCGTCGAAGGTGTGGAACCGTCGGACGGCGGACCATGGCGGAGCCTGGGACTCGACGTGAGACAAGTCGGGTTTGCGAGAGAAGAGGTGTAGTAGCGAGAACAGAGCACGTCTGGTATGACAAGCACTGATGAGAAGGATGCGACGGAAGAGCATGACAGCGAGGTTTTGGTTGCGAATGCGTGTGAGTTTCCTGTTCATCTCCGAGGCTACCGAGCATCCCAGCCAGATCACCCGCCAGTCTAGACCAGAGGTGTAATTGTGTGATCAGCCAACTAGCTGCCGGAGTCCAAGGCTGTGTAAAGATGTTGCGGATAGCGCTTACATTCCAGACTTCAGTCCTTCCTCCTTGTAGATAGGAAATGAGGCCGAACTTACTCAAGCATCGACAACTCCAATCCAAAGAACATCGTCGAGTCGATTACGATGCACGCATCAGTGGAATCAGTCTGGCGGCATACCTGTGCAGACATAATCATGGTAAATCTCCACCTTCTCGGGGTATCGGTTCCTCAACCTTGCACCGGTTCGGGTCGATGGCTCGATGCTCTGTTCAAGGACTGGCTCCCAATCCTTGCTCTGGTGCCGGGGTCTCTGTGGCTAAGCTGAAGATAGTGTTCACAATGCCTGATCTCCCTAGCTCTTGTCTCGGACGTTTGTCTTCTTGGTCCACGACCTGTCCGAAGTGACTTGTTGTGACGACTCGCTGCCGTCACTTTCTCTTCGCGGAGCACCCTCAATAATGGCCAAGCTCTTTGCGGCATCCTCGGGCGGAGACAGCAGCTCTATTGCCCCGATCGTTGGCATCGGACATTGACCGTTGTGGCTGCTTGACCGGTCGTACACGTAGCATCGCAAAAGTGAGATAATGCTCACGGCGCATCTGGTCTTGCCGATCATGGATAGACTGGCAGCATAGCTGCTCCGTTCGCTTCTGTCTAGCATAGTCAATACCTCTGCGGTGAGCGCCAGTGACACTACTTTAGTACGAAGCTTTGATGGAGGAAATGTTGTTGGCTCCGAAACAGGAAGACGGCGAGCAAGAGCGACGTAGTTGCCAGCCACGTGGTTGCTAGCGGCTCCTCAGCCGGTGACATGTGGCCCCCACAACGACCATCTCTCCTTCCTCCCTCTTGACTCTCCTCCCATCGGCCCCATCACTACTGGAACGCCGCCATCATTCCGACATCGATTGGTTCAATACACGCAATGCCGCCTACAGTCCCCTGCCCCTGAGGACGCGCGTCGATGACATGAGAAGGATAACCACGACAGCACGTCTGTGGAACTGGATCACGGATATCAACTTCAGCGGTGTTACGAGCCTGCGCAGCGTTTCCTTCGTTGACGATTCATTACATTGAGGCCATGAACAGCGCATAGTCTCCTGAAACAGTTTGCTGGTCTCGTATTGTTCGACGAAAGAAGCTTGCGATGACGTTCAGAAAGCTGACAAGAAGGAATGAGGCAAGGCAGTACGGAGCACTGTCCCGCGCTGGAGTCAGAAGAAATATATGTGATACTCCTGTTACACAAGCAGCAAGAAACGCGTCTGATTCTCACACCCATCGATTTCGCCCGCTTTCTATCGCCCTCCGGGCCTTTGGCAGCCACCGACTGAGAAAAGGCCATCTCAATCATAGCTCTGCGGGCTCCCAAGCTCGTCAGGATGTCCAGCCGGTCGCTCCAAGACGCCATATCAGCATCACTTCAGACCGCCGGCTATGATCACACTCTGGCCAGTCGCAAATCCAGTACGGGCATAGAAGGTGACGGCATTGGCAACTTCTTCCGGCTCGCACAATCTGTGCATGGGAATGCTATCCACGAGTCCTGGGAACTGGTCACCACTGGGCAGTAACCCAGTGTTGCCAACCATTGCCCTGCAGGATGTCAGTATGTAAGAGACTCCCAATTCCGCAAGACACTCACGGCGCGACGTCGTTTACGGAAATGTTGAATGGCGCGAGAGTTGTCGAGAGGTTCTTCATCATGCCCATCTGGATATCGTCAGTCTGCTATCGGCACCTCTTGCTCGCAACAACTCACCAATCCACCTTTCGACGCTGCGTAGTGGCATCCCTAATTCTGTCAGCTGGCTATCGACGGTATGATTCTCTATCGCTGCCGACTCACATTCATGCCGCCTCCATACGCTGCTATGGAACTGACGAAGATGATTCGGCCCCACTTCTGAGCTTTCATGCCATCAACCACGCCCTTGACCAGCAGGAACGGCGCTCTCAAGTTCACATTGAGTGTGATCTCAAACTCGCTCAGTGGGATTTCAGAAACATCCCGTATTCGCTTGCCATATCCCGCGTTGGAGATGAGTATGTCGACCGCTCGCCCATGCTCTTTCTGTACGTCCTCGCAGAGCTTGGTCGTCTGCTCAGGCGAAGCAAGGTCGGCCTGGTGGATGGTGATCTTCAGCTTCTTCTCTGCTGCCGTCGCTTGGAAGCCCTCGACAAGCTTGACCAAAGAGTCCCGATTCGAGGAGTACGTCAAAGCAAGATCACAACCAAGGTCGAGGAGTTGCTTTGCACACGCTGATCCGATTCCTCCCGAAGCCCCTGTAACGAGGGCAAGTCTGCCGGAGATGTCGTTTGAGCTCGTCATTGCGATCGTGGAGGAAGTGTCAGTACTGGATTATGATCTGAACAGAGGTCCCAGACTGTCTTGTATATTTTTGGTCTCCCGGCAGCACGAACAATTATCTCAAGCCGTGATTTACCGCTCGGCAGGCAACCCCAACCCCACACTTGTCATTGCGCAATCACACTGCCCAACCTGCAGGGTTTCTCCAGATCCGCAACAGTTATTTGCAAATCACAGCAGAGTCAGACAGTGCTCTCCGTCAAATCGAAAATTATGGCCGAAGGCGATGGCCGTTCAAGGTCGCCGTCCAGCAAAGCCGACAAAGACAGCCGATCTAAGGAGCAAAGAACAAGTCG
Organism: Zymoseptoria ardabiliae STIR04_1.1.2; assembly: GCA_000223765.2. Taxonomy (NCBI): domain Eukaryota; kingdom Fungi; phylum Ascomycota; class Dothideomycetes; order Mycosphaerellales; family Mycosphaerellaceae; genus Zymoseptoria; species Zymoseptoria ardabiliae. Next base: position 286,187 of record AFIV01000127.1, on the reverse strand, counting down.
AGCTTGCCTCAATTGCCGCGCGCGGAAAAGCGCTTGCCATCTGTGAGTGCATTCGTGCTGACCTTCATTTCCCTTTGACCGAAAAACGCGCACGTATTCGACCGCACGATCAGCATGCATGCATCAGCGTATGGTCGTGCTGACTTGGTTTGCCGTACGAATGCCACGATACGATGCCCTTTTGGTTACTACGGACCGACGCCATTGGCCGACAGCATCAATCGGCTATTGAAAATTGTCCATCGCTAACAAACTGCGTCTCATCAGACCCGTCGTTGACGGAATTGTGACAACACCCTGCGAGCGCTGCAAAGCCTCAGGCGCTGAATGCGTAATCGGCTCCAGCAATCGTGGAGGTCGGCGTGTGCGAAAGCGAACCGCCACAAATGCCGGTCTGGACGCACACACAGACTCTGGAGATGCCATCGGCAATATTGACATAACCTCCCTCAATACCAGCAACAGCGGACCAGGCGATGATGCTCGAGACAGAACGGAGACTCCCTCGCGGTCAGCGTGGCTCGCTGGGGAATACGGTGACGACAGCGGGCTGGCGCCGCGAGAACTTTCACCACCTTCTGGCATCATGATTGATCCAGCTCTGCAAGTGAACAGCGACAATGCAGGAGACATGACAGGCAGAGGCTACTCGGGTAACTCGAACAACATTGCCTTCAACGATCTGCAGAACCCAAGCGATGCTCTCGGAATTCTAGCGCAAATCGCAGATCAGGGCGAGAGTACGTTCGTGCACTTCCATGGTATTCTGCGTCCACGGCTGACTTTGACAGGAACACAACCTTTCAATGCTCGGTTGACTGCGGGCAATTACGGTCAATCTCAGCTCGACTACGCTCTGATCAGAGACGGCCGGCTCTCGATGTCAAAGATCATCGAGCTGTTGCAAGTTTACAAGCATTACTACCATCCATTCTTTCCTCTGGTACCCACTGCGACGCTGGATGCAAGTAACCTGCCCACGACGGCTCGAGAGGAACAGCACCTTCTGACTGCTGTATTGGTCATTGCGTCGAGAGACTTAATCGATGAACCTCATGTGTTCATGGCATGCAGCGAGTACATGAGAACGCTAGTCTCGGCGCTTGCTGCAGGAGGGCCTGGAAACGTTGAGGCGGTCGAGGTGTGTTCATGAATCTGTAAAGCCGTCTGCAGAATGGCAAGCTAAATCTCCGTCCGTTAGGCTCTCTTAGTACTCGCCGAGTGGACGCCGTACACATCTCGCTCTGACGCTGGGCATGTCGGACGTGGAGAAGAGGTGTGATCATCAGCACTTTCGGAGACGTAGCAAAATGCTTACGACTTTACAGGATCGCGAGGCCTGGATGCATGTCGGTACCGCACTACGCATTGGCTACTTTCTAGGGCTTGACCGGTACTCCTTTCATGTCCGAGGTGACGACGCAAAGGATCCTCAATGGCAGCGCAAGCGCCTCGTATGGGCTGCGTGCTATATCAGCGATCGGCAAATATCGATCCGCCTTGGTCGCGCTTTCTGGTCTAGAGGTCCTGGTCCATTGACCACACTGTCAAAGGCAGACTTCCCAATGCTTGCCCCAACCTCACCTGGCGAAGAGGTATATACGCCGATGGACACGATGAGCATCACATCGATACTGACATCGATAGGACTACGCAAGCATTTTTCAAGCGACCCTCGAATTGACGCTCCTCTTCTCCAACGTACACGATGTATTGTACTCAAACCCTGGCAACAGCATGCGAAACCATCTTGCTGGCGGCTACATCAAGTACATCGATGACTTTAGAAGTGCGATATATGGCTGGAAGAGCGTATGGGGCACACTGACCTGCTCACCGCACCTCAAAGCCACTCTGCTGATGTCCTATGACTATCTCCGGCTCTACACCAATGCGTTTGCCTTCCACGCAACGGTCAAGCGTGCTTTGCCGCAAGGTCAGCAAGGCCAGGAAACTCCAAAAGCAAGCCATGCTGCGCCTGGACGAGTCTTTTATAACAATGTACGTTAAAGCCTGTACCCTCTTTTGCACGCTGTTCGCTGACACTGTCTTCTTTACAACGCAGGTCGGAGCCGTTGGCGACGCACGTTTCATCTACGAGGGCCTCGATGCGGCCAAGAGTCTTCTCAGTATGGTCAACACTTTCGTCGATCCTGAAAAGTCTTTGAGATTTATGCCGCTGCGGTACTATCTCTATGCGATTTACTCCGGTGTTTTCCTGTACCGAGCGAGATGTGTCGGTGTCTTAGCGTCGGATGAGGAACAGTCTGTGAGAAGAATGATCAAAGAGACTGTTTCTAGACTGGTACGTCCCAAACATTTCCCCTGCTGCCATGTGCACCGAGTGGAGCCATTTCGCACGTGGCTGGCATGCCACCGGGACTTTCGCTACCAATCTTTACGGGCGCATGGCTTTTGACTGCACTTCATCGTCCTCGCGATCGACCTGATGCGACGAGTAAAAAGCACCCAGCTGACCACACTTCAGGAACGATCCGGCATAGGCACCCAACACCCAGGCAGCCGATACGCCCAACTCCTCAAACTTCTCTGGGAGAAAGTTGAGCGCAAAGAACGTCGACCGTCCAAGCCCTCCACCGCAAGCCTCCACAATCCTTACCGTCCCAATAGCATAGGCGGTGCTGGTGCCAGTAGCGGACGTCCATCCAGTTCGGCCGCTTCTGCCGCCATCACGCCCAATTCGCCGAGCACGACGGAAGTCATGGGCGACTTCTCCTGGACGGATCTCGATGCGATTGGCAACTTCGCGGTCAACGGGAATGGTGGCTTGATCAACGATGCGGAGTGGTGGTCGGGATTCCTGCCGGCTGATTCTGGCAATTTCTTGTTCGATGCGACGCAGGGTATGGATGACTGGAATCTCGCCGGACTGCAATAAGGCGCGGGCCTGGAGTGGCGGGATGACGAGAATGGTGTGTGTGCTTACCGAGCCACATCACGACTCACGAGGATTGTGCACAGCGTTTCGTATCAGCGAGCTGCACCGCAGATCAAATGCATGATGTGGCGAGTCCAAGGCTGCCTCTCAAGCAGCCGGACGGTAGACGTGTGCGCCTCGATTGCTGCAAGAACATCTCGTTCACCGGCGAAGGTGTTCGCCAGTTGGAGTTCCGAGACATTACCACACTTCGAACTCGGCCACAAGATCAGTGGACAGACCCTTCGCAAACGCCTTCCTCCAACAAGCGGTGTGCCGCCCGCCTCTGCATCTCTTACGAAACTTCCGGAGCGTCGCGGCGTCCAGATGAAACACCCTACCTCCTCCTCCGGTGGAGGTATCAAAAAAAGCATGCTCAAACTTGCCGCCGAAATCTGAGACTGGTTGGACGGGAACCGTTGCAGCTTGGTCGGAAACCCGGTTGGACGGGGCGTTCGAGGAAACTCACGCTGCAGTTTGCAGTGTGCAGGAACCGAAGCTGCCTGACTCGACATCCCCACCACCAACCACGTCTTGACTCTTGAGTCTCTCTCATCCAGACCGCCAGGTTTTCGTTTTTTGCATGTGATATGTTGTATATCAAGACCAATGCAGGCCGCCTGGGTTTGTGATCCACGGTTTGCGAAAGCTATTATCATGTCGGCTTTTTAAGTTTCCCTTCTTTTGCGATCGAACAACTTTGTTTCTGTATATCGTCACATAATAGTTCCACACTAGAAATAGAATCTCCATGGCGCAATTCGAGCGGATTCACAATCTAGCTCGGTGATCGGCAGAAGACACGATAAGATCGCCGTTGTTGGGTGTATATGTTATTTTCCTCTCGACGTTGCTATCATGATTGATTTCACCGCTTTCGTTGGGGGGGGGGCTATGATGCTCTTCTTCATTTCTTTCGCTGTCGCACGACACTGAGTACACTTGATTCGGTGGCGGCGGCGGCGGCGGTGATATGGGAATATCAGACATATACGTCCTTCCGTCGTCCACCACATTTCTCGTCACGACGTACGAGTCCTTTCGGCGTTCTATGACCTGTCGCACAGGTACTATGCTATACTATAACAGCCGGTTCCAGACAAAAGCGACTGACTGGCTTTGGAGATCAACAAGCACCTGCGACGTATGGCGTCGTGCAATTCAACCCACCGCCGTGGAGGTATAAGTCGACCAGAGTGGAGTCACCAGCCCGAGTCGGTGCGAGGAACGAGTCGTGAACATTTTGGTGGGCTTGAATGGCGTGTATATGTGTGAGAGTCGGTGGTCGCGCGGTCTGGAACGACCGGATGGGATGGGGAAGAGTGTGAGTGAAGAGAATGGAAGTGTATGTAGGTCGTGGAAACATCAGGCGTGTAGATCAAGTGAGAGTTCTCCCCAATCGTGCGTGGCATTCATTATTGCGAAGGTTACGCAGTAGTTATGTGACACAATCTCTCTCCGCATTGCAAAACAGGGAAATAACAAAATGCACTTTGATCCTCGCATTTCGATCTCATAACGAACAGCTTCCCACAAAAACGCCCATCGTACCCAAGCATTCAATGAGTCGAATGCAGATTGATTCATGAAAAACCCAGAAGCAAATTTCCAAAAAGACATGTACGAACGTAAGAGCGCACTTTCATTACCGTAAAGTAACACTTGTGAGCATCAAAAAACAAAAGTCGTCCTTTCCCCCAATAACGCCCTCCTCCTTTGGCGCCGATGAAATGCCAATAAACGCCTCGCCAAGTGAGTAACGAATGATATGCGGGAGTGGTTGTGGTTTTGCAGCCATGGACGCGGTCGTGGTGCAATCAGTCGGGTGGTGTGGGAAGTCGTGCGGGTGGGATTTGCAAAAGTCGGGCAATGGTGTGTACATCGTCGATAGGTGAAGGGCGTCGATTAACCCATCGAGTCTGAGCGTCGGGCACGCTTGTTGCGCTCGAGCCACTTCCGCTTTCCAGGACGGGTCTCGAAGTGAGGTGCAATCGTCACGGTCTCGCTACCGCCAGCCATCATCGTGCTGCGCATCTTATTGCGGTAAGCATCGAGAGATTTCTGCAGGAAGAGAGTGCGGCCTGTTGCGATAGTCAGCAAGATGATGTCAAGGCGTGGACAAGCTTTGACCGGGGAAGAAATGCATCAACGACGACTGCCATGAACGCACCATTGAATGTCCGCGCTTGTCCCCAGCTCATGCGGTAGCCCAATTCGTTCAAAGCCACCTCTTTGTTGCGCCGAGACTTGGTCATGCGAGGGATGGGAAGCTTGGCCTCGCTACCGTCCATGAGGGAGACCGGCACGAGCGTCTTGCCCGACGGACGACCCTCGGCGCCTTCGTCATCTTCGTCATCCCAGTTGCCACGCCCGCGAGGTGAACCCGGTGGAGATCGCATCTGACGCGGGAAATAGGAGCGAGGGTAGACGGCGTTGATGCGGAGATGAGCATCGGGCATATCGTCCATTTTCACTTGGTCGAGCATGACCCGGACACGTACGCGGGTGCCACGCTGGGTGTCATCGACGAGGATGAATTTGCGACGCTTGGACTCGGGCACATCGCCGAAGAGGTTGCGCTTGTGTTCTTCGTCTTCGAGTTTGCTGGACGCGGGCGTCGCCAAGGTGGCCGCAGAGCCTTGCATGGTATCCATGGCATCGTGGATCGATGGCATGGTTGAAGAGCCGCCCGTCTGACTGTGTGGGTACGAGGGATAGAAGTTGTTGGTGTGCCGGCCCGCGGGTGGTGTGAGATCGTTCGACGAGTGGGGATACCCAGCAGGACTATTGAAGTCATCTCCGGCTGCGAGAACGATAAGATGTTAGCGCGTGTACTTGTCAATGATCTGCTGCAGGGAATGACAATCGCCAAGCAAGTATGACCGACAGGGGTGATGGAGGTGCAAACAGCAGCAAGGGAACAAAAGCGTTTGACAACAAAACAGCAACAGCAAGTACAAGCATGTCCTCCTATGGTATGTTCAGGTATGCTGTACAGAAAATGTACAGGAAGGGATGATCAACGGCCATCCTCGTCGCCATTCCCCCAACGCCCGCACAAACGCATTCGCGGTGGTAGTACAAAGGCAAACAATTCACATCTGATGGAACATACCGCTGACATCGTTTCCACCGCCGGGCTCACTACCGTCGGTGTGGTGGTGATGCATGTGAGGTCCTCCTGGGCCCATGCTTGGCCGACCCGAGCCCGGAGGCAGGCCATGGGGAGGCAGACCAGCACTTCCCGGTCCATGTGGTCCCGGGAACTGACCCGAGGTCGACTTCGCCGCATTGCGGTTGTTGATCTTGGCCATGCGGCGGACGCGACGACTACGCAGCCTAACGTCTTGGTTGCTGTTTCGCCAGCTGTCGACGGCGCGCTGGATGAGGCCGCGTTTCTCGCGCAGGTTGGGATTCAGTTGCGCCAACGCCCACCCGACTGCGTTGCACTCGCTCTCGTAGTGAAGGCGATTGCCCTTGTATGAATCTTTCCCGCAGCACGCGCGTGGGTAGACGCAGTTGGCATTCTTGAACTCTGGACTCAGCTCGTCGACGTTGACCGATTCGACATCGCAGCGAATGGTGTATTCCATCTTGACCCGGTCACGTGAGTACTCGAAAGCGATCCATTGTACGCCATTGCCGTCTTGTCGCACGACGAGGGGAGTCGTCGCGGGAATTGGACCGGGAGCTGTGCTCGTGTTAGTAATGCGTCAACATGTTGATGAAGTGAAGTGCGGAGTCGTACCTGGACCTGATGGAGTTTGTGGAGAGCCTTGAGGTGGAGCGACAATGGACGGCTGACGTTGTAGAGATCCTTGCGATGGCTTGGAGTCGAGCATTCCCTGTGAGGGTGGGAGTTGCGGTTGTTGGTGAGACATCAACATGCCAGGCGCGGATGTCATCGACGAGTGGTGCGATCCTGCGCTTGGGTGCTGGCCGTACGGCGACGACTGCGGTAGCTGGTACTGTGGATAGTACATTTGCTGTGGCATGGAAGACATTCCGTACAACGGTCGACCATGGGCGTCGGTCTGAGGAGAGTGTATGGAAGCGGGAGAGTTGGACTGCGGAGTCTGGTAACTGGAGATGGGTGGGTAGGATTGACGACCGATGGCAGCCTGCGTAGCCATGGCTTCGTTGGGTTCTAGAAACTGGTCAGTCCCAGGACAGAAGTACTCGGCATGGCATTGACACGACACAAGAACGTGCACTTGTTCGGGATGTCTTGTTCTCAAATTAGTCGGTTTCACAAACTCACCAGATGATGCGTAGCTTCCGGCAGCGCTGTTGGCACTGTAGGGACTGGGATGTGCGCCGGGATGTGCGCCTTGAAAGAATTGCTGCTCGTTCGAGTGCGAAGGGATTCCCGGCACTGATCCTATGTATGGAGATTGCTGCTGCTGCTGCTGCTGAGGACCGGGCAGGCTATGGGTGGAAGAATGAGGCGAGATGTAAGGTCCCGGTTGGGCAGGCTGGCCGCTCTGCTGCGATTGGTGAGGCGAGTTTGGGCGGTGTTGCTGTTGTTGGTGTTGAATTAAAGACGCCGATCGGTGGTGCAAAGGTTGGTGAAGTGGAGGGAGACCCTGCTGCTGGCCGGCATTTGACTGCGTCTGCGCCGGTATATAGTCAGTACGAGTCGGAAGTGATCGACGGCGATGCGAATCGAAGACAGCGACACGTTTGTTGTTGTTTCAAGGATGGCCAGGTCATGATCGATCGGGCGGGGATGAGGCCATGGGTGGGGATGGGTATTTTGGAACAGGGACCAGGGCAGGGATGTGTGGAAGAGGGCGGATGAAGCAAAAGCTTGTGAGACAAGGCGAAGGTGATGCGGATGATGATGATGAAGATGACGATGGTGATGGAATAGCGAATGTCGTGGTGCTGGAGGAGGTGAAGGGAGGAAGACGAGGATCGCTGGCAGTGTACGAGCCGCAGCCACGGAAGTAAAAAGGCCAGGCACGCACACAGCGAGAAGAGGAAGGGAAGGAGCCACCCGCAAAGCAGCTGCTGCCAGCTCACCCGTGCGCACACTCTGCTCATCAGAGCGATGCACGGAATAAGAGAGCAACGGCCGCGACCGAGTCAGAGCGTCCATCGTAGAGCTGCAACTCCCAAGGTCGCTCTGGACAAGGCGCGGGGCACTCTCACACGCTGGCTCCACCAAAGACCCCGTCACCGCCTGTTTCTATGAAGACGGCTGATCGGGCGGTTTTTGAGTTTTGCCGTGCAGCAAAGAGTGTCGCAGGTTCAAAGCTTCTTCAAACGCAAGCGGTGAAGTTCAGTGCAGGGCGGGTTTGTGATGATGCAGGGTAAGAGTCAGAGTCGGGCAAGGCAAGTCGTACCAGCGGCGGGCGGGATTCGTATTGCTGCATTGTTGCGGAAGAGGGAAACGTTGATGACATTGCTGGTGTTGCGACGAGCGACGACGACAGAGGCAGCACGCGTGGAGGATCGCGGTGCAGCATGGGCAGGGATGCGCGACCGTGTTGTGTTGCGTCCGTCGGGTCGTGTGTGTGTGTGTGTGTGTGCGTGCGCTCGACGTTGGGTGTGTGGTGAAGGGTGCCGGGCACGCAAGAGCAGGGCTGCAGGGGCGGGCTGCAGTGGGATGCGCGTGGCGGGTTTGGGTTCGGTTTGGCAGGAAACGACAAGTCGACCACCGAGCGGTTTGGCGTTGGAGTGGAGGCAGGATCGGGTAGGATGATGATGGATGGGTAAGGTAGGGTGGGTAGGGTATTTGAAGATGTGAGGTAGGGAAGTGTCGGCGCAGGGTGCGTATGCGATGAATCGAATGCACGCGTGTCTTGGCGGGGGAGAGTGAAGACGGTCAAGCAGAAGGCGCAACAAGTAACGCAGCTCTCGACGATGCACCGCCAAACGCCGTCTGATCAGACGAGACCGGCAGTTGAAGGGGCGTGTGGTGGTGATGTTGTTGTTGTTGATGATGATGATTTGCGCACACGTACCATGATTTGCTCCGTCGCAGATGTCCCAGCGGCTTCCGGTGCCAGGATGCCCAAGCACGAACAAGCGAACAAGTCAGGCCTCCGGAGCAGCTAGTCAGGGAAGTCGAGTTGCGGTATGAGAGGAGGACGGTTTGGCTTTGCGGTATGCGATCTAGCGGGCGGCAGGCGTTTGGACGGTGTGGACGGGCGCACGGGTTCGGCAGGGTGCAGGTGTTGAACCTTAATCCGTCCAAAGTCGCCGGTGGAGTCTGGACGTAAGGTAGCGTGGGCGTTGGCAAGGGACAAGAGCGATCGAGACCGGTGGACAGGGCTACCCAGACCTGTGCAGGGAGAGAGAGACCGAGAGAGAGCTGGCAAGTACCGCAGCCGTCACCGCAATAAGGTTGCTCGCCTGCGAGGTGACAGACGAGTTGGGCGTGCGTGTGCGTGTGCGTGCTGTGCGGCGTGGGCAGGGCAGCACTCGGAAGACCAGGGCCAGGTTGAAGACAGGGACAAGGACAAGGGATAACCGACCGACCGACAGGGCAGGGCAGGTACGGAGGAAGTGGTCGGGGTCAAGAGGGAAGGTTTCTGGGAGCAAGGAAGGTACAGACTACAGACAGAAGATCCGCACCCACACGTCCGCCTTACCTTATACACGGCCCACGCGAAGAGCGAACCACCTCACTCACAGCTTGGCGAACGTGAGCAGACCCGCTGAAAATCCTCGAATATGGCGAGCTGCGTCGCCAGCAGCAATGACCAGACAACCACCACGTCGGTCCGTGTGATGATGAAAGTCTCTGACCATTTCTCCTTCGCGGTGCTACTACTGTGCGCAAGTCTCCGCTAGCCGTTGCGGGTACGGTAAACGGTACATACAGTACATACATCATCATTCCATGCACGCCCTCGCACACCCATCACCCGGCTGCGTCTGCTAGCTGCCGGAGCTTGGACCGAACGGCGGCGACGGCCACATCGTCCTCCAACGAGCGGTGCGCGCTCCTCCAAAGAGCATCTCGCCTCGCTTGGGCCTGCGATTGCGTCGCCCGGGGGGGGGGGGGGGGGGGGGAGTCGAGAAAAACAGGGTTTGCCGTCACACGAAACACCCCAACGTGCTTTATCTTTAGTACCTTGAGCCGGCACCGCCCCTGCCCCACTCGGAGCCAAAGTAAGCACTAGCTCCATCTTTAATTCCCTTTCCCACGCGATGTCGTTTTGGTGCTGGACCTGTCAGGCTGTCACCTGGGCTGGGCTGTCATCAAACGACATGCCCGGACACCAATCATCAGTGCAATCCATCATACCGTATACGGCCTTCAATTTCATCCATGCCACTTGGACCTGCTCGCGAAGAATAGCCGGCGGCGCTTCATCTCCATCCAATTTCATCATCTCACACCGACCGCAACCCGCACGCACTTACAGTAGCAGACTAATCTGGTCTTCATCATGCGGCAATCAAAGCGCGCTCTCCTCCACGCACCGGAAAAAATGTCCATGACGCGGCTAGCGAGCTGCCTGCATCACTGCGAGCGAGCATGATCTGGACTCTCGCATCGCACTAGACCGATGCACGGCAAATGAAGGTCTCTGAGCAGCTGCACCGCACCCTCCGACTCAATTGAGGAGTTCGAGCGAGGCGTGCGTGAGAGATCCATTGCGGCAACGACATCATCCTTCATCAGTCGGGTCATGCTGTCGCCTGTGTGCGTGTGCATGTGGCACAATAATATGCGCTGCATCGCAGCATTGCAGCAGCCCGCATCCGACTCTCACTCATCAAAGACAGCAGGATGAGCCGTCGTGCGGGCTTTAGAGCAGGTGTAAGGCTTGTTCAGCGCCCGTCCCGGCTGCTCTGTCGTCGTCGCGTCGATCGCTACCACTCGCTCCGCATCGCAAGCAATCGCCGTCTTTGCGAAAACGATCTTTCCGGTGCTCTCTCTCTCTCTCTCTCAATCGCGGAAGTTGCAAGTCCGGATACCATCTCTGGCCAGAATCTATTCTCGTGCAAATCAAACTTTCATCACCATCATCCGCCCACGAATGAAATGCTCGCGCCTCGGTGACACAGCATTTGGCCATGTCAAGGATGGCCTGTCGACGTGTCGAGCGATGCAGCCGTAGCGGCACACCATTCAGCCTGATGCATATTCCAGCAGGATGCGATAGGTTTTCACCTTGCAATCCTCCCGCTCTCCTCCACAGCCCCGCTTCGGCATCCTGCCGAAAAGCCCCAACCCAAGCGCCATGTTTCGTATCAATTCCTACCACCGCGCGAGAGGCGTCGCTCTCCTTGTCGAGTGCCTACAATTGCCGAACCTGACCGCCCAGCTCGACCGACCATGCCCGCCTCACTCCGAGTTCCACCGGATGGACCGTGACCTGATGATCTCACTGCACGATTTTGATGCTGATGTCGACACGCTCGACCGTGGGATGCTGGCTGGGCATCTGCCGGAAGTCGTTGCCTCATCTAATTTCGCCGTCCAATCTTCTTCAAACCCAACTTCTCGACTCATCAATTCACAACACTCAGCTGCAGTCTACAATGCCACTTTCTCCGAGGCACAAAGTTCACGATGTCTTGCATTGACACCTTGCCCATGTCAGAGATCGTCGCCCCCGATATGCACCACCAAGCCCACCCATCCCGGACAAATGCACGTGGCTGCCCGCAGCCCAAAGCAGCCGACCAACTTCATCCCCTGGCCGTAAGCGACATCTCCATCCCAGCTGCCGATAATTGCCAGGCCCAAAGACGCTCTGCTCCAAGGGCAGATTCCGGTCGCGAATTCTCTCGACCCGGAAAGCAAGTCTCGGCGATATGTTGTGCAAGCCATCCCTGTGAGCGGCACAAGCATTTCGTTTTCGCTCGATGGGCTTGCAACTTCGAGTCCGATTCTGGGGAAGCCAGCAAATTTATCGACATCGGACTCCTACTCCGTCCAGCAACTTGCAGATCTCGCTTCACTCAAGATGACACCCGGACGTCACCTCTCATCCGCCTCTGCGCTAGCTCGTTGAACTGTGCGCACGGTAATACCTCGCAAGTTCGCCCAACATGATTGACATGATTAAGTTGTTGAGTAATTTCGCCGCGAGGTCGAATGGCAAGAGACACGGCAATCGCCAGAACATCGGAACTGCTCAAAAGGGAGCAGCAGATCGCAAGCAGCGAATCGACTGCATCGCCATCGCGGTCTCTTCCGATAGACTCGCAGAGTCACTTGTACCAGCCAGGGAGCTCCAGTTAGCGCGGCAGGCATCTCCGGGCGGCCTCTTTTCTGGAGACGATGTGCTGGAGAGACTATCCGGCCTGTGCAAGGTATCTGGGAGAACGAGCTCGTTTTGACAGCTGATGTCCGGCCGCAGAGGTCGTCCGCAGAACATGCCCAACGTGGTGAACGATTCTGCCCAGATGTTTCCATCCTTCGAAGCAATTCCGATACACAGCTTCGGGGCACCGGATGTCCGTGGATCCGTCCGGCATCATCCCACGAGGTGACGAGATCGTCCATCTCCATGGTACTTGGGATGGTCAAGGATACGACAATAAGCATAATCTAATTTTGGAAGTGACAGCGCTCCCTTGCTACGCCGCGTTGCAGCTGGGAACTCACGATGAAGTGCCGAGCCTGCCAATGAAGCAATCAAGGACCCTACCCAGACGACGTCAGCTGCTATATGCGTGCGACAAATTCACGCGCACCACAGGCTCTCGACGATCGAAGACGACCAGCAGTACGTTCAACATCGGTCGCTCACTTGGCTCGAAGATCTGCCTATCCTGTGCTAGCCAGCGTCGCTTGGCTGCACGTCAGATGCAGGCAATCAAGACGATACCATGCCATGCCAGCCAGCCATTCGCGTGTCCAGCATGCCTCCCGCCTTCTCAGGCTGAAAACGTCGAGGCGACAGACCCTGATGCGCAGCAAGCCACGCCTGTACCTGATCTAGCATCCGTCTTTGATCCGTCCGACTCCCTTGCCACGTACGTAGGAGCACTGGCTGAGCCTGCACTGCAGGCACCCTTGGTGAGATCGACGAACAGTGTTGCGGAGAGATCGAAGCAGGCCCTCGCCCTTGTCAGATGGCACTTGCGATGGAAGCGCACCCACGGCAATTGCATGGAGTGCCTGGGCCCAGCCTCTACGACAATGCGCGCAATACGACAGAATTATGCATAACATTCCCTATGGCAGCAACACGCAGTCTTCGGGGCTTGCGCCGCACCGCACCTCCACCGGACCGTTATTTCTTCTAAACGAGCATCGATTCCCATTGCCCACCACACCATCAACGCAAAGGACAATAGCACAGCTGGAGTAAGACATCGCCAACGTCGCCAAAACCCTGAAACACGCCGTCAAAACCTTGTCGACACGTCCAACGGCTGTGCCGCCGTTGCAGCTAGCCGATTCGGGAGATACCTTGACAAGCGACGCCCAAGGTTCAAACCTTCGCTGAAAGCTGAAAGGATCCATCAGGGCTCCCGGCTGGGAATTTCCGCCGTACTCCGGTTCGGCGTTTGACTTTGAAGCGATCGGTAGTCGAGCACAAGTTTGAACGATTTTTGTGAAACATCGTATCGCGCTGAGCAAAATGGTCTGGGCTCTGGAGTCTGGACATGAATTCGAGTTCGTTTGATAATGCCACGAGATTCAGCCAACCAGACGCAATTGCTCCGCCGATACGCAATCACTTCAAGGCGTGGATCGATCGTTTTCGGATTCTACCTTCATGTCAAAGCTCATGAATGTGCTTCGCGTTGGAGGAAATCCAAACTTGAACAGGAAGCCGGTCGCCTCGTGCGCGTCGCATGCGTGTGCACAGTTCGATTGGTGTCGGCGCAACAATCATCTCATCATCACGCCGCATGAGCACGGTGACTATCGGCCCGTTCGAGATGTGATGTCGCTCGATATCGTGCCGAATTGACTATTGAGGCAGTACGACTCTTGCAGTAGTGTTCCACTTGGATCGAGGCCGGTCTGATTCTCATTGCTCTCGTCTGCGATAGTTCTAACAAACTATCATCGCAAGCGCGCATTAAACTAGCGAAACCAGCATGTTTCAGAGAATATGTACACTCTTCATCACCAGCAACGACTTGGGGGATCGATCCAGGGAACCGAACATCTGATTCCCAGAACCGGCTCCCATTCGCGACATTCTGAGATCCTCCACCACCCGACCATCTCCCGGCCATCGATCTTCTGACAGCTGTCTCGCCCATGCACCCTGATCCCTGCCTCCGACCAGGGCCGCTGCAATCATCGACACACCACTGCGTGCCACGGCAGATGCCAGAAAGTGCCTCTTCAGATAACCCTGTCCTTGTCGTTACCATGGATCTCCGCGGCACCAGGTCTGCCCGGTCAGAAACGTGCTCGTCTCCCCGCTGGGCCCCTACCCAGCAAATTCCCTTGCACCGCCCACCCCTGCGATTCGCTTGGGTACATCCTCATGCGGCACTATAGTCCTTGACACCTGGCAGGCGCCGCCTCGCAGGCTGCAGCCCCTCCGCAGGTACGGCGATGCACAGGCGCCTGACGATGGTCTGTGAGGACCCATGCCTTCATGTAAAATGAGGTCAACAGACCGGGTACGACGACAATGTCGTGCTATTTTCAGGGAAGTTCCAGGCCGGTCTATTGGGGATCATGGGGCGAGAGTAGTGAGGGCAGGACACGGCAGATGCTGGTCGGGCGGTATAGACGGATCGGAACTGGCGAGACATGTGTTTTGGAAATCGCGAGTTTTGCGACGAGGCTGGCGGTGCAGAGTGTTTTGTTTCGAGGGAAAATGCCGCAAGGCCTTCCGAGATCTGACGATGGTGTTTGCGGAGAGAGTAGGAACTGCTCGGGCAGTGTGTGGAAGGCTCGTTTGACACTGTCCTCAAGTCCGGTGCCCACCAGTATATTGAGCGAGAGCACCGCGCGTTTTGATTCTTGCTAGTTCTACTGAGGCAGAGTGAGAAAAATGTAGCGCTCATATGAGCATGCCCCGAATGCCTGAATAGTCCATTGCAGAAGTGCCCTCCCTCCATCGATGGAACCACCATCCTCCACACTCCAACCGTCCAACCCTCATGCATCACAGTTGGCCAGCCTGGCCATGACCAGTATATCCAGGCAAGAAGTCCCGATGATTCTTGCGCCATCATACCAAACGTTCCCGCTTCACGGCTTGCGCAATACCGACCGGTTCCTTGTGGCATAAATGTCATGGCGACTTTTTGCCGCCTGAATGATGAAACTGGGCCGGGTATACGTCGTATACCTGGGAAACGGTACAGGATTCTGCCTGTCGAGAATCTCTCGTTGCCTGTCTGTCCGGTCTTTGGACGAAAGGGATCGATCCGTCTAGGCATGGGACCTGGCCTGGTGTATAGCGGGCTGTGCTATTGATTGATTGATGAGACATGGAGTTAGTTCTTGGGTACTTGTCACTGCTGTTAACGACCAGACGTTTTTAGACCGGTGTTCTGTTTCCAAAAAAATTGCCTGTTTGGTTCATGTTCTTTTTTTGTTTAATTCGACCTCATCTCATTGCTGACTATATTCAGCAGCGCCGTTGGCGTCTTCTCATTCCATGGCGTTTTCTCGTGGCGATGCGGCGTTATTGGACTTGACCCGGCTCGGTTCACGAGTCGGGCAATATGTGGCCGGAGATATTGGGCGCGTTGGAGTATAGCATGGCCAATTAATTTGTCTCGGTGGAAATGCTCAAACCGGAATTGTGGTTTGGCATGAACAGAGACCAAGATTGTGGATCAAAGCGGGTCCGAGGTCGTCCTCCTATGGACCGAAGCAACTGGCACGATGCTGGAGGCGTTGAGCGAGTAGCTTCCAATTCATATTTTCAAGAAGAATGGTCCGTTGGAGGACTCATCAAGTTATCCTGTCCCGTGGCAAATGCAATGATACCACGATTCCAAGCGCTTCAAGACGGACTTTCAACAGAGGCGACTGCGGTGTAGATGATTTGGCCAACCTCACATCTCGTCTCAAGACGGAACGACAGATGACGGCAATCTGTTCATAACGTCTTCACTTTGAGCCAGCACAAGTGCATGGCTGCAGGATTCAGCCATCGCTGCCTTCGTCGTCGTCCTTCTTCGCTGTAGTGACCAGATCCTAACCCTAAGGGAAGTGAGGATCTAGGGTTAGATCAACAAACCGCGTCAAGACTACCATGCCTTTCAAACGGCGGTGATCCATCACGATGACCGTGTAGAAATATACACGCTGGTGAGAGCCAGTGGACGTTTGCCATAATCAACAGACATGAATCCGAACAATGGACCTAAGAGTAATTCAGTATTTTGAAGATGAACACATAACGCGCAGCTCAGCTCCTTCAGGGTATCATCCAATCTCTCTTCATTATCTCCTCGCAATCACATCATTCATCGACAAGACTCGCCATGGAAGAAGTATTCGTCGAGCTCCACCATCCTTCGGGCCTGTTTCTGACCACTGTTTGATCTGTGACAACACTACCTTTGTTACTCAAAGGAGATCGCGAAGCATCGACGTGCGCAGCGTCAGTTGTGGCTTCGGGTATCAGTGACAGCCTGTGCGGTGATGAGCGGATGGCAGTCCCTGAAGTCGAAACCGAATTCGTGGCAGAGTGAGCAGAACGTACAGCAGGGTCGAACATCAAACCGAGAGCATTCCTCGGTTGCGGAGGATTGGACGAGGAGTGCGCAAAAGCGGAAGGTGCGAGCATCAGGCCACCTTGTCCATTGTCCATGTAATCCTCTTCGTCGCTTTCATCCATCTGTTCTTCGAATTCGATAGCTGGAGTCTGGGGCATGCGGTACGAATGTTCGTCTTCGGAGTAGCCAGGAGGTTGAGGACCATTACTCAAAGTTGAGTCGAAGATATTGCGTTGAGGAAGAGCCCGAGGTTTGTGCCACTCGAGGGCATCCCGCTTGGTGGCAGAAGGCTGAGCGTAGCTATCAAGTGCTTCGAGAACGTGCGGGAAGACAAGTGTGTCGACATCGCTCGCCCAGAGCAAATCCAAATGCTCGTACTTTGGAACGCACTTTGCGATTGTGTGCTTCGGAAGCTCTTTCAACATGAGGTTGATGTCGACGAGACTATCGCTGCCGCCGTACACCAGGACGATCGGCGTCTTGATATTCCTCGTTGGAAACTTGGCCACTTTGTAATACTTGCTCGCTGTGCTGAAGCTAGTCGGACTGGTCACCTCATCGTCGTACATCTGGAACTTGCCATTGCGGATAATCTGGAACCAGTGTACGACGCTCTTCGTGCTCGTGAAAGAGTACAGATGTGGGTAGGCGGCCAACTTCTGATGAGGTGATATGTTCTTCATCTTCCAGCCGAATAGGAATCCTAGAGCCAAGTCGATCACCCAGCTGAAGATGCCGGGATACAGCAGAGCTTGCCACATCGTAGTACTACCCAGAATGGCGCGCCGTCCGAAAGCGAGGAACAGAACTTCGGGGTTTGACTTGACCATAGAGCTCACAATGCCGGAAGCCAAGCCAGGTGGAGCCATTGCGGGTGCGAGAGCGACGAAAAGGTCGACCTTGTGATTGAGCATGGGATGGATAGAGAGTGTCGCAAAAGCCTGCGCTGTGCCTTGACTGAATCCAATGTATGACAGACTGGGCTGCTCGGTCGTGCTGAGTATGTAATTGATCGAGTCGGGAATGTCGTGAAAGGCAAACTGATCCATGCTGAAGTTCCAGAACGGTATCTCCATAGGGCCATAGTTCAGGCTCTTCTTGGAGTACTTGTTCCCGCGATTATTCCCCAGCCAGACATCGTATCCTTGGTTGACAAGCATGAATGGAAGGCATCTTTCTTGCTCTGTAATGCACACCCAAACCTCGCTGTTCATCATCAAACCATGGTGCAAGTACACCACCTTTTTCTGGATGGAACCCGGACCAGAGTTGACCTTCTGACCTTCCTCGCCCTTCTTCCAGCCCAGCCGGTGTACTCCGAGCAGATACCCGTCCTCCGTCTGTACGACATGCTCCTCTGCGTAGTATCCGTACAGCTCGCAGAGCTCAACAAAATCGTCGGCTTGGGCTATTGGACTCGAAACAGCCTTCTTCTTGTTTCGCGCTCGGCGAGAGTATGGCGAGGACAGCCGGTTGAAGGCATTGCGGCTGACGCGATAGCCCAGTCGGATGATTGGAGTCGGGAGCAGGAGGGTTATGGTGCGAATGACGACCTCGAGGAAGAGCAGGACGAAAGAACCTCCGAGCGCGAGGTATTCGTGGATATGAAGCCTGCCGATGAAGGGAACGGTCGGCATGGTGGCGGCGCTGTGCTAGCAAAGGAGCATGGTAGGGTGTATATAGGTGTGTCGTGGTGAGGCACGTTCACTATGTAAAGGGTAGTGGAGATCATCGCTTGGAGGTTGGGCGAGGTCTCCATCGTCATTGTCATGTGAAGAGCGGACGGCCCGCAGAGCCTCACTAATCAACCGTTCATTCGCCGACATGAGATCCATGCAGCGGTCATCAAAGTCGACCATCAATTTATTGTCTCGACAACTCATCTTGCAGTACAACTCTGGAGAAAAACGACTCATCATGCCGACCACATGTACTGATATTCGTGAGTATCCTGGCTCAAGATGGTGCGTCATCCACTAACAACATACAGGCGCTGCGCTCGCAGCATGTCTCGCCAATAGCGATTGTGTTATGGTCCATCGAAACAAGCCGATCGATTGCCTGAGGGAGCCGCTCGTGGATACACTTCCGACGCAATGTCAACAGCTCAAGCACGGCTACGGCCAATGTAAAAGAGGTCTCGTCGACATGCGAAAACGCTTCCGAGGCAACAAACCCATTGCGACCAGTCAAGAGCTCGAAGGAGAGGGACCTACACCCATGCTGTACGCCGGGAAGGGCACGTATGATGGCCTGGACAAGAAGAAGTCGATGAAAGAGGGTGACGAGTACGAGTCTTTCACTCGAAATGATGGCCTGGAGGACTTGAGGAAGAAGTAGATGGCAGGACGAGAACCACAGCAGTGCAGCCAAGACTTCGTTACGATGCAAAAGAGGACTCATGACACCGTCCACGATTGTGGAATAGTAGGGACGTCCGCACGACCACAGGAAGGCATCTCGCACTGCTACTCTGATATCGACCCATGCTTAAGCCTCTTCCTAGGCCACATGGATAACGACCAAGGCCTGGACGATCATACCTCTCCACTACCACGGTCAACAGCCTCCGACACAGCTTGACAAACCAACGTTCGGTCTCAAGTTTCTGGCCTTTCAATCAGCCTTGTTCCGGAATCAGCATGGTGACCTTACCGCCCGCGCATAGTCCCAGTCGCATGACTGTGCCTTCACAGTTGTATCGCGCAGCGTGCTCGAGTGCGCAAACCCTCCAGGCCACGATATAGCCCTGAACCGAACCCGCGCACCGAGCGTAGAAGCGATCCGGGCCATCTCAAAATCCAGCCGTCCATCTCCACAACAGCTCACTCGTCAAGTGCACCACACTTCACATTGCCCTCGAAATGCCAATCCCGATCGCTGCTAATATAGCTTTGATGCCACTTCTTGCCCTCAATCCCCGGCGCATCGGTCGTCACCTCTTCAAAGAAGTCACCCATTGTGATGCCATCCTTCCGCACCATCGCCGGTCGCAGGCTTCGCTGCCACCTCCGAACGAGGTACAAGCTCTTGCAAGGCGGCTGGCTGAGATACATCTTCCTCCAGCTTGCTTCGGGGTATGCGACTGCCGGGCTGACCTCGGGTTTCGTATCCGCTGGGAAAGAGATACACACGTCCCAACTCCATTCGTCTTTGCCGCGCGTTGCGAAGGACGTCTGCTGCGAACGGCCGTCGCTGCCGATGACGAGGGTGATGGTCGGATAGCAGCCTGGAAACGCACGGAGGAGGAGGTGGTTGTTTAGCGGTTTGCGACCCGGGCGGTAGTTGTCAAGATTGTTGACAGTGAAGCCGTAACCTTGCAGGTTCCAGTCGGGTACGAAGAACAGTTTGCGAAGAAGTCGGACACTGCCTAGGATGGTGTTGCGGAAATCCCGGGTCGTGCGTTGGCTGAGGAGGAGGTCTTGGGTGTTGAGCTGGAGCAGAATGGATTCGAGTAGTTCTGGCAGGTGGAAGACGCGGCTTGTGGCGGAAGAGACATGATCCATTGTTGTTGTGTTGAAGTGATGATAAGACAGGGCAGTACAGTTTGATAGCGATTCTCCGTAGCTCAAAGAATGATCAGACGGTCCATCCTTCGCGTTGAGGTTCAGATACTTTGTGTAGTCACCCATGCAGGCGGTTATTTTGAAGTAAGAAGGTATCGATCACGATGCGATGTCGCTCCCTCGTAGCAGGAGGTTCTGTCTTTGTTCCAGAAAGGGTCAAAGACGCATGCTGCTACCATGTCGAAGCAGAGAGCGATTGTTCCTCCGGACACATCTTGAGATGAAGGCATCGCATTGTTCTGAAGTGATGTCACCGAGGGGGGGCTGTTTCTGGCTCAGATGACATGAGATGAGGTACCTGCTGAGACACACATTCCTCAGCTCCATAGCAACCAACACATCATCACAGGCAGCACGAGAGCGTACAACGAACAAGTCTGCGTCTGTCTTCGTTTCATCGTTATATATCCTAGATAGCTGATCATCTCGACCTCGGGAGCCACATTCAGACCCACCAGCGCAATGGTATCTCGCGAAGAGCAGCACAAAGCAATATGACCACACCCAGTTCCATTGACCCACAGTCAAATCATTCCCTTTCCCCTCTCTTCCTCTGTGCGAGTACTGCATCCCATTCAGTCCTTCATATTTTCATTCAGCACCAACTCGACCACGATTTGGGTCTTATCCATTTCCGGATGCTGCATGACCAACTTCAACGTACGGCTGGACGTCAAGCTCGCCGTCGTCGGGACCTTCTGATCCCCATTCGCTCCGTGTGTCGAGATAGTTTC
Source organism: Zymoseptoria ardabiliae STIR04_1.1.2 (assembly GCA_000223765.2). Classification (NCBI taxonomy): domain Eukaryota; kingdom Fungi; phylum Ascomycota; class Dothideomycetes; order Mycosphaerellales; family Mycosphaerellaceae; genus Zymoseptoria; species Zymoseptoria ardabiliae. The sequence continues at coordinate 265,332 of AFIV01000127.1, read as the reverse complement.
CGCATTCGCGCTCCAATTCGTGCCGTCGTCCAGACATTTCACCTCCCTGCCGGCGATAATCTGCTTCAGCCTTCCATTCTGCGCGTTGCGAATCTCCACAAAGTCGTTGTCGAACAGCACAAGATAAGGTCCATACAGCGCGGCGTTTTGTGCACTGCCAACAAACTGCATAATGACGGACCGACTCACGTCGCCGTGTTTGTTCACGTACACCGCAAAGTTCTGGTAGCACAGGAGGAACTCCTGATCGCTGAGACGGAGCATGCTCAGCGCGCGTTGGTCCTTGATATGCTGCGCGATGTTCTGCACGTGTTCCGCTTTCAGCTCCGGCACGCTGAAGGGCTGTTTCTTGTCGAGAGTCAGCACCTCGAAGCCGCGCGCGGTGCTGACGGCGAGGGAGGAATGGAACAAATTCATGGCGGTACACTCCGTGGGAATGTAGAATTCGTCAAATTCGCGGAAGAATTCGGTCGTGCCGCGCTTGAACATGCCACGCTTCTTTTCTGAAGACTTCTGGTAGACGGGTTCAAGGACCTTGAAAACGGAGTTGAGATTGTCACGTTTCTTGTAGAAGACGAGGGTGCGATCCTTTTGCTTGCCGGTGACGAAAAATCCGACGTCTTTGCTGCCGGAGAGTTTCTGGGGCGCTTTGCGGGCGGAGTCGCTGACGGCACCGGTTCGTTCGTTCGGGCAGATGGCGTCGAGATGATAGGCGACCAGGGTCTTGTCGGATATTAGGAGGAAGAGGTTGAACTCCTCAAGAACGGCCACTTGTGTGACACGAACCATACCGATGGCCTGTCTCCATGTTAGCTTGAAATTCGATCGAGGACGGCGAAGCAACTCACCTTTGTCCAGCCGCGAGGGTTATCCAGCTCGCTGACATAGACGCCATAGTCCGTACCAACAGCAACCATCTGCTTGCCGGGGTATGGTGTTGAAAAGCTCGCTGCGCAGTTGACTCTCGCTCTGCAGATCGGTCCAGGTCGTCCGGTATCCTTAAATCGATGCTCGACCTCTTTGATCGCTCGATCCACCGGTGTGCCTTTGATGGTAACGCCCTTACCGCTGCCGGCAAAAGCATCGTACACAAACGCCGAATCGGCCATCACTCGTAACCGGAAGGGTTCTGCATTCTGCGCGTGTAAAGCTGCGGCGTGCTTGGTCTTCGCAATGATGATCTTGGTGCACCAATCTCGCCTGGCGTTCTCTGTTGGTGCGAAGAGCGTGTAAGTCTCTCGGCCAAGATGCTTGACTTTGAAAGGGTACATGATGCGGTCTTCTTTGGCATCGCCCAGTGAGGTTACTGGCTGCAACGTGTTGCTCGAGGAGCCCGTGTTGGAGTGTTGTAAACCGCTCGGAGCAGGAGATGAAGTACCTGTTGCGACCCGGGTGAGTGTCGGATCACTCGACGTCGAGGTCCTACCTCCTGCCGCCTCCCTGACCGTTGCGATGCCCTTGACATAACTCGACTTCTGAATCGCAGGATCATTCGCGCTCTCGAGAATGAGAAGGTCCATAGGAATTGGCAATCGGGACACATCGTACCGGTCAAGCTTTCCACCCTCGCCCGCCCGAGCCGCGACAGTCTTGGCCAGGATCAGGTAGTGGTCGAATAGCAGAGCATGGCAATCCAGCCAAGTGAACCGATTACTGCCCATCCTTTGCACATCGCCGCGATGAATGAGCTCTCGGCCGAAGTGGTCCAGGTTGAGCTCCACGTCATCCTTCATTCCCGGCCTGAGCACCAATTTCGTGCCGAGATCGGTGAGGTCGATCTTCCGCTGTGAGTCGGCCACGCGTGCGTCGCACTCCATCGCCACAGCCTTCACTTCTTCCAGTGCAATCACGAGATTCGTCTTTTCTTGGCTGTCGTCTTTCATGGTCTTCAGGATCGTGGACATTAGCAAGCCATACCTCTGCAGTCTCGTGATCGGTGTCTTCAGGAAGCTGTCGAGCGAAAGGCGACCAGACCTCTTATCGCTCCTGACGCTCTCGACAAATTTCCGGAACTCGATATTCCGATCCATTTCTGATCGCACCAGATGATCTGCCTTGGGGAAGAAGTTGGCATAGTCGACATATGCCGTCTTTGCCTTTCGTATCCATTGACGGAAGATGTCACTGTAACCGACCACCCACGGACCCTGCTCCTGCTGTCTGTACTTGAGCTGCGGCAGAAGATGCTCTTCATTCGCCTGCTTGATTGTCCCGAGGCGACCGAACACGTCGAGGATGAATTTGTCCTTGCGTTTGGGTGTGATGACTGAAGGTTGCACCCTGTCGAGCTGGTCCCTGTACAAGGTCAAGACCACGTCCAGATCGGACATGTAGCGCTCCTCGGTAGACACAACTTCATGCAAGATGTGCTGCTTCTCAATCTCTTTCTTGTCTCGCTTCTCAACATCTTCCTTGCTGATGTGATAGTACTCCACCCAGCTTTCTGTTGATCGCGAAGGCTGGGCACGAAGATTGACCTTCTTCAATGTACGCTGGCAAAGATGCGAGTAGCATCGCATGTTTGGTATGAGGTGGTCGTGCACTGTAGGAGAGTAGCATCCAGAGCGAGTGAGCTGAAATATCACGCCAGAGAAAGGCCCTGGCACAATCTTGACCCACTCTTCGGTAGAGATCAGGGTGCTGGCTGAGTACATGTTCTGAACCACACGATGACTGAGTCCCTCCGCATCAGCAATGTTCATCGTCGGCACTTTATTGGTGAACAGTGAAACCAGTGCTTCGAGAATGTCGGCCTCTTTGAGTTCGGTATTCTGCTCTGGACTTGTGACTTGAAGTAGCCAATGCAGTAGAGCCTTCAGAGACCACGGCTCCTCGCATTTCTTGAAGTCGGTTGCGCCAAGCTTCGAAGGCGTAAAGCGTTTACCAATAGCAGGTAGATCGAGAACCATACTTGCTGGAGGTACGACGGGCGTGTCTCCAGTAGGATAAGCCGTAGCTCGGTTTTGTTGAAGACGAAGTCGCCTCTCTTCTGCGTCAGTCTTGGAGCGCAGCGGTTGGGCAATCTGGGGAGTATTGCTGTGGCTGACTAGTGACGATGATCGTGGCACTAATTGCCCTTGTGAGTTTACGACGTAAGCGTCTGGAGCAAGCGGGTAAGGCGATTGGCCAGGGACAGATGGGAGGGCCTTGAAGTCGGTCTGTATAGGGAACGGCGGGTCCTCCGGATACGGCACTGCGGGGAGAGGTCGAGATGGGTAGGATGAGGCCGCATGCTGGAACATGATATCAGGTGGCTCGTCTGGGAAGCGTTCCGGAAGCTGCGGTTCCATGAGAGAGTACTCGTCTCCTTCGTCGTAACTTTGCCTTCGATTGAAGGCCGCTGGTTCTGACAAACCGCCCGTGCCACCAACTTCTACCCGCGCAGCAGGATTGTACGGCTGTGCGAATCGCGCATAATCCGAACGGTAGTCCACGTCGTCACGACTTGATTGTGAAGCGTGCGATCTTCGCATAGAGCTGTGCTGACTCGAAATTGGTCCACTGTAGGAGTCGCTGTTCATCTCACCGCCTGCCGCAAGCTGGTTCGGGTCGCCGCCGTATGTCATCTGCACGTCGTATCCTCCCCCAAACGAGCTCATGTCAACATTGGCATAATCATCACTGTCACTTTCGGGAGGCTCCTCGCGTTGGCGACTGTCTCGCTGGGAGCCCATGCCAGAAAACCTTGTCTGCCCACCACCACTTTGCCGGCGGGCATCATCCTCCTCTGCCATTCGAAGCATGGCCAAGCCCTGTGCAGCTTCCGCGTCGCTGTCGCTGCTGTACGATCCATGGCCGACTTGATGCGGCACTGGTGAGAGATGGCCATTCACTGTGCCATTCCGCGACGGACGCCGCTCCCGATACGAGCCATGTGACGAAATTTGGGTCGATGATGCGTGCGGCGCTTGCGTGATTGATATTGACGGGCTGCGGGCACGATGAGAACCACCTCCGGTGTTCATCGCCATGCTGAATACTTCCCCATAGAGATCATCCTGAGTAACGCCAGGAGGGGGACTATAACGAGAGTTGGGCCTGTCACTCCGATCGTCGAAGTATTCGGAGCTCTGACTGGGTTGGGGCGGTAGAGGCCGCTCCTGTGGATGTCTGTTCAGCGTGTTAGTCCTGTTGGGCGCGTGAACTGGTGGCGTAGGACCCGGCGATGCAAGCGGTGGCGATGGCTGGGTAGAGGCAGGAAAACGAGGTGACGGAGACTGTCGAGTATCGTAACTTGAATTGGCGGACGGCGAAGGCCTCCAATCGTTCGGAAGCCTGCCAGACATTGCAGTCGCTGCATCAACCTGGGTTTGTTGGGCATACGCCGACCCAGTATACGAAGGATACGTCTCTGTCGGGTAGGGTGCAGAAGATAGAGGAGGTCCTTGCGGAGCCCCTGCAGACGCTTGATGGTCGTAGGATGCATGGGGAGGCGGCGGCGGACTTTGCATTAATGAAGGCTCATATCGATGGGCTTGGGGTATTGCAGGGTCGTATTGATGTGCTGGAGGCTGTGGACTGTATTGTTGATGTTGAGCAAATTGCTGTTGTTGCTGCTGCTGTGGAGAAAAGCTTGAACTTGAATAATTTCCAGGCGAATAGGCATATGGATCTAGTGGTCCACCAGAGATCCCGGATGCTGATGGCTCAGTGTAGGCTGCAGGGTTGTATTGTGGTTGGTATGTGTTTTGGTTGTAGGCATACGCCGCCGGATTGTAGCTGCTTTGCTGTGGTGGTGGTGGAGGCTGGGTGTAATTCTGCGGATTGTATGCCGGCTGCTGCGGAGAAACATCGTAGCCTCGACCGCCATAGCTTGTGCTGCTCGGCGACTGATACTCGTCCCGGTAGACGTAGCCGCTGTGGGACTGCGGTACAGGTTCTGAGCCAGCAGGTGGGTACGGGTTGCTGTACGTCGTTTGGCCGGGGTATCCATAAAGATTCCGCTGCGGTAGCGCAACCTGAGGTGACTCTAGCTGCTGCCCATACTGCTGTCCCGTGTAACCACCATTCTGTCCCTGCTGTTGGCTCTGGTTGTACTGGTCGTAGTAGCCTGCGGGAGGCGGTTGCTGCGCGGGAGGCTGTGTATAACGATCGCCTTGATAGTACGACATGTTGCAAGAACTCTTAGACGATATTTCCCAGCATTCGACCGGAGACGCGGCTGGTATGGGTGGTCAAAGGCCAGTGAACGAGGTTGTGTATTAGACGGGCTCGTCTAGGAGCGCCGACCTGCCTGCAGGCTGTAGCGGGAGCCGTCGCGCAGTCCACATGAAGCCTCGCGTCGAGCGCTATGTCGTGTCGCTAGTTGTAGGGTCGGAATAGGCGTGAGAATGTTATGCCGTCGCGAGGCCGCTGCGCATGATATATCGTTCTCGGTTTCGGAGCTTTCGCTGGAGGAGGTATTCGTTCGGTGCAGTCGCGCGAGGAATGTGTTCCGTCCAGCAAGATCTTTATTTCATGCGATCCGGCACAGTTCGTAGATATTAATGCAGCATTGAGACGGGCGCAAAGTGCTATGGCGCAGCTCCAGAGAGTGTCGTCGGAGCTGAAGGCGCAGGTCGTTCGTTTGAGGCTAAGGCTGACGGGGGTCAGGTCCGTGCGCGCGGCTAGGATGGCAGCATCTTTTTGGGCACCGCAGTTTCTACTCGACCTTCGACCACAGGCAATACTTTTGATGGACAAGACTTTCAGGTCATTTCTGCTCGTGAATACGAACTCAATGTAGCGCCTAACGAACTGCAGAGACGGCCAAACGAAATATGGCGCTTTCAAACCATCGACCGGCAACCCGGAAGGCTCGAGTCAAACGACATTGACAGTCTCGAAGACACGCATTCGGCTTTCATCAGTTCATCGGCCGACAACATCGCCAGTGAAGTTCTGTCTGTATAGAGCTGCCAGCGACTGAGCCAACAGAATGAAGATTCTTCCAGCCCTCCGCTTCAACTGCAACACTCCGATCCAATCAGGACCACCTCATGCGGTGCATTTCACACGGCAGCGTAGAGACACATTGCCGACAAGACCTTGAGAGCAACGATCCTAATGCACAACTCCCCGACTTCCCTCGAAACTTTCACCGTACGGGTCTCGCTTAGTTGGCTTGGACGGTGCAGTTTGAGCGGAAGCACGGAGGTACATGATCCTGCCTGGACCTGATCTGGCCTTCCTGCATCGAGTACATATTTCAACGTCAAGTCAGACCGGAGCTCCGCTCAACGTTCTATCTGCTGATTTTGAGACATCATGTCTTTGGTCTACCTTGTGGTCTTCAGAAACATCTTAACCCTGACGCCCACGCGGCTACCCGGATATAAGCGTACTTTGCTCCGAGGTCTTGCGCTTCCCCGCCATTACCAGATCACCGGCTCATCGTTCATGCGTCTGTTGGTCATCCAGACATCTACGGACCTCAACTACATTGCTCTTGATAAATAGCTCTGAGGAAAACACTACTTGTTGAAAGTCAGACATCTCATTTCGACTCTTGATACCGTTGTCACTGCCTCATAGCCGACGTCACTCAAGATGGGGATCAAGCATGATGCGCCGAACAGCATATATGGCAACAACCAAGTCGATGATATTGAACAGAACCACCCGACAGCCGAACGAGATGGCCTCCTCATTCCAGACCGGGACGAGCATGGCTACCAGATTCGGGAGCAGCCCTACGGCACCAAACGTCAAGTGAAAGTCATTCTCATGGGAGCAGGTGCATCAACATTGAATTTCCTCAAGAAAGCGGAAGAACAAATGAGCAATCTCGATATTACAGTATACGAGAAGAACCACGACGTTGGAGGCACCTGGCTGGAGAATCGTTACCCTGGCTGTGCGTGCGACATCCCGAGCGTCAATTACCAGGTATGCATTTAGATATGTACAGGCGGATCCGAGGCATGCTAACGATCTCCCTGCAGTTCAGTTGGGCGATCAAGCTTTGGACACATTTCTACAGCTATAGTCCCGAAATCTGGTCATACATTAAAGATCTTTACAATCAGGGTGATTTCATCAACAAGTACATCAAACTACGACACACAATTCAGCATGTCGAATGGAATGAAAACAAAGGCAAATGGGAGATCAGAATCAAGAACATGGAGACCGGAGAGGAATTTGGGGACGAAGCAGAGTATTTCATCAATGCTGGAGGCGTTTTGAACAACTTCAAATGGCCGGATATCCCTGGTCTCCATGACTTCAAGAGCAAGCTGATGCATTCTGCTGCGTACGAAGAAGGATACGATCTCAAAGACAAGAAGGTCGCAGTTGTTGGAGCTGGCAGTTCAGGGGTGCAGATTGTTGCCAATATCCAGGGGCGGGTCAAGCAACTATACGTGCGTACGTCTCGACTGCATGAGCAACGACAGCTATTGACAGTGGTTTTAGCACTGGATCCGCTCACCCATCTGGATCACAGCCGGATTCGCCCAAACGTGGGCCGGCAAAGACGGCGCCAACTTCGAATACAGCGAAGAGCAGAAACAATACCTCAAGGACAACCCTGAGAAGTATCTTGAGTATCGCAAACAGGTCGAGAATGAGCTTAATCAACGCTTCAAGTTCATCATCAAGGGTAGCCAGGAAGCCGCGGAGGCACGCGAGTTCTCCTACAAGCAGATGGAGCGAAAACTCAACAATGATCCCCGGTTGTGTGACAAGATCATCCCGAAGAACTTCAACCCGGGTTGTCGTCGTCCGACGCCTGCTCCGGGCTATCTCGAAGCGCTCGTGGCTCCAAACGCAACTATCTTCACGGAAGCTATCGGCAAGTTCACACCGAATGGCTTCATCGACCAGGATGGCAAAGAGCACGAGTGTGATGTAGTCATCTGTGCCACGGGATTCGATACTTCCTGGCTGCCTCGCTTTCCGTTCCGTGCGCATGGAAAGGTAAGCCACCACGTATGAAGGGCATACTACTGTTCTCCTGCTCAAACTGCACACTCCAAGCCACTCAGGTGCAAGTCGTGCAGCGCAGTTTGGGCGGGATCACGGAGGCAGCATGCCTCAGTACTCTGCCTCGTCCCATCTATGTCTGATATATCTGCTGACTTCCTTTCTTTGCAATTGTAGGATATCCGCGACTTGTGGAATGCAAAGGAAGGCGTAACATCCTACCTCTCGATTGGCATCCCGACATTTCCCAACCAGTAAGTGGACTCAGAGCATCGGATGCGTTCCGAAGATACTGACCTTTTGCAGCTTCACCTTCTGCGGCCCCTACGGTCCCCTTGGGCATGGCTCCTTCATGCCCTTGATCGAACGATGGACGACCTACATGTTCTCCGTCATTGTCAAAGCGCAAGAAGAAAACATCAAATCCTTCACTCCCAAAATGGCTCCTTCACGAGCATTTCGCCAACACGCGGACCTTTTCTTACAACGCACGGCGTGGACGAGTCCATGTCGCTCTTGGTTCAAGCAAGGCAAGAACGATGGGCAGGCAGCGATATATCCCGGCAGCAGGCTGCACTTCTTGCACTTATTGAAGAGTCCGAGATTTGAGGACTTTGATATCCAGAGCTGGGATGAGAATCCATTTGCATTCTTGGGCAATGGTTTCGATACGAGGGAGTTTGATGGGCGGGATATCACTGATTATCTTGGTCTGCTGGGAGATGGTAAGGATGTCCAGCCGCAGTATGGAGAGGAGTTGATGGGCAAGCTGGCGGGTTGGTCGATTGGGAAGTGAGGCTAGGTCTTGAGACGGAGATCTGTGTATTCCTCGCCTACAGTATATTGCGTGAACAGTCCAGTCATACCAGTGTTGCTTCGGACTACTTCGGTGGAAGATTCTCGGAACGCTCGCATCCGCTCTCCCGTTCGATCCGCGACCCCATTCATGGATCATACATTCTTGCATAGCCCGACTCTGTATCGCTTCCCCGAGTCCTTCCAAATATCGACAACCTACTACCACTCCGCACTCCTGCTACCACTCCGCACTAGAGCCGGCAGCGCCAAGAATGGCTGTGCTACATCCTTGAACGAGCCTGTGCCTTACGCGCTCGGAAATCGCGTGCACTTGCCTTGTCAGTCCTCTCTCCATCGTCAGCAGCCCACGTCGCAAAACTTCGGCTCACATGTATACAGATAATCTGAAAAAGAGTGTTGCCGGACTCCTCGGCTAGAACTGCCTCCTTCTAGCTGACGGTCGGCGTCTGCGATTTCATGACTGGAACATGCATGCTCGCAAAAGACCGACTTGGCAGACCGGCGCTCGTGCATGGCGACCAGGATGGTGATGACCACAACCGCTCGGATCCACATGAGGTAGACCGCGTGGGTGAATGTCGGCGGGTTGTGTTTCTCTGCGTACGCCACGTAAGACGTATCTTGGTCCGATGTTTGGATCGTGATCGGGGAAGAATGGTTAACCGAGAGATGTGCATTGAGAGAGAGAGAGAGAGCGGGCATTGTGGGAAAGCGAGTTCCAATTATGCCATAGCACAATGAGTTTTCTGGGGTGCACAGACGTGCCTCAAAGACAGAGGATGGAAGAGATGAAGAAGAGATGCAGTCGGAAGAAAGCATGCCGTCAAAGCCTCGCCATGCGCTTGGGCAGGTATTTATGCTCGGCTTGTCTGGTATTGTGCAACGCTTCCTTCGAATCTTGGTGGAGATGCGGGCTTGTTCGCGGATTGCCGAGTAGGACCAAGGGCATCGGGTCGGGGAGGACTTTCGAGATAAGCATCCCTGCGTGGCCAAGCCTGTACCGTGGAAGGATTCTGGAACATTGTATGTCAATGTCGTCGGTGAGACTGTGAATCGCGATACTGTGTCGATTCTGCAGGGTATGTGAAGTGAAGTTATGTTGATACCCTGGCTCACGACAAGGAAGTCGCGTCTGGGAAGGTGATGTTGAAGAGACTAGGCTTTGAGCGGAGCCTTTTCGCGGGATGCCTCCCATGTAACCCTACGTGACGCCACCAAAGTCGTTTCTTCAGCGGTATGGCTCTCAAGGCTTGGGCCACACTCACACCGGCCGTGAAATGCCCAAGTGTTATTTGACGCTCGACTTCGTCTTATTTGGCGCCTTCCCTCGCGCAATGCAAGTGGTGTCCGGACAAGCGAGCCGAAGTCGCGGACTTCGCGAGGTGACGAGCGAACGCAACGAGGGAAGTAAGTACTATGGAGGCCGAGCTTGCGAGGACAGCGACGGGCGTACGATATCCGAGCGCGTGAGGCATAAGGTAGTCCCTTGCCCACAACGGCGAGCGGCGAGCGGCTAAGCAAAACTATTCTGGCCGCCGGAGGCTCCAATGCGAAGGGAGTATCAAAGCGCCAAATAAGGAATGGCCAACCGCCAAACAACACTTGGGGTGAAATGGCCTCTCAATCGAGGCTGAGCGGATCGCACCTTCCTAGCTGCGAGAAGACTCCGGGAGGCGAAGTCATCCCATCCAGGAGAATCCTTCATGCACAGATGTATCTTTGCGGGCACGAATGGCGATGGACAGCCAAGCCGGCGCGATGGTTGCATTCGGTTCAATCCGTGATACCGGCCTTGGTATCGCACCTTGGCGCAGGAGCCCATCATATAACGCGATCGTTTCCCTGCTGCTCTTTCCGACCGGCCGATGAGGTGACGAGCATCCGCCGTCCTCACGCCGCTGTTGCCGCAGTACATCTCTCCTCTGCTCCCCTCGATCTTCCATAGGGACACTGCAAAGATGGTGGGCTGGAAACGCAACAACTCGGCGGCCATTGTCGAGGCCCCATCTTCCGACAACAACTCGGACACGGAGAAGAATGCTCACTACCACCATGATTCCGCCTCGCCAGATATCGCGGTCGGTGATCAAGGCCAGCTCAGCGACCCCAACGATGCCAACCACAGCCTCCACCGCGGTCTCCAGGCTCGTCAAGTATCTATGATTGCCATCGGCGGTGCCATAGGAACTGGTCTGATCATCAACACTGGAACTGCGCTCGCGAATACCGGTCCCGCTCCTCTTGTCATCTCTTGTACGTCGGATTCCATGAGAGATGCCAAATGAGGCGTCAGAGCTAACGAGCAATGCAGACAGTCTCGTTGGTGTTCTCGTCTTCGTGGTCATGGCTTCTCTCGGTGAAATGGCGACCTGGCTTCCCGCTGCTGGAGGCTTCGCTGTCTACGCTGATCGTTTCGTCGACCCGGCTCTTGGCTTTTCTCTCGGATACACCTACTGGTTCAAGTACATCATCACTACGCCTAATCAGTTAACGGCCGGGGCTCTGGTCATTTCGTACTGGCTGCCAGCGGATCGAGTGAATCCGGGCGTCTGGATCACGATTTTTCTCGTCCTGATCGTCACCATCAACGTTCTTGGAATCAAATACTTTGGCGAGATCGAGTTTTGGCTCTCTTCGGTTTGTCGGTCTTGGAATAATGGTTCAAAGCTATGCTAACGAATGATAGATCAAAGTCTTGGTCATTCTAGGGTTGATTCTCCTCAGTCTCATCATTGCTCTAGGTGGCGCGGATGGCGATGTGAGAGGCTTCCGATACTGGAACAACCCTGGAGCATTCAAGCCATACAAAGGAAGCGGTAGCTGGGGACGGTTCCTAGCCGTCTGGCAATCGATGGTCACCGCTGTCTTCGCCTATCTCGGGACTGAACTCGTTGGTGTCACTGTTGGAGAAGCCCAGAATCCACGCAAGGTGAGTGCAAAGTCAGAAGCCTAGCAACACTACATGCTAACCGTCCGTAGAACGTCCCGAGAGCCATCAAGCTCACATTTTACCGCATCTGCGTGTTCTACATTTGTTCCGTCATCCTGCTCGGAATGTGCGTACCGTACAACAGCGACCAGCTTGCGTTCGCCAAGGCGGCCAAACTTGGAGCCGCTGCATCTCCCGTGAGTGATGCACATGATGTTCACAGCGCACAGAGTCACTGACTATCGCACAGTTCGTCGCTGCTATCAAGCTCGCCGGCATCGATGTTCTCCCAGGTCTCCTCAATGCCTGCATCCTGATTTTCGTCTTCAGCGCTGCCAACTCTGATCTCTACATCGCATCGCGTACACTTCATGGTCTTGCGCTGAAAGGTCATGCGCCCAGATTTTTGGCCACGACGAGCAAGGTGAGCTTAGCCAATATTGAATGATGTCGAAGATGACATTGGCTAACCCGAAATCCAGCGCGGCGTGCCCTTCTACGCCCTCGGCCTCTCCTCCCTCATCTGCTGCATTGCGTACATGAATGTCTCCACGGGATCCCAGACCGTCTTCGGCTACTTCGTCAATCTCGTCTCCATCTTCGGTCTCCTCACCTGGATCTCCATCCTTGTCTCCCACATCTACTTCGTCAAAGCCCGTCGCGCTCAAGGCGTGCCTGATAGCAGCCCTCTACTCCGCTACCGCTCGCCATTTGGTCTGATCGGAACCTACTGCGCGCTTGCGTTCTGTATTCTCATCGCTCTGACCAAAAACTTCACCGTCTTCACCCCGGGCACATATGGCAGCTTCGACTACAAGAACTTCATCACCGGATACCTTGGAATTCCGCTATATCTGATCATGATCGTCGGATACAAGTATGGTCGCAAGACACACCAGGTCAAGCCCGAGGTGGCGGACCTGTGGTCCGGAAAGGATGTCATCGACCGCGATGAGCAGATGTGGATCGAGAAGGAGGCCGCGGATCGTGCGAACGGACGTGACGGCAGCTGGTTCTACAGACACTCGCTGGGGTACATTTTCTGAGCGGAGATTCGACAGAGTTGGAGGACAAGGCTTTCTGTGCATAGTCGTGAGAATAACGATATGAGTCTGATCTTCAATCGCTACTCCGTAGCAGGACTCGTGGTGTGGTGAAGCTCATGTTCTACTACATACCTTTCCCGCATACTCTTCTGACAGAAAATGATCAGCGTCAATACCGACCTGGTCTCGACGGGCGAGACATGACTACCTGAGGTCACAGGATCGGAGCTGCTACCGTACCTTACCTTGCTAAACCTGGGCCCTGCCTTTCTCCCGGTGCGCTTTCGCGATCACGGTTCAAATAATCAACAAGCCACCAATACACACACAGACGGCGACTTCATACCATCACAATCCTCTTGCAGCGATGACTTGCTTGTATTGGCGCGGAAGATTAGGTCAGCTCGCCGCCTGGTTTCATGCCGCGGTTGTCCAATGCCCATACCGTAAAACGCGCAGACGATCAAAAGGCGCGAATTTTGGGAAATGCCTCAAGGGGTCGCGAAACAACGACATCACGGGAATACGACTGAGCCACAAAGCTGGATGTTCTATGCAGACGACGAGAGAAAGGTAGGGCGTGAAACGAGAGCACTATAAATCTCTCTACATTTCTCTCATTTGCGGTCGCTCCTTCTCCTCATTTCTTGGGGGGGGTTTTTTTTTCCATATCAAGAAATCCACCAAAACTTGCCTCTCAAAACAGTCGCCATGTCTCTGTGTTTCGATCAAGCATACACAGCTCTTAGGAACGGTCGTATTTCCTACGAACAGTATCTTCATGAGGTACTTGCAAGCTTCACACAGACCAGACATCCCGGAGATACCCTTCCCAAACGATCATGGGAATTCAGCATCATTGACCCAGTCGGCAACGCCATTCGAGAAGCAGTCTTGAGTACACCAACGGTCTCACAGCAAGGCAAGCCATTCGCTCTCCCACGTATAATCGCCTTTCAAATCATCCTAACGCCTCGACGATAGACCTCCAGACACACCTCCTCCCCCTCTATCTCTCGACCCTGCACTCTTCCCTCCCTTCCCTCCGCCATCACCTCTCGCATCCAATCGCTCAACATCACTCGATCCTTCGATCCCTACTCACCCTCGCCGCCTCGGTCTCCTCCGCTCAAATTCTCCACTACCTCCTCTCCGCCTACCCTACCCTCTCCCTCCAAGAGACCAATGCCTCTCTGGCCCTCTCATACACCCGGCGCACCGCACCATTGCTGGACGTCCTATACAACCACGATTGGCGGAGTATACGCACATCCGCCGCGGAGTTCCAGCGAGCGACGGAATGGGCTCTGCATACCCATTCGGAAGAGTTGGATTGGTTCCTGGCTCATGGAGGGATTGTCAACCAGGAAGTCCTGACGAGAAGGACGGGCTGTGAGACCAAGATTGCAGCTGATTGCGTGGCATTGCTACTTGAGAGAGGTGGAGTGGAGATGTTCAAGCAAACGGGAGTGTTGCAGATGGCGGCTAGAAGGGCTCAGGCGGAGATTGTGAGGATGTTGGTCGAGGTCGGGGTGGATGTCGATGAAGTGGTACAGTTGGAGAAGTACAAACAAGGGAAGACGGCTTCGGAGGAGGCGGCGAGAGGAGGACATGTGGAGATTGCGAGAATGTTGGTAGCGTACGGTGCGGGTATGAAGAGTAGTGGAGGAAGGCTTGCTAGCGCTAGACTTTAGACGAGAAAGGTGGGTTCAGTCATCTATATATCACGAGTGAGTTTGACATCCGACCGTCGACATGCGTTGGTAGGATGAAGAATGACGAACCTGCTGTCATTTCACGCCCTACAAGATGTTTGAAACGACGAGTGTACAACGAAGTACATTTTGCAGTATGTGGTGCCGAACCGTGTGGTATCATCCTAGCTGTAGTAAGACTTTCGACGCCTCCTTTGAGCATGCAAGCTCTGTTGGTCCCAATGGCAGACTGTCTTTGACTTCACTACACGTCTGGATCACTACCTTGCGGCGTGTCCCAATACGCTCCAGATTAGGACGGTCCGTTGTTCAAACTTATGCGTCCAAATTTTCAGGACTTTCCTTTTCCCAAAACGTAAAGCCTTTACCAGGACCCGTTCCGTCCTTGTTATCGTCCCGACCCGGTCTTGATCTGATCGAACCCGAACTCGTTCCCTTCTCGATTGATTCACCTCAATTCATACTCGGAAACTTCACCCCGACCTCGACTAATCCGGCCCGAATCTTCGTGATGCCCTCGCCGACGGTATCCAACAACTTCAGCGTCTTCTTGTCCCTCGGGTCGACCTTCACCCTCATCGCCAGGCTCGCGCGCAGCAGCGCCTTATAAGCCCGCGTCAGGTCGATGAGGGCGTGCATGCGGGAGATGGCGGTGCGGGCGGCGGTCTTGTCGGTGGTGGAGAGGGGGACGGAGTAGGTCATCAGGGGGTTGATGCGGTAGAAGGAGGCGGACGAAGCGAGAGGGTGGAGTGCGGCGTGGGTGATGGTCGTCATGGTGGCGGGGTTCTTGTCGGTGAGGGTGGTCGTGGAGGCGGAGTACTTGAGGTTGGTCTCCTCCTCGATGATGGGACCGTCGAGCTCGGCGGAGGTCATGGACTGGTGGTCCTCGGCGGAGTGCTCGCTGATGGTGCTGAACGCCGTGGCAGCTGAGGTGTTGGTGGAGACCGCCTTGAGATCGTACATGTCGTCGGCGTCGATCTCGGGGTCGGCGGCGAGCACCTCGTCGGTGATGACCTCCTGCTTCTCTGCTTTAGAGTCGGACACGTCGTCGGGAGACCAGCCGGCCAGCTTCTGCCACAGCTTGTCCTTGCGCTCCTGGAACTGCTTGGCTTTGACGGAGTTGTCAGGAGCAGGGGGAGCTTGAGTCGGGTCACTCGCGACCGATGGAGCGAGAGGAGTGGTCAAGGCGGTCGGGATGTCGCGCAGGCTCTCCATCAGACTCGATTTTCCAGCGGACTGGTCTCCAATGATGACCAATTTTCCGTTCACGAAGGCTTTCTTAATCGTGTCGGTGCCAGTCTCGATCGCCGAGGCGAGGTGTTCGGTGAAGGTAGATGGCATTGAGTTTCCTGCAGTCTTGTTGGTCGAGGCGACGTCAGTCTTGCGCCGCGACTGCACATCATTCGTGATGGTCATCTCGTCCATGTCGTCCGAGAGCTTCCGCTCGAGAGCATCGCGCACAGTCTTGTCGTTGTTCGCGGCATCCTTCGCGGTCTCAGCCTGGTAGGCCTCGATCTTCTCCTGCAGGCTCTTGTGATGGAGCAGACGCCCGGCCGAGACTGACGTCTGGCCGCCGATTCCAGCCTCGATGTCTTCATCCTTAACAGACTCTCCACCCTCGGCATCACCACCCTCCTTGACCTGCGCACCCTCCTCATCCCCCACCAAAACATCAGCATACCTCACAACCCCGTCTCCACCTTCTCCTCCATCGCCCACCATCACCCCACCCATCATCTCCTGCTCACCTTTGAACGCCTTCACCTGTCCCAACAACTCGTCCGCCCGCTCCTGCAACACTTGAATCTCCGGCACCACGAGCGAGTAATCGTACTTGATATTGGCGCAATTGCACACCGCGTGGTTGGCGTGGTTGTGCGGCGCTGGATCGCTGCCGCTGGTAGGGGAGTGGTCGGTGGGGATCATTTTTGCTGGACTTACCGCAGTGATTGTTTTGTTTGGGTGTTGATTTTGAGGGGGGGGGGGGGGGGGGGGGGGTGGCTTGTGGGGGGGGGGGGGGGGGGGGGTGGGGGGGGGGGGGGTGTGTGTGTGTGTGAGTTGCGCGGTGGTGCGATGCGCTGTCTGTGAGAGAGCTTGGTTGTGTGATAATGTTGTAAAAGTGGATGTCGATGAAAGGGACGAGAGTGTTGAAGAGATGGAAAAGGTGTTTGCGCAACCTCGAGACAAACGGCGGTGTTTGCTTGTTGACAAGTGCTTGGCGGACGCAGAGCTCTGGCTTGGCTGCGGGACGATGATTTGTGACGATAATTTTGACGATGATTTGTGACGATAATTTGTAAGGCGTTGTTAATGTCGAGTCGGTATTGAAGGATGTAATAAGATGTGTTGTCAAGGTCGAGGTCGAGGTCGAGGAGTTGGTAGAGTTGGAGTGCAGAACATACCTTATACGCCAGCTCAGTTCCTCGTAATGGTCTAAGCTTATTATGCACCAAAGCTAAGCGCGCACGTGAAAGCCAAGCTTTGATGCGCAGAGTGAATGACCGACTCCGGTTCAGCTTCGAGCTCGAGAAAACGCACGTGCTCATCTACTTTTGAAGATGATAATGCAGAAGACGCTTCGGCAAGGACCTCCTTAATCCCGCCCAAAACTGCACCGCACGTGTCGAAGTCCGTTGGCATGGAACGTGCAGTCCGCGCCAGAGGAGGAGACGTAATTCGAGGAGAATGTATGTGGCCATCGAGGTAGTCATAGCAGCAACAACACGCTCGCTCCCCTGCTTGGATCGTACGAGCTAAGCTGTCCAAGTCCAAGTCGTGCGGTGCAGTGTGAGCGGAGCCACGGAGATATCATCATGAGATTGTTGATGCAAATTCGTAAGCTCACCTTCAACCAACCGCTACCTTCAACCAACCGCTACCTCCACCCTTCCAAATGCTTGCACCCCGTTCCACTTCGGCGCAGGCGGTGCATCCCAGTTCCGCAGAAATGATGTCGTGAGAAGCGACCAAGAGAATGTACTGTTTCATTCCGATATCTCTTCTGCCGGACCTCTTTCCGGACAAGCTCGTGCACAAGTTATTCTTTCAGTTCATCATCCCCTATCCCACAAATGTACCAACCCAGCCCAATCTCCTCCCTAGCCAATGTTGTCCGCGAGAACGCTATAACTCCACTCCTCGAGATCAAAAGTCTCCTCTTCCGTGTTTCGACATCCTGAGTCCACAATGACTCGAGTCGAGGGTGATGCTATCCGGAAAGCAACGCTTGCTGTCCCGCCCAAATCGTACCAATAAATCCTCCCAAGCAGACCAAGCCATCGCGGCTATTTCCCAAATCTTATCCAAGCAAAACGCAACAAAACAAAATCACCTCTCACCAAGTCTCCGCAATATACTGACCACCCGCCTTCTTCCCCTCCCAAAACTGCCGTGCGGTCTCCTCGTCCAAATTCCCTTTATCCATCGCAACATCAACAAGTGCACTCTCCACTCCCTCTCCCATGCCCGAGGTAGATCCACACACGAATATCCTCCCGTCCAGCGCATTGATCACGAACCAGACAATGTCGGCTTGCAACCTGACCTCATCTTGCACGTACTTGGCAACCTTCTGCTCCGACTTTGGGTCTACCTCACCGTCCACAACAGGCGTATTGGTATGTGTCTCACCGACCGCGGCGACGGCAACACTCGCTTCGTCCTCCGCGACGGGAGGCAGCGTCTTCTGCGCGCGAGATTGCACCACCTTTTTAATCTCCGATTCGTGGGCCCCCAGCTCGCCGCGGTAAATCTCATCAAGCATGCTATCGCGAATACCTTGAATAAGCCAGATTTTGTTCGCGCAGTTGGCATTCTTGAGGCGGTTGAGAATGAAGCCGCGGAAGGGTGCCATTCCCACACCCGCACCGATGAGGACCATAGGCCCGTCGGAGGCGAATTCGCGGGAGAGAGGGTTGGACATGAGTCCACGGAACATGGGGACGGAGAGATTGAGGGCGCGGCCGGCGGTGCTGGGAGGAGAGTCTTTAGGTGCCGCACCTTCGGCTTCGATGAAGGCGCGGGCGATGCGTTCCATGAAGCCGGAGCCGACGCCGGAGCGTTTGGTCCCGGAGTAGTTGGGTGTCTCGTGGATGGTGACGGCGATTTCGATCAGTCGACGGCCGGCGAGGCCTTCGCGGGCGGAGGAGACGTGAGGGTCATTGGAGAGGGAGTAGAAGCGGGGCATGAGTTGGGTGAGGACGGCGCAGAGGGATTCGAGTGGTGGCTTTGAAGAGGGAAAGGCGCGGAGGAGTTGTTGGACGGTGATGTGTGGTCCGGTCCGGAGGTCGCAGAAGGTCGCTTGTCCTTGTGCTGAGCAGACGTATTCGAGGATCTTCTTCTCGTTCGGCTCGGAGGCGTGCTCTGCAAGAAGGCGGAGGAGTGGTTTGGTGGGTGCGGTGGAGGAGATGTCGACTGTCCATGTGAGGACTTCCCTCCGTGTTGTGACGAGTTCTCGGGACTCTTCATCACCCCAAATGGTAGGCCAGCGTCCACCTGTCGTCTGTAGACGGACCGCCTTGTCGCGGAGGAATCGAGGTACTCCGAGCTGATCCATGATATCCTCGACGACTTCCGGGTCGTTGGGTGGACATACACCTACGGCACCACCGACTTTGAAGTCCACGCCACCTTCTGCCGGATAGTCCGTGACATCAATGTCGAAGTGGAACGTTCTCTTCTCTGCACCAGGCTTGGTGAGTTCCCGAGCATCGTACAACGGCGCATTGAAGATCTCATATGGAGGATGAGGCTTCATATACGTTGGTGGAAATGCCTTGACAGCCTCGGCATCATGTCTGTGATGTGCCTCGTCCGGGAACTTCGCCTCGATTGAGGCTCGTCGGAGGGCTGCAAACGACACTTTTGACTCTTGCACCTCGGGGATCTTGGTGAGTTCCGTGTCGAGGGATAGCGACCGTAAGTTGAGGTTGAGAAAGCGATACGCATCATTGCTGGGTGTGATGATTGGCGCATATGCCGTCTCGTCGGTGTGTAGAGGCAGTGATTCTATCATGCAGCATCCCTCCCCACAGCAGTATTTCTGCAGGAACTTTGTGCCTCCTCCCGTCCCGATGAGTCGTCTAATGTCATCGACATTGGAGGCGTATGTTGTGCTTGCCCTTCTCTTTCGCGGAGGCTTTGTGTTCGTTTCGAGCGATAGCTTTGACATCCGCACAAATGATCCGTCGGCATCGCTGTGCTCGGTGAGCGGTGTTGAGGGTGTGTCGGAATCGCTCGTATCGCCCTGCAGGCTTTCTCCGCTAGATCGAGTCCTGATGGTGGCCATATTGCTCAGTCGCACGCTGTCTTCGAGAGGTATCCTCATGCCAGCGATGATGTCTTTCGGCTCGAAGGGAATGGGATTATCGGGATGACTTGTCGCTGTATAGGGGATCGAAGTATGACGGTAGGTGGTTCCAGCATCTCCGAAGTGGGAAAAAGAATGGCGACGGGCGCCACTCTCTTGTAATGCGGCCGACATGGGTGAGTGTGGTGGGTGTGTCAGACGGAGGGGTGGAGGAGGAGAAGGAGGTGTCGCACTGGGAGAACTGAGCGACGGTCAGAACCGGGCATTGGTAATGCAAAGAATGAATGTGTGAGTGTGTGAGAGAGTGATGTGTTGTATCGTGGGAGAGGGACTGGACTGGGTGGTGGGGAGTGCAGTCTAACAATGCACTAGAGAGACATCGGCCGCGGTTGAGATGGACAGGTGAGAAAAAGCCCGATTGCCTCTTAGCCTGAGAGTGATGAACTCATGGGCGAGAGGGCGGGGGGTGTCTCTTTCTTCTCGTCTGCTCTGCGCGACCGATGGCGATGCATGTCGTGGTGGTGGTCGTGTTGCTTCAATGTCGTCGTCCTCCTCCTCCTCCTCCTCCTCTCTTCCCCTCACTCTTTCAATGCAACTCCCGTCGGCAGATGGATGACGCGCGGGGCCGAGAATGGAACTCACCGAAAATGACCGCAGATGAATGTTGTTATCAGATCCAGAAGCCGAGAATGGGATATTTTATCAGATCGGGTGATGATGACAAAGAAAAAAGAGAGACGCCGCTTGTCCCCTTTTGGTCAATGGTGATCTTTGAGATCCGATCGGGTTGGCCACTGGGATGGTTCGTATTTCACAAGGGTGATGATGGGCGAGGTGTTCATGAATCGTGGTATGTGATTCTGATTCTCTTCGTGGAGCACTGGTGACTGGTGCTGCAAGAACAGGTCTTGGTGTGTGTGTGGCAAGAGCACTCGGCCAAGTCGGCGTAAGGTACTTTGTCCCAAGATGGTTCGACTTGGGATGCGCCCTTTCGCCTTCCAGGTTCCGACTCCGGAATCGGTCGCTTCTCGGAATCATCCCCGTCAAATGACCGAGACAAAGACGATGAACGATCCCGTTTCGAGAAGTCTCCCGACAGCAGCCAAACGTCTTGGATAATAAGCTGGAGTATCGTATAGTTATATCGCACGGACGATGATGTATCCGCTGAACTGCATGATCCGCCGCCCACACGATCCGAAATGCCGATGCCCACCCTTCCCACTTCCAACTGTCATTCATGCGGGCCAGGATGTTTCATGCCAGGTACATACATGCACTCGATGACCATGCATGTGCTTCTAGAAAACCGGCATTTGTTGGCATCACTTATTACCGAGCGAGCAGCTGTTGTACGACGAACCGAGCCCCTGTAACCTGGCTCAATTGGCAAACATCAAAAATCAGCCAAGACTTTCGTGGCAAACATCAAAAATCAGCAAAGACTTTCGTAGCAAACATATCGACATGGTTCAGCAAGTTGCCTATATACAAAGATCCATCCCATACATCTTTCCCTCACACACACTTCCAACACAACAACACAACAACACAGTCTCTCACAACTTCACCCCCGCCTTCCTCATCTTCTCCTTCTCCTGATCCCTCATCAACCGCCTCAAAATCTTCCCACTCGGACTCTTGGGCACCACCTCGATAAACTCCACCCCACCCCTCAACCACTTGTAATTACTCTTGTGCTTCTCCACGTGCTCCTTGATACTCTTCGCAGTCTCATCGTCGCTCCCCTTTGCATTCGGAGTCTTGACGACAAATGCTTTGGGCACTTCACCTTCGCGCTCGGCCGGGATGCCGATGACCACCGTGTCGTTGACGGCCGGGTGGGTCAACAGGTGAGCTTCCAGCTCGGCCGGCGCGACTTGGTGGCCCTTGCATTTGATGAGCTCCTTGATTCGATCGGTGATGAAGATGTGTTCGTGGCCTTGGGGTGATTTCGCGATGACGGCTTCGTCTCCCGTGCGCATGTATCTGCCATCTGGCTCGTCGAGGAATGTCTCCTTGTTCGCCTTTTCGTTGTTGAGATAGCCCAGGACGACGGCGGGTCCCTTGACCCACAGCTCACCGGGTTGATCGTACCCGGTGATCTCGTTGCCTTCCACAGTCACCAACCTCGCGGAGATGCCGGGAAGCAGAGAGCCGGAACTGCCAAACCAAATATCGTGCGGCATGGTGCTGCACACCACCGTCGCCGTCTCGGTCATGCCGTATCCTTGACGAACCGCCCACTTGGGATACATCTTGCTCAGATCATCGGCCGTCTCTTTTCCCAGTGGAGCGGCGCCGGTGAAGGCGCCCCGCACGGATGAGAGGTCGTACTTCGCGCAGATCTCGCGCGCCTTGGTGATGTGGATGATCATGGGAGGGACGAGGTAAAGCATGTGGATCTTGTAATCTTGAATCGCTTGGAGGAGCCAGTTGAAGTCGTATTTCGGGAGGACAATGACACCATCGCCACGGTAGGGTCCCACGTGTGCGATGACGATGAGGCCGTAGATGTGCGACATGGGGAGGAGACCGAGGCAGTTCTCGGTGTAGTGCGTGTCGCCTGTCTGCTTGATCATCGCCTGGCGGTCGAGTTCTTCGTGCGTGTTGATTTGGAGCGTGTTGGCAATGACGTTGTAGTGTGAGATCATCACCCCCTTGGGCAGGCCTGATGTGCCACTGCTGTAGCAGAGGAAAGCACAGCGTTTCTTGCCGTCGCCTTGGGCCCAGCTCTCATCAGCGGGCTTGATCGGATCGAGGGTGGAGCCGAGTTTGACCAAGTCCTCAATCGTCTTGTGGCCGTGGTTTTTGGCGTCACCTTCTATCTGCTTGGGAAGGGGCATGACATAGATCTTGTCGTTGCCGAGGCCGGCCTTCTTCATGCCGTCTTTGCAGGTGTCCAACAATGGCAAGCAGGTGAAGATGGCCTTTGCGCCCGAGTCCCGCAGCTGGTACTCCAACTCGGATCCGTTGTACGCCGCATTGGCGCAGGTGAGGATGCCGCCGATTCGGTGCACTGCCCAGCCCAGAGTCAAGTAGTCGATGGAGTTCAACGAGAAGATGCCAATGACTTTGTCCCATTCCGAGCCCTCATTCGGCTTGAACCCAAACTCCTTGCACAATGCTCGGGAGAGGTGGTCGACTCGCTCTTTCATCTCCAACGCGGAGAATTGTCTCCCAGTCAGGGCGCAGGTGAAGGGGGGTTTGGAGTAGCCGAGCGGGTAGCGGCCATATTGCTCGTCGAACATGAAGCGGCCGATGGAGATGGAGTCCGGGATGGTGGGGAGTGGAGGAACCCATGATGGGGCGGTGAATGGCATGGTGGGTGGTGTTGAGGGTGGTGTATATATATATGGAGGGTATGGATGCTGTTGTGTATGTAGTCAGATCTTCTCACACGATGCTCTTCCGAGCTGCGCGAATAGCCGAGGGACTGGTATGGAAGTGGTAGGTATGAATAGATGAAGCAAAAGAAAGATGTAACCAAAGACTTCTTACTCTGGTGACGGTGATGGAGGATCGACGCCAGCAGCTCCATCCTGCCGCGGCTATCGATCTGACCAGCCATTCGCTGCTGCAATGTGATGTGATGGGAGAGGTTGAAGAGTCGTTCTCTTTCCCCGCATTTCTCCAGATCTTGAAGCCGATCGCGTGGTCACCGGGATCGGAGAAGCGGCAAGGGACAGATGGCAGATGGCAAGACTCTTGTCACTCGAATGACTTCACCTCTTCTTCCGACAACAACAACAACACCACCGCAGCTACCGATCTTCCGAGGCAGTTCACTGACATCGCCTTCAAAGACTGTACCCACTACTGTCTGACACGCGATGTGGAGAGCGACACGACTCCGCTTGCTTGGACCTTGGACATTTCTCGCGGCCGAGATTCACCCACGGCAAGATTCACTGACCTGTCCACTCGTCAGCCCCTGAGACACTGACTCTGGTCTCACAAACACGCGACAAGAGCATCTTGTCATTCAAGGCGACTGTCCAATTCTGCCGGATCTTCGACCTGCAGCTCATTGCGATTCATCTTCGTCCTTCTCCACAATCCGCTGCACACCAAAAGCACAAATTCCTTCCCAAAAGCAAAAACGCCATTGTCCTTTCGAGCCCGTGGTATCGTCCGCAGCAGTCGATCAGTGTCGTGCCACGATTCTCAGCTTTCTTTCAATGCCCGTCGCTCTCGTCTTTCTCGTCCTCACCAGTCTCCTGTCCCTCTTCGACCCTGAGATGTCTCTTGCTCCTTTTCTCCCCATCGCTTGCTCTTTCTCCTAGTGCGGATTAGGCCTCCGACAAGCACAGAATTCTTGGCCTTTGTACTCTTCGAGACAATTCCAGCAAAAATTCGTTTTGCACAGGTAGCAGATCATCGAGGGGCACCCTCCATTCTTCTCAATCGCCTTGCCACACTTCGGATTCGGGCACTTCTTCGTCTCCTTGCGGATCAACTCCAACGTCTGGTCTTCCTCCTCCACTCTTCCCTTCACTCTCTCCTGGTACTCGGCGCACTTCTCCCCCTCGTGCCACGGCCGATCACACACCACGCACGCCACGGCGCCGCACTTGGTGCACACGCACTTGTCCTCCACCCCATGCGGCTCGACCGCGTAGCCGAACCACTTCTTTCCGAAGCGCGACTTCTTCTTGGGCGAGGGAATGCGCTTCGCTTTGTGGGATTGTCCGGCGTCGCAGGCGGGGTTGAGGCACCAGCGCCAGTTGGGCGTGGAGTCACCGATATGGCGGCGCTCGAGTTCGTCGAATCTGGAGTTGGGTCAGTATGCTTCATGTTTTCCCCTCGCAAATGCAGCGATGTGATGATGGTAACAACATACCGCTTGAACACCTTGTCAGTGCCCGCGATCCGCACGTCGAAGCTCCTCATCACTTTCTCGCACTCCGGGCAGCGAATACCCAAGACCGTCTTCTCTACTTCATCCTCTTCCTCGGCTTCCTCGTCCTCTTCACCATCTTCTTTCCCCTTCTGCTTATCGTCCGGAACAACGACCGTCTTCCCCTCCATGACTTGCGCCTTCACCCAGTCCTTCAGACATCGGGTGCAGGTGTTGATGAGGTGTTCGCACTCGACCGATGGGTTGCTGTCGGGAAAGGCCTTTGCGTCGCGACGGCTGAGGCAGGTGGTGCATTCGTAAGTGTCGGGTTTGGTCTTGACTTTCTTCGCTGGAGGCGGGCTGTCTGCTTCGACCGTGGGATTCGTGGCTATGCGCGCCGTGTTGGGCTGACCACCACACTTGCGAACGAGTTGGCCGCGAGCCATCGTTCTGGTTGTGGCGGGTGAGTTCGACGGGAGGTGTTGGTGGATGTTTGTTGACAGAAGATCGTGGAGCGGGGGCGGAGCTCGGAGGAAGTTTTGATCTAGGAGACGCGGAGCGCGACTCTCAGACGCGCACTGGTGGGGTGTCGGGAGAGGTGAATGTTGGGAGATTCACGAGATCTTCGAGCTTTCAGCACCGGACACCGGGATGGGTGACTTGGTGGGTCGGTTCATGGGCGCGGTTTGAGGTGCAGCGAATGGAGTCCAAGTTACCTGAACGCTTCCATTCTTCGACCCGGGTCGAGGTGAAGTTCATTGTCCTTTTCCACGAAGAGTCACGAGAAATGTCAACAAACGACGTAATCGATAACAAAACAAGATCGCCCTCCAGCTTGCCCGCAAACCAGTGCGAACGATGCACGAACAAGATGCGAGAGATGATTTAGAACATTCAGATGTACGACTTCGCCGTAACGTTGCGCTATACAAAAATCAAACACCAGGCACGATCTGGGCTCCTTCCCGATTTGCAAGACGGATGCCAAGAGACATGTGAAAGTCGGCTCGCAAGGTGTCTCGACACGAATTTCTGTTCTGCTTCACCAGAAAACCATCACGACGTACCACAATGATTAATTTGATGCTTGTTGGTATACGGGTATGATCTGCTTGCTGCTAATTTCTGCTGTTGTTACTGCTGCTGGAATTCGCGTTCGGTGTGGTTGCAACTGGAAGATGTCCTACAGCCCAGTATGCCAATCTCTTCTTGTTGTTCCTTCTCGTGCTTGTTCGTGCTTTTTTTTTTTCGTATCCGTTTTCCGTGCTTTTTCTGTCGTGATTGCTTGCCAACTGGTCGTATAGTGGCGATGATGTGGTGTGTTGAAGACACCTGATCGCCTGATGACCGCGTAGCTCGCTCTTTCCTTTCGTGGTTCGTTGGTCTCCCTCCGCTGCCGTTGCAAACTCGAAGAGTCCATCACTTCATTTCGCGCGCAGCTCTTGACCTCCATACCATTCTTCACCTCCATACGCTCCTTCCACTTTCCCATCCCACCATCTCACCCCTCTCAAATGCCAGCCCTCCTCATCTCCGTCCGCATCTGATGCATCTGCCTCATCATTTCCTTCATGACCTCCTCTTGCCTGTCGATGACGTTCTTCAACATGTCCATGCCCGCTTCCAGTGTTCCTTCTTCAGCGACGTTTGGAGCATCCTCCATTGGGGCGGCGGGTGAGGCCACAACCGGAGCGACGACTGGTGCTGCGGGTGGAGCAACGGCTGGGGCTGCGGTCGAAGCGGCTGTAGGAGCAGTGGTCGAAGCGGCTGTCGGAGCAGTGGTCGAAGCGGCTTTTGGATCAGTAGTCGAAGCAATTGTCGGAGCGACAGGAGAAGTAGCAAGAGCAGCTGTCGATACGACAGGAGAAGTAGCTGGAGATGGTACCAGCACCGTGCCGAAAGCCGGACCCGCGAGATCGGAGAGATCAGGCGAAAGCAGATCCTTGGAGCGCAGGCTCTCCGGGGTGATGTCTTTGCTGAGGAGGTCAAGAACTGGCTCTTCGTCGTCCTTCACTTCTGCCACGGCGGTCGATGTCGATTTGTCGGGAGTGGGAGACTCATCCAGACCAGCCTTCGACTCGATCGGCCAGTCATTCTTCTCGCGCAATTGCTTCGCCGAAGAAGTTGAACGGCGGTGATCTTTCCTCGGTGTGGCTTTGCGACCTTGACGGACTGCAGCAGGAGTATCCCGAGGCGAGGACATGGCATTCACAGATTCGGCGTTCACAGATGGGGTTTTCACGGACTGAGCGTCCACGGACTGGGCGTCCGCGGACTGGGCGGTCACAGATGGAGTCTTCACGGATTGCTGGCTGCCGCGCCGATGAGATGTCACGGGGCGGGGGAGTTCTGACTTACCCAATGGGAGGTCCGTCTTCTTCAAACTTGCCATACGCAGGTCCCACTGCGCCTGCTCGCTCGGGGAATCGTCGATGTCGATGGATACGAGGCGCTGGTCGAGGCGTCGATTGTGGGATGCTGCGTTCTTCACCAGCTTCTCGAGAGTGGTCTCGCGGGATTTGGCGGTGGCCAGGGCGTTTTCGATCGGGTCGTCGCTTGAGAGACCAACGTCCAGTTCAGAAGCGGGAGATGCTGGAATTGCAGAGCGAGGTCTGGGTTTGGCAGGGTCGACATCGATGCCGCTGTCGTATTGCATGCCGCGGGTAGGAGACGTCTGCTTGCTGTTATCGCCTCCACCTGACTGCGTGGTGAGGATTGGTGCAGATCGCATGTGCAGTTGAGCAGCATACAGCCTCTGCTCGAAAGACCACTGTATGAATTTGATTAGCTTGGAAGAATCGATTCCACGTTCTCGACGATGCTCACCTCATCCTTCGTGACAGCCTTCGACTCATCCGTACTTCCTGCTTGCTTGTTGGAGGCTGGTGAAGTGTTACCGCTGATCGGGAGAGGCAGCTTGCTAGCATCCTCCTCGCCATCCGGCAAGGCGCAGGGGATCCGCGAGAACGGCGGCGTCTTGCATTTGCCAGCATAGACATCGCCATTTGCGGGGAACAACCAGTCGAGGTCCGGAGGGTTTTTGTCCCAGTCGTGCAGCTCGTACCACTCCGCAGCACTAATGTTCGGTCCCTTTGGTGGACGCGCACAAGTCATGATCGGTAAATGATGCCATTTCGACTTCTTCTTCGCACCACGCTTCTGCAGGCCCTCAGGGGGAACGTAAGTCTGCGCACCCAGGATTTGAAGTCCTTCTGCGTTGTAGAGAATGTTGCCATAGGGCCCTGGGGGTGACGGACGTGGTGAGGTCGGTGCCGGCATGGCTTTCTGCAAAACAGCCCATGGACGCGGTCGAGGAGCAGGAGGCGGTGGACGCTTCGGAATGCCTTCACAGATTTGAAGCTTGCCGTCCGACGAAAGCTGCGAGAATATCACAGGGCCACGAGGTGGAAATTCCTCTGCTCCAAGCTCTGGTTCAGGCTCTGGTTCAGGCTCTGGTACAAGCTCTGGAGTCTGTGCACTCGGCGAGGGCTCTGGAGAAGATTTTGCTGCTGGCCCAGGGGTCGAAGGTTGCACAGGTGGTGAAGCCGGAACCTGTACAGGCGGTGAAGGCTCTGAAAGATGCGCAGGCTGTGGGAGTCCGAGTAGCAGTGCAAGTGTTGTGGGGTCTGAAAAGTCTGAGTTCTTTACAGGTGGTGAAGCCTCGCGACTCTGTGCAGACGATGGAGTCTCTGAATCTTGCGCAGGTGCTGGAGATTCAGAACGCTGCACGACCGATGCAGGCCGTGGGAGCTGTGCAGTCGCTGTAAGCTCTGTATCTTGCGCAGGTGCTGGCGACTCGGCAGGCTGCACGACCGACGAAGGTTCTGGAAGCTGCACAGCTGGGTAAGGCTCCGAAAGCTGGGCAGGTGTTGAAGGCTCTGCATCCTTCGTCGTTGCTGGCGACTTGGAACGCTGCATGAGTGATGAAGACTCTGGAAGCTGTGTAGGTGGGTAAGGCTCCGAAAGTGCAGGTGATGGAGGCTCTGGAAGCTGCGTGGGTGGGGAAGCCTCCGAGAGCTGTGCAAGCGGTGCAAGCGTCGAAGGCTCCGTAAGCTGTGCTGGAGCTGAAGGCTGCTCGGGAACTTCAGTCTCTGAAAGCTGTACAGATGGTGAGGGTCTCGCAGGCCGCGCAGGTGGCGACGGCGGTGGACGCAATGGCGACGGCTGCGCGCTGGCCTGCGACATTGGAGAGCCGATGAAAGCCAATCTACCGAGGGCAGTGTCGTCGTCACCATCACTGTCGCTGTCATCGTCAAACATCAACTCGAGCTGGTTGTACATCGCGCTCAACTCGCGGGGTCCTCGTGTCGTCGTGGTGGTTGAGCCTATGAAGGGGCTGATTTGGTACTGCTGCGACGCTGGAATGCTCTTGGTGGGCGTCACTTCCTCCTCGTCGTCTTCTTTCTTCTCCTCGCGCGGTGGATCGCCGGCAGGCTCTGGGTAGGTGAATGCCGAAGCACCCGTGTCCGATTCGATCGTGTCCATGCTGTAACGTCTCTGGCGTGGTGGCTCAGCTGTCAGGCGTGGTGGCTCAGCTGACAAGAATTCCTCCATGGCCGGAGTGTTCCTCCACTCAGGAGAGTAGACACTGGGACTGTACTCAATGTTTGGAGTGCCGCCACGATTGGTCTCTGACGGCAGACTGAAGCCTTCGAGGCCGAGGCCAGAAATGCGTGACTTCATATCGGCGAAATCAGTGGCGTTCATGGCGTCGGGAACAACCGAAGCACGTAGAGAGTGCGTGCTGGGCTGAGTGACGAGTCTCGGGATAGCACGTTGTGCGTATGTGCCGCCTTTGCTGGGACTCTGATCGCCGTCGACACTGAGAAAGCCGACTGAGCGTGAAGGCGTCTCGGATGGGGAGGGACTGATGTTTGTGTGCTCGCCTGCCTTCGTCTTGCCATCAGGAGGGGTGTCCTTGGACGGCGGTGTGGGCGGGCTGGTGTGGTCGATGTACTTGAGGCTGCGCGATCGCACGATTGAAGTGAAGGGTGCGTCTGGCGGCTTGCGTCCGAGAGAAGCTGCGGCTCCCGCGGGAACCTTGGGAGGAGAGCCCTCGTCGAAGTCTCTAGCACGTGTGAATGCGGCGGTGTCGTCCTCGTCGGCCGATCTGTGTTTGCGGGAGAAGAAGCCGGTGTTCTTGGTGCGCAGACGAGAAGGAGCAGTGAAGCCGACTCGGGGTGACATGAGGATAGCGCTGGCCTTCGGAGCCATGTGAGCTGGTGCTGGTGCGCTCGTCATGTGTGATGGCGACGGTTCAGGGGTATTGCTGCGACGACCAGAAATGCCCATACGTTGGAGGAAGGTCTTCTTCGTGGTGGCTGGTGTGATAGATCCCTCAGTACGAATGACAGTCTCATCTGACTGAGATGCTTCGGAGAGACGTCTCTTGATGCCTTCTCGGACTCGCTGAGCGCGAATGTTGTACTCGTCCTCTTCCACCATGACCAGAGAACTGGTTCGAGGCGGCGGGATAACGTCGCCGTATTCGTCTACCACTTCGTCCAGCATGCGTGCTTCATGACGGCGCTCGACTTCTTGCCGCATGGTGGGCACATGCGTCGAGTTCGGTGTCGGTGCGAGTCTCAATTCAGGAGAACTGTTCAGAGACTTCGTTTGTCCTCGCCGCGGTGACGACCGCCGCAGTTTCGGCGGCGACGGGACCATCATGCCTGCGTTGAGAAACGGCGACATGGTCGTGCAGTTCGAATCACGCTGACTGTCGTGCTGATCGTCCTGCATGTGTGGTGGTGTTGGTGAAGAAAATTTCTCCGTTTGTTGTTGTGAGGAAGATGTGTTGTTTGTCGCCAAGTCGAGCTCCGGAAGCTTCTTCGAAATGTCGTAGAGGTCGAAGCTCGGGCGGAACGCCGGGTGCACCATCGTCGGCGGGGTGTTTTTCCGCCGCTGAAACTCTTGCTGATAGAACGCGTTACTCGCCAGCTTGTGTCGGTGGGTTCGTAGTGCGCTCTCTGCGAGGAAGTTTCTGTTGCTACGATTAGAGTTAATGCGAAGAGCCTCATCGGCGGCGTCCGCGCGGGGATCGGTCATCGCTGCGTTTGTCGGGTTGGGGGTTGGTGGTGAGGAAACGTACGGCGCGGTGACGGCGGAGGCGGAAATGGTCGGCTCGTCCTCGGGCATCTCTGGGATGTCCGGGAGCGGGGCCCAGTTACTGCTACTCATTGTCAGTTGGTTCGCTTCCTTTCGAAAGCAGCAAACAGAGCGGCGTGGCAGGGGAGTGTTGGTGTGGTCGAGGCGAAGGTTGCAGACATATCGAAACATGTCGACCTTTGCTCACTGGCCATGCGAGGCATCAACACCCTCCAGCCACAATAGCGCGCGCGTGAGTGAAGAAACTTACCGAATCGGGAAGGAGCAATCTCTTGGCTACGAGTCTTCGTCTTGCAACGCACGGCATTAGCCACAGATGCCAGTCATGTGTCCGGAAGGGATGCTGCTGTGGCGTGGCGTTGAGAACGTCTTCCGTCTTGAAGTCGGCGTCCGTGGTGCAGTTGTGAAGCATTAGCCTGCTCGGTGACGAGACTCGACCTCTCTCAAAGGTGAGGGCAACGAGCTCTGCTCACCGCAGTCCTGCATATTCCTTCTCTTCGCAAATGCGCATCTCGGTCCAAGGATTTGATCCGCGCACTGTAGATACATGCCAGAACATACGGAGCAAAACGCGAGGTCGTGAGGCCACGATTGTAGCCACAATCTTCCCAGGGCCTGGGCTGTGTTAGTAGTCAGAATCAGACGTCGTTACCAGACTCCGTGACCGACAGACGGCGACGCTCCACAATGAACTGACCACGATTCAAATATCGAGACAACGACCAAGTGATCAAGAGAATGAACTTTCGATCAGCCCCTGCCGCATTTCTACCCTTGCCGAATCTCATCTTTCTTCCTCGCTGAAATTTGTCCTCCTCAAAAGCCCCGTGGAACAAGAACAGCGGATCAAACGAGACAAAGGGAAAAAGGATGAGAAGGAAATGGTATGATACGCCCCTGCTGTAAGATCCTGAAGTAACGCACAACACAGAAGCGTTCGCAGCGCCGTCTTTCCCTTCCAAGCTGAATAACGCCCCAATCTCACAAGCCGAAAGTCGCAGCGCATTTCTTGGTATCCGCAATCGAGGGTCGATCTGGTCGAAGCAAGCAAGATCACACAATCATAGCAGTATGCAGCCCTTGCCCTTTCCTACAGTTCCAAACCACGTCAGCACGTAGACACAAATTAGGGAAGAATCCAAACTCACGCTTCGTCTTCTTAACCTGCGGCGGCTCCAACGCAGCCACAATCGCCTCATCAAACACATCCTTCAACTTGAACTGAGTCAACGCCGAGCACTCCACATACTTGACGGCACCCAACTCCTTGGCCATCTTCTCGCCGTCCTCCTTCCGCACGGGCTGCATCTTCTGCTTGGCCAACTTCTCACGTACAGAGCCGTCATCGCGCAAATCGGTCTGTGTGCCGACGATCAGGCAGGGAACGCCCGGGCAGTGGTGATGCACTTCAGGGAACCACTTTTCCCGGACGTTTTCGAAGGAGGCGGGCGAGGTGACCGAGAAGCAGACTAGGAAGACGTCGGTTTGCGGGTAGGAGAGAGGTCGTAGGCGGTCGTAATCTTCTTGTCCGGCGGTATCGAAGAGGCCGAGGGTATACGGTTCGTCCCCGATCCTGGAGAAAAGTCAGAGGGAGTGCTGCAGGGAGTTCAGGACACCAAGAATTCGCATACATGACCGTCACCGCGTAGTTGTCAAACACCGTCGGGACATACTCCGAAGGGAATTTGTTGGTCGTGTAACTTATGAGAAGACATGTCTTGCCCACAGCACCGTCACCGACCACCACACATCTGCGAGTAAACTGTCAGCCATTGTCTCATGACCACCTCGTCCTCCGATCGAAACACTACTTCATGCCCGACTTCTGCGCGTGCGGCTCTCTTGCTGGAATGGTGCATGAAAGCCCATCGCTATCCCGCGCGAATCCAACGCGCCAGAGACCGCACGCCATAGAGCAGAGTAGTGTCCTTGCTTGCGCCGATCAAGATATGCCAGTCGAGCTGTCTCCTTCGACGCAGGAAGGATGTATGGGGAGATGTCATACTTTATAGTAGCGACCACCATTCTGGCTGATCTTCCAATGCTCTTTCTAATATGCCTCCTTCAACACGTAATCTTCAGCTCTCGTGTCCTGAACACGTCGTGCAATTTTCCTGCCCTGTGCGCGCTTCCGGTTCTGCAGCTAGAATGCACAAGCGGATTGGCGTTGAGATAGCGCGTCTTGGTCCGCTGGTGAATTCTCTCGGGATCGAATCGGTCGTGTATGATATTGCGGGTCTGATCGAGCTTCGTGGAGTCGGAATGCAGTGCTAGAGCGGTATCGAGTGAAGTCCGGATGCTACCGTATACGCGCGTGGCTAGGGCTGCTTGTGTCGGTGGTGCGACGTGTTGCAACGACAAGCGAGCGAATTGACGAGAGCGTGGAGTCGGTAGGACGGACACCGTGAGTATCGGCGTGTTTTGTGATCGGCGGAGGAAGGAGGATGATTCCACGTGCAAGCAACGAACAGCTCTGAATACGACCAGTGGAATCTCGTTCTGTCACAAAGCTCAGGATCTCACCCCGAAAGTGATGGGCGAGCGCGGACGCGGGAGGGTGGAGTAGGTAATGAAGAGCGTGGGAACACGGTGGTTGTCCGTCGCTGGCGATGAGAATGTGGAGGTGCTGTCCAGAATCGAGCTTGAGCTACTAGTGTGGTCACGTAGCGAGTGCTCTGGATGATGGGATCGGAGAGAGAGGTGGAGTGGAGAAGTTCGGGGGCGGTGGGAGAGTCGTGGAGAGCCCGGATTTCTGCTGTTGCTCTCTGCCGTCTGCCGGACTCGGAAGCTTTGCGCGAGTATTCTCTATGCTTGCTGACACGAGGGACAACAGATGACTTTGAAATCGTGACGAGTTGCAGTCGTTAATGGGAACGGTTATTGAAACACGATCGTCTTGTCGTGGAGGGCGGGCAGAGATATCACGGAGATATCTTATCCACCAAATCCTTCTGTTCCTCCCTGCATAGGCGTAGAACAAGTGCCGACGACTGTGATGGAGCTAGAACTAGAATGTGCTCTGTCTCACTCTTGGTCTCCTGCGCAGCTCAGCACACGCCGAAAACTCGACAGACAGCTCACAGCTGATGGGACCCTTGAAAAGACGCGGTGACGGAGCTGGCTTGTTCCGCGTGCGAGTATTCAAGTAGAACTCGCGGTAGATGCAGTGTGAACAGCGATGTGTCGTCGTCGTCGTCGTCGTCGTCGTCAGCGGGCGCAGGCGAGGACAGGGATATTTGAAGATTTTTGCGTTGTCCATCCGCGTGGTGTGAAAGCACACCTCGAGAACAAAGGAGTGCGTGGCGTCGACGCCTCGTCTGCGTTCGAACGACAACTCGTACAGATAGATACATTTACCAGAGACATCGCTCGTGACGCCTGGTGACATTGATCATGTCCTGGACTTTGAATGCAGCGATCACTGCAGCTATTTCCTCGGGATATCCGGTGAAATATGCGCATTTCGCAGGGTATCTAGAAATATGCCTCACCCAGAGGTCTTCCGTTGTGTATCAAGGGCCAATCAAGGCCCATAACTCCTCCAAAATGCAACCAATGACGCCCAGATGCTCACGTTCCCAAACCAAGTCATCTATATGCAAGCCAACTCAGTCCATCGCTGGTGCCAATAGGCAGTGTCCTGTCGTATCTCATCATCGCTTATGCGCCATTCCCAAAATGCAGTGCAATGCGGCTTCCTCACGAATTCCTTCTCTCTGCCGAGTCGAGCAATCGACTTCGAGAGTTCTGTGGTCTCAAACCCAGCACGTCTTCATCATCGCCACTGTCCTCGCCGGCGCTCAATAGCCTCGTGTTCGAAGGACCCGCCACGGCTGCTCCGTCGCCATGATCAACTCTCTCCTGCGATGCGCCAATCACCACGCCCTTGACACCCTGATCAATC
This sequence comes from Zymoseptoria ardabiliae STIR04_1.1.2, assembly GCA_000223765.2. Lineage (NCBI taxonomy): Eukaryota > Fungi > Ascomycota > Dothideomycetes > Mycosphaerellales > Mycosphaerellaceae > Zymoseptoria > Zymoseptoria ardabiliae. The sequence goes on along the minus strand of AFIV01000127.1, from coordinate 230,758 downwards.
TCGTCCAATTTGTAGTCCGTCATCATCAGACTCAATACCACGCACGGCAGCGCCACACACACTGCCACGCTCAGTATTTTAGTCATCGTCTCTTGATACGCGCGATTGATGGCGATTCTCGTGGGACTTCCCATCGGCCAGCCTCCAGACGCGAGGGAAATGTTGCCGTAAATCTCCGCCGCTTGGTCGGCCGTTTCAGGAGGCAGGTACAGCGCTAATTTCTTGGGAACACTATTCGTCCAGATGGCGCCTGAGATGCCCGAACCGACAGCGCCGCCGATTTCGAGAACAGTCAAGAAAAGCGCCGTGGCGGCTGCGACTTCAGAATGGGAAGCCGAAGCCTGTACGCCGAGTTGTGCGGGCACGTGGGTGAGGCTACCACCCACGCCGAGGAAGACTTGCGTCCAGACGATGGTGGTGGCAGTTGAGGATTCGGTGCGGTAGTGCAGCATGAGACCCAGGCCAACAATGTACAAGACTGTGCCGGCGACCATGAATTTCTTGTACTGTTTCGTGTATTTGATGGCAAAGGAGACGAGAATGGAGGTAATAGTCGAGGTGAAGGTGAAGGTTTGGACGATTTGGCCGGCTTGCGTAAGAGGGAGGTCTTTGACCACGAGGAGGTAGGATTGGAAGTATGGGTATACGGATAGGTAGAATGCCATGAAATAGAAGAATGAGAGTCCGAGTCCGCAGGTGATGGTCCTGTTCTTCCAGAATGCCCTCGGAAAGAATGCTCGTGGGGCGAGAGTCTTGTTGCGTTCCCAGAATGGTATCGCAACAAGACAGGCGACACCCACAATAAGCATGGAGATGAGGTTCGGGTTGGTCCAGCCAGCCTTCGACGCGAGAGTCAACGGGATAAGGATGAGGGAGAAAGCTACGCTGATCAAGATCAGGCCGAAGAGGTCCAGCTCGAACCAGACGTTCTTGACGATTCCCCACGCACTCTTTCCTGCGAAGGGTGACTCAGGCAGGATGCCTCGCAACGCAGCTTTGCGCTGGTTGATGACAAGAGCGAGAGCGAGTGGCAGAAATGCCACAGGTAAGACGATGGACCAGATGCCGTATCCCCATCGCCAGTTGAGGTTCTTCAAAATTCGTTCCGCAAGAGCAGGTCCTATCCAGACATTGACCAAGAAAGGAATCGAGGGTATCGTTGAGCACAGCGCTCGGTTGACCAAGTCGCTGGTGTCGGCGATGAAGATTTGAATGAGGATTTGCACTCCCGTGGCTCCGGTAGAGTAGAAGACTTGTGCCGCCGCGTAGGTGTTGACGCTATTCGAAGCCGCTTGCTGGATGAAGCCAATTGCATAAAAGCAAATCGAAAGGCTAAAAGCTTCGAATCGGCCGAAGACATCTGCGATTTTCGACATCGGCGGTTTCGCAATCGACAAAACGACGCCTTGTACCACCATTACTGTCGACACCAACGAATGTGCTTTGAATGCGCTCGTTGCGAAGATGGTGAGGTTTCCCGTTGTCTGGCCTTCCAATGACGTCGCATATGCCAGCAAGGCGATTCCCACGTATGCGACATACAATCCCGCCTTGGACCAGGTTGAAGAAATAGCCTCCAGCCGTTTGACACCCGCCTGGGCGGACTCATAACTTCGCTCCGACATGAAAGATGCTCTTCGTTCGGTTTCTGAGGCCCGTTCCAGACTGCCGTTGCTTTGTTCGCGTTTGTCGACGAAGGTGGCGTTGTGATCTGTCATCGACCGGCTCCTCGTGACATTGTCTGATCGAATATCATCGTCAGCATCGCTCGTCGCACCGACAGTCCCGTACGACTGCATGGCAACGGCATGGAAAGACAATAGAGATTCGAGGATGCAATGCGAATGTTGAAGGTGTCAAGGCAGAGCTTAGATCGAGCTGATTGATAAGATAAAGAGGGGGGGTGGTGCCGTTTAAGCACTAAAATGGTGGGAAAGCAGGGCCGCGGTGTGATCAAGTGTGATAAGGTGACAGGCTGCACCGAGGAATGGAGTATTGAACGCCGAAGCGGAGAATTGGCGGCTCACCTGGTTATTTACCAGTGCTCCCGGTGGCGCAGTGTGCTGCTGCTGATGATGATGATGATCGCTCTGCACCTTGCAGGCGACGTGGACGATGACACGAGACGCGCCTTCGGTGAAGAATGCGGTGACCAGTGGGCCAGCGATGTGTGAAACCAAGGCAAGGCAAGGATTGATTGAGGGCGCGTAGCGAGCACAGAGGCCCCGTTCAGGCGGCATGCATCACACGGTGAGTGGTGAGTGGGAGGGTGGAGACAACCGAAGTTGTTGGACAGCGAAGCGAGATCGGCCTCTTCTCCTGCCGAGACAGTCTTGTGTCAGCTGATGAGATTGGGCGTGGGATGGATGTCATTGTCCAGCCTGCGCTAGAATCCGCTCCCGCTCAGACTGCACACTCCAAGCCACCAGGGACCACTTCGTCCGATACAATTCCAGCGACAGCGGAGAGATACACTGCCGACAAGGCTCATGGCCCACAAGGCTACGCGCAACTTTCACCGTACAACTTTCGCTTGGTGGGCGCGGAGAACGCACGGACGGAGAGTTCTATCAGCACCGTACAACTCGTTCGGCGTCGACTCTGCCCGCATCATCATTCATACACCCCGGTTCTTGCACACTCTCCCTTCTTGAGGCTCCAGTCCCCAGGTCGTCAGGGAAAAGTGAAGCTCTTTCGAAGAATCGTCATGGACCGCTCAGTTAGGTGCTCACACGACAGCTGACACACGTGGGCGGGAAGATCGTCCGTGAAACCTTATCGGTGGCCCGACATCCCACGCGGCGGTCCAGGGCATGGTCACGTTGCTGGGCTGACAAGAAATGCAGTTGTGTGTTCTCACTTTCGGCCAGAACTCGCACGAGCGCGGTGATACTCCCATTCAACAGCCGTCACCAGCCTGATGCCCTCTTCTACCAACCAAGTCTATCCAGTACAACGCTCCCAAGGCTCACGATATTCCAATCCCATCCCCTGGAAGACCCTCCTCTCCGCCTCCCTCATCGTCTTTGCTCTGCCCTGTTCACCTTTCACTCCCTCCCATTCAAAGAACCCTTCAATGTCCACCACCTCTCCGTTCCCTCGATCCCTCACGCCGGAACTGTCAAACTTCCAACCCTTCTCATACTTGACGTATCGGCGCAGATCCCTCTCAAACGTCGTGCCGCCACTCCAGCCGAGGACCGCACATCCTACAGATCTCCACGGCGCGACGATGATGTCTACCCGCCGATGAATGTTGGGGTTCTTCGCCGCCGGATCTTCAGCCAGGTCTCGCTCCCTATTCGGCCATACAGGATCCTGCCACACCACCAGCGCCTTGTCCAAAGTGTCGAAGCCGTGCCCGCCACCATCAGTGCGGAAAGGCAACGGCTTCTGCTCGCGCTTCGTCCCGCTAAGGGAGATGGTAAGAGTATGCGTGATCCACTCTTCCTCTTCCAAGCTGGCGACAAGGTCAGTGACGAGGTCGAGGGTTTTGCTCTCGTCTGGATGGCTGAGGATTATGTCGACGTCTCCGCAGGCCTCCTTACCGCGACGATACCCTCCAACGATGATGGTCTGAATGCCATCATCGCGGACTCTGACGGCATGTTGGCGGATGACCTCGCCAATAGATTCGACTTCTGCGCGTGGGATGAGGTCCAGGAATTCGTCGTAGAACTTCACGCCAATCTGTTGAACACGCGAGAGATAGCTCCAGCCAAACTCGATCAAGTCGTCGCGATCTGTCCAGCCTTTGTTGTAGTAGAGGTCTCTGGCGGTGGTCACGCCAACACCCCATATATCGTAGAAGCCGTTCAGGATCTTCAAGTCTTGATTGCTTTCCAGCTCTTCCACAGCCTGTATCTTACCAGTGTTCGTCCATTCGACATACAGGTTTGCAATCTTGTGATCACACCCAGGCAAGGCGAGAATTTCGCGCGGATTGCTGATTTTGTGGTTGTAAGCGGCTAGTGCTGCGATTGACGTACTGTACGCCCGGACACCAATCTCGTCGTTTGTCAATAGTCTCCCAAGCTTGATTTTCTTGAGCAGCGCAATGAAGGGATCGTTCGGGTTCGTCTTCGGAGTCAGTCTCTGGCAGGCGTACTTAACGCCTGCTTTGACCCACTCCGGCATTTCCGGTAGATCGCTCGACACTCCGCCATCGTGCTCGGTGGTCGTTTCATGCAGTAGATGAGCATACTCAGCCTTAGTTCCATGTCCCGATTCCCAGCTTGCGGGGTGAGCGGAAGGCGTGCTGATTCCAAACTTGCGCTTCTCAAAGCGGTCCACCTTGGAACCGGAGGTCGGTGCGTCTTCCTTTGCGCGCTCCAGAATGCCACGACCAGACTTGGGCGTTACGATAGACTCGGGTTGTGATAGAGTGACGTTGCTTGTCGAACTTGGTGTCAACGCTGGTACGTTCGCCGGTGACGGAATCTGCCTTTCCACGACACGGCCTCGATATGTCACGTACTCGTTCAACGGCTGCGTGGAGCCGCGCTGTTGAGAATCGGTGAACCACTCAAGCTTGACCACAGTGACAATACGTTCTGCTTTCCGTTCCTGCGATTCTGAATCGTGCGTGGCTTTCGATTGCTTTGAGGTGCGCTGGGGGAATTTCGTCGTTGTGGCCGCTCGTCGCACTTTGGAGTCCTGCTCTCCCTCCGAGGCTGTACTTGAATCATCGATCGTGATCGTGTTCTTCTCAGTTACTTTAGCTTCTTCCGAATCGCTGCGCTTCCGTTTCCTTATCCTCAAGGCAAGGGATGTATCGGCATTGCGCTCCTTTGTAGATTCGGACGTCACATCCTTAGTCCAAAGGCCTTTCACGCGTAGATCAAGTTGGATGCGCGGCTTCCTTGTCGCTTTGCTCAGTACAAGCTCTGCTTCCTGGATGTCATATGTCAAAGCGGCGCCTGCGCTGGCGAGCTCATCTTCGAACTTGTGAAGATCGTCGGTATCGAAGTGACTGGCGGAAACAAATATTGGTGGGTATGTGCTGAGATCCAATGATGCCGGCTCAGCATTGCTGTCTCCCATGGCTGTTTCCAAGAGCTGTTTCCAAGAGCTGTTCTTCCAAAAGCTGTTACCAAACGTGAAAGCGTAGTTGAGCACTCACATCATCCTGGGTCGTCTCAGTGAGCATCAATGGCTTGCGACAATCCGACGGCTGCTTCGATGTGCAACATGAAAAGCAACGATACGTTTGTTGATCATGTTCGCTGGAAGCTGCACAATATATGTTTGGCTGCTGATGTTTTCGACCGCCGAACTGTTATATGTTGATGAGGTGTGCTTTGTTCTCAAGCAAGAGGCGAATGATGCTGCTTGGACTGGTTGTCGTGAAAAAGTGGGGCACGGACCACAGCATCCAGCTTCTCTTTACTTTCATTCTCCTTCACAACGACATTTACCAACATCTCGCATCGGATTGCCTCGTGCGCGCTCGTTCCTCAATTGAGATGTCTCCAGACAGAGGATCCAATTCGCCACCATGACCTCCTCCTTCGTGCCTCGCGCCGTCTTCCCGACTCTCGATTCGCTCCCACGATCCTACTATCTGGGCCATCATGCGGCAGGACTCGCAAAGATGAAAACGATGCTCGGCCAGATTGACCTAGTCGTAGAGTGTCGCGACTACCGCATACCATTGACCTCAAGAAACCCGATGTTCGAAAACAGTCTGGGCGGGAGGGAACGCATGATCATCTACACGAAAAAGGATTTGGGAAGCAAAGGAGCTGGCATGGAAGACACAAAGGTATATTGGTTCAGCTCTGTTTATTGCAGGCATGGCTCCAACAGGATGCTGATGTAAGTAGAGGCACAACTTAATACAACAATGGCACTCTCCGTCTCAAGTCATTTTCTCGGATCATAAGAATCAAAAGGACGTACGGTACATTCTTGACGCCATCAAGGAGCGCAGTCGTCTCCGCGGAGGTCTGACAGGAGCACACATGATGGTGGTGGGCATGCCAAATGTGGGCAAGTCTTCCTTGCTCAATGCTCTCCGAAAGGAGGGTGTAGGAAAGGGAAAGGCAGCATATACTGGAGCGCAACCTGGCATCACTCGCAAGATTGGTACCGGCGTAAAGATCGTGGATGGCGACAACGATGGCGGCTCAGGAGGAGTGTATCTACTGGACACACCAGGAGTCTTCATGCCATACGTTCCGGACGCCGATGCGATGTTGAAGCTCGCCCTGTGTGGAAGTGTCAAGGATACCGTGATCCCAGCCTTCAATTTAGCAGACTATCTGCTCTTCCACGTTAACCTCGTGGATCCAAAGGTCTACTCTGAATATACGACGCCTACGAACGATGCGATGGTACTGTTGGATGCGATGGCTAGGAAGACTGGGAGGTTGCAGAAGGGGGGAGTGCCGGACTTGGAGAGCACGGCGTTGTGGATGATACAGCGGTGGCGGACCGGGCATTTTGGAGCCTTCCTGCTGGACGAGGTGTCGGAGGAGTCGTTGCAGAGGTATAGCATGGGCCCATCAGGGCTGCCGAGTTTGAATCAGGCACGGAAGGCAGGCAAAGAGGCGTCGAGGGCTAGACAGAAGGCGAGACGAGCGGGTAATGCAGAGTGATCACTTGACTCGATAGACTGCGCGACCGTATCATGATCGAGGGCGGAAAGTACTCCAAAGGGAGAAGAAGCGTATAACGCGACTCTCGAAAGGTCTTAGCAAAGCATCTTATCATGCAAAAGGCTGAATCCCTTTTGGCGCTCGGCATGCACCTGCCAAATTTTAGCCGGGCCCAACTGCCTCCACCTTTCAATGCGGGTCACCGAGCTTCACGTTCACATCTGCGAGCCACTCACGTGTTGAGCGCAAAAAACCTCTCCGACACAGCGACCATTCGCCATGTCAGAAGTGTATGTATTTCCGTGGCCTACGTTTCATTGACAAAGCTGATCCTGCCACCGCAGACTCGCCTCTGCCGTTATTGTACCTCGTACAACAGAACTGGAAGCACCCGACACGAGTAACGAACAGAATGGGCTGAAGCGCCGGCAGTCAGAAACTTCAGAGACGGAGAACAAGCGACAGCGGACGGGTAAGAGCCCACCTCCAGCATCAGAAGAGAAGGCAGACACCAAGACCTCCGACTCGACGGTCCAGATCGACAGCCCCAGCACCCATCTCAGCACAACTGTCAACGGGGATGATACCCAAAGGCCAGACGCAAGCAGAGAAGAACGCCGCAAGAGCAGTATCGCTGGGGACAAGCAACGCAGTAAACGTTTGTTCGGCGCACTGCTGGGCAACCTCAATCAACCCAGGGACAGAACTTCGAAGAGGAGGGCGGAAATCGAGCAACGAAGAAAGGCTGAGCTCGAGAAACAGGATAATGAACGCCTCGAGGACAAGCAGAGACGTCTCGCGAGGCTTGCGGTACATCGAAAGAAAGAGCAGGTCAATGTCGACGAGCACAACGTGAGTTCTCGGTGCGTGGGGTTTGATATGAGGCTTGGAGGCTGAACGGATACAGATGCATACCCGACATAAAAATCTTTTGAACTCTGCCAACATGCTACGGACCAAAGCCGAGCCTCGACTGGTAGGTCCAGAGGCGTTGGATGGGTAACCAAGGCTGACAATTTGCAGTATTATCGTCCATGGGACCTGCTTTCAGACGATGAAGATACTATCGCACAGCAAGTCAGCGATGCACGCGAGCAAATTGACAAAGAGGTTGCAGACTTTGCACGCGAGAAAGAAGAGCGCTTAGCAGCGATTGGAGATCCCAAAGGTAATGCGCGATCATAGCACCGCTCTCTCTTTAAACGTCAGACTGACGATGTTCAAGACGCACCTACTCGAGCCGATGCTGCGCCAGGCGCTGATGTTGAAGCGATGGACACCGACACTAACAAGAAGTCGCAACCTCATTCAGCTAATCAAGAGTCCTCTACAACCGCCGGAGGTGAAGCGGGCAAAGCAAACGACGCTGATGAGGCTATGCAAGACTCGACTTTGAAAGAAGCTGATGCCGAAGCCCGTGATGAGTCCGAGAAGCAAGCAGAGACGACGACAGGGACGATTGAGGATGCGCAAAAGACGGCCACCGAAATTGAGGCGAAGCGAGTGGAAGCAGAAGATGAAGGGGATCTTGTTGTGGAAGGAGACGGCGAAGATACTGTCATCTACTAATGTACGAACGACCTTCGTCAGACGACGAGACGATGGTAACGATATGTCCACAAGGCGACGTGAATGAGGTGGCATGTGGTACGGTACGCCTCTGGCACGAGCAGGAATGTCAAGCCCGATTGAGCTTTGAGAACAAGATGTGATCTGATAGCAATTTGGCTGTTCAGAACTTGGACCAATAATCACAATTTGGCCTTCCCACCGAGCACGACGCCTTCGACCCAGTCCTTGATGAGAGCATTCGTTTGGACCGGAGTGTGCCACAGCGCCCAGTGGCCCGCTGGAACTTCGCCACGAGTGAGGTTAGGAATATGCCGCTCCATGCCCAAGGTCAGCTCTCGTGTGAGGATGCCATCTTTTGTCGCGAAGATGTACAACGTCGGCTGCTTGATCGTCTTCCTTGCGCTTTCTGGCATTCCCTGCTCGTCCTCCCAGTTCACCTTTCGAGTTCTGTACCAGTTGAGTGGTCCGTTCATGCCGTTCCTCGTGAATTCTTGGACGTAGAAGTCCAGCTCCTGTTCGAATGTCAGCTCCAATCGCTTTATCCATCCTCGAGCACTGCAGAGCGTGGACTCACCTCATCGCTCAACAACGGCGTCATAGCAATCTCGTACTTTTCATCGAACAACCCGAGATCAACGCCTTTCTCTGCCGTCATGAACTTCCTCCCCTCGGGCGTCCTGCCGCCGTACATCCCCAATAGGAACTTCCTCACCTCCTTCTCCGTCCTCACAATCTTCTCAACCCTGTGATCGTCGCTCCCAAACTGCAGCTGATAGCCGAACTGCGGTACTGGTCCATTCGCCAACGCCTCTGTTGACGTATAAGTCTTTGTGGGCGGGCTGAAAGCTGTGCTAAACACCAAAGGAAGGTCAGTGATACTTCAAAATCGACATATCGATACAGACTGCCACCAAAAATCGCCCGACAGACGATCCCGAACTGTGCTGACCGCCAACATGTTCCGAAGACTTACCAGACCGAGAAGACATGAGCCACCAATTCCGGACACCACTGCGCAACGCGGTAAACCGCCATACCACCCCAATCATGTCCACCGATGATGATGCGAGGGATGTTAAGCTGGGAACACAGAGCGGTGATAGCGAGGGCATGGGCTTTGAAGCCAAAGTCACGGAGATCATTGGATGTCTGAGAGCGGCCGTAGCCCATGCAGTCGAGGGCAATGCATCGAAATCCCAGCGATGTGAGCAATGGGATCTGATAGCGCCAGGCGAGGGAGATGTCTGGAAAGCCGTGGATGAGGAAGGCGGTGCCTTTATGTGGGCCAACGGCGGGAGAGTCGAGGTAGTCTGAGAGGACGTCAGTACTTGATACTAAGGTATCGTGGTAGAGGTTTGGCTTGGTTTTTTCCTGGTTCACTCACGGAATCTCTTGCCGTTCAGGACGGCGTAGCAACTTTTCGCCCGGTCATCGTTGGGCTTGAGCTTGTCCACTGTGATTTCTCCGAACTTCTCGACTATGTCGCACATCGTTTTTGATCACACTGGTGAATGATGTGTCGGCAATGTATTGTTGTCAGAAGATGGCTGTTGAAGTCAGCGTGGAGCTGTGCTGTAGAATAGCTCAGGTCTTTCGGAAGCCTCGGTTGGACATCCCATGCGTGAGGACATTGACTCGCATCCGGATACACTGACACGAATGAACCAAGGAATACTTCTTTGTCAACAAGGCACGAAGCCAGGTTTCGAAAGAGAAGGCTTCTCGTGCGAGGACGAATACTGTGCAAAGAAAGCTGACTTTTGGTATGAAGTACAGTGTCAAGTAGTTCTACAGCTTCGGTGGCAGAATACCACGAGAGCAATGCCGGACAAGCTGATGTAGTAGAACCTGCGTGTTAATAACATGGAGCCTCCTCGTGTCCTTCTATGTCGGTCGTATCGTATATGTATATGAGCATGCCCTCGATCATAAGATTTGAATCTTTGCAGCTTGAGCCCAGTCCATTGAGCCACGAACACTCTCCTGACGAATATGGTATAACTCATCAATGAACGCAGGAACGAACGAGCCTGGACCTTTGACATCCTGCTGAACTGCAGCACGTTCCGCGGCGATCTCGTACATCAGAATCGCGGATACCGCAGCCAGTAGCTTGTCTTCTCTCTCCACCGCCAGTACACTCGCAATGGTCGTTCCAAGCGTACATCCACTCCCTGTGATTTCACCCAGATACTCGTGGCCGTTACTGATCGTGACAGTCCGCTCGCCATCTGAGATCACATCCGTGCTGCCCGTCATGAGAATTACATTGTGCTCCCGCAGAGCAGTGGCTTTGACCAGAGTTACTCTCTCATCAAGGGACAGCTGCGACGCTCCAGAGTCCACGCCATGCTGCTTCACACCCAATGAGCCGGCTACTGTTCGAATCTCGCCTTCATTTCCCTTGATCACATCAAAGTAACCTCCCGCCATCAACGCCTTCACTCCGTCCCTTCGCTGCTGCGTGGCTCCAGCTCCGACAGGGTCGAACAGGACGGGACCTCCAATGGCGTTATATGCTGCCAGAGACTTCAGATGGTTTGCTCGAATCTCAGGCGTCGTGGTGCCCATGTTGATGACCAGACTTCCACCTAGAGCTGCGAGATCGCCGGCTTCGAGGCCGTTGTTTGACATGATAGGTGATGATCCGATGGCCAGGGCGACGTTGGCTGCGAAGTTTTGGACGACCAAATTGGTCATGTTGTGGCAAAGAGGCTTCTTCTCGGCCATGCGTTTGATGATAGTGGGTGCTTTCGAGATGATGTCTTGTTGCGAGAGCTTGGGCTTGGTGGAAGACATGGCAAATGGCGGAGGCTGGTGGACCAATTCTCGAATTTTGCTTGCGGCTTGTTTTGGGTCGTCTGATGCGATGATGGCACTGACAACAGCCACGCCATCAAGCTTCTTCTGCGGCGAGGCGCTTTGATAGAGAACTCGCTGAAGGTTTGAGGCGTTGATACCGCCAATGCAGACTGTCTTGACATCCAGCTTCTCCGCGGCTAGCGAGGTGAGGACTTGTTGAACACCAGCAGTCCCGATAATCGACTTCGTGTTCTCCTTGGTGGGAGTAGCGTAGACTGTTCCGATGCCTAAGTAGTCTGCTCCTGCTTTTGCCGCAATCAGAGCCTCCTCTTCACTGTTCGCTGTCACACCAATTATTGCATCCGGACCAAGCAGCTTACGGGCTGTCTGCAGAGCTATGTCATCTTGGCCGACATGGACACCTTCGACGCCAGCAGCGAGAGCCACGTCCACGCGGTCATTGATAAGCAGTGGCACGCCAGCCGCCTTTGTGATCCTGTGCAGTTCTTTGGCTATTCGCACGAGGTCGGCCGTGTCAGATGTCTTGTCACGGTATTGGACGATCGTCACACCGCCATCAACGGCAGCTTGGACTACTGTCAGCAGGTCTTTGTCTCCGAGGATTGCCGGTGTTGAGTCCGTCACCAGGTATACTGAGTAGTCGACTGCCATGTTTGCTGTAGTAATAACAGCTGAGAAGTGAGAGAAAAGATGAAGTCATCGAGAGGACACCATGGCATGAAAACTTTACCCGTATTGTTCACGCTTGCCCGGGCATCTATCCTCGTAGCACGGCGTCGATTCTCACGGAACGACGACAGCACATCACCATGGCATGATCTCGTAGCAATCATTGAGCTGACCGAACGCGCGTGAAATAGCGCATGTTTGGCACGAGCATTATTATTGTTGGAGTGACACGGACGACGATACCAAGGCAGTCGTAAGCCATCAATCTCCGCCGAAAGGGCAAACATGCGCATGAAAAGAACGCATATTTACGGGCCGTGGAGAATCAACGGGCAACAATTAAAGTGATGCGCAGAATCAAGGATGGATGGTCACGGTCACGGGCGAGCAATGGGCTACCAGAGTTGAGGCGCGTGGTGGAAGGATGGCGGCGTGATGACTGTTCCAGTTTGCCTGCTCCACTGGCCGGTGGATCCTGACCACAATTTCGCTCTCTTCAGTTCTTTCTTCTCCTCCCCTCCAACAACACTCTCACCACTACTACCAACCACACTCACACACCTGCACTCACCAAGTCTTGAGGCCTTCACGACCGCCGTCGGCAAACACATTCACGCTACGATCATCGCACACCTACAGGCAGCCACACCACGCCGCCGCCGTCCTCCACCACGACCCTCGAGGCATCACCATTCCGCCCTCTCAGCTCAGAGTACCGGACAGAGTTTATGCATCCCGCTCACACGAACGCCGCTTTCACAGCAGACCTGCCTCCGGCGCAGCACCCCAGTCGTATAAAGCATAAACGGCACCAGCGCAACACCGGTTGAACATTGCCCGAAATAGCCACTTACCGACAAAAGTCAACTACGACAACCAAGCCAAAACCGCCAGAACCGACAAATACACCATAGCAAACACATTGGTGTGCTGCATGTCTTTGCTAGCCCCTATACAGAGAACTCTTCTGCAGTAATTCCCTCCGCCACCATCAGCCGCCCTCGCAGCAGTCGCCGCCCTACCTCAATACCGCAATCATGGGTTCCGTCAATATCCGTCGCGATGTCCAGGACCCTTTCTACCGTTACAAGATGGAGCGCATCCAGTCCAAGGTCGAAGGTAAGGGTAACGGCATCAAGACCGTCATCGTCAACCTGAGCAACGTCGCCCAGCAGCTCGCCCGCCCACCAAACTACGTGATCAAGTACTTTGGCTTCGAGCTGGGTGCTCAGACAAACATCGACCCCAAGGACGACCGCTGGATCATCAACGGCGCTCACGAAGCGAGCAAGCTTCAGGACTACCTCGATGGCTTCATCAACAAGTTTGTGCTCTGCAAGGAGTGCAAGAACCCTGAGACTGTGGTCAGTGTCAAGGATGGAGACATTCTGATGGACTGCAAGGCTTGCGGAAAGATCACCACTGCCGACCCTCGTCACAAGCTGGCCTCCTTCATCTTGAAGAACGCTCCCAAGAAGGGCAAGAAGGACAAGTCTACCAAAAAGGCCGACCGCAAGGCTCGCAAGGAGGCCGAGAAGAACGGCACACTTGACGACGATGAGACCAACGGTCACCCGAGTCCAGGCGACAGCGGCTCTGATGTCGCTGACGAGAATGGCGATGTCGGAAACGACGCTGGCAGCGACGATGAACTCACACGCAAGATCAACGCCGGAGCCAAGGAGCTTAACGAGCCCGAGGTCAAGGATAAGGAAGTGCAGTGGTCTGTCGACATGTCTGAGGAGGCCATCAAGGCTCGCGCCAAGGCTCTCCCCGACGATCTCAAGGCCAGCTTGGTGCTCGAGGACGGTGATGAGGACGGAGAAGGCGGCAACGTCTACGACGAGTTCGGCAAGTGGATCGAAGCTCAAGCTGAGGAGGCTGGCGACGCCACCAAAGTCAAGGACGTCGACATCTACCTCAAGGCCAAGGAGCTCGGTATTGAGTCCAAGCACCGCACGCTCACCGTGCTCGCTCAGACCGTGTTCACGGACAGCATGCCCAAGGAGATGGACGCCCGCGCCGCCATGCTGAAGAAGCTCATCACCTCGGAGAAACACGAGAAGGCCTTCCTCGGCGGCATCGAGCGCTTCGTTGGTATCGACAAGCCCAACCTCATCCCCATGGTCAGCGCTATCCTGCTCAAGGTGTATGAGAATGACCTCGTTTCCGAGGAGATCCTCACCGCCTGGGGTGGCAAGGCCAGCAAGAAGTACGTCGACATCGCCACGTCTCGCAAGGTGCGCAAGAGCGCTGAGAAGTTTATCGAGTGGCTGGAGACTGCTGAGAGTGATGAGGATGATGATGACGAGGACGACGAGTAGAGAAATTGCCGTGTTGCTTGTTCGCTGCGGAGAGACCTTGTTCGGGCGGCGACATTGGAAGAACGCGGCGTGTGTGCTAAGACCAAATTGTTGATGTTTCCTCTCTTGGTTTCTGCTTTGCTTTGAGGTGTCGCCAGTAGTCTTCGTTTGAAGATGCGGATAATAGTGCTCTCTACTCAATACATCGCTCCTTGTCCTGCTGATCTCTTCTACCTGGTTGTAATTGGCGAATCTCATTCTCTTGCTTCAAAATGTGTCACTGTTGAAGCCTTAGGCATGAATCTGGACCAGACATCTTCTGGCATCAGGTGACAGAGTACTCGCATTCAACACAAACATCCATCAAACATGATAAACATTGTATCACTCAAGCGCAATGCTTAACACTCTGACATCACTTTCGACCTGAACGTGCATCGCGTCCCGATAACTAAATCTCGCATCAATGGACTCCTCCCTTCGCAGCACCGAAGCACTGAAATGTATCAAGCCTCGCCCATACCATCGAAGCACACATGCGCTGACATCCTTTCGCCCAAAGCCAGAATCGATGCTTTACAAGTGACTCTCACTCGTCGCTTCGAGACGCTCGTCAACCTCGCCGCCGTCCAGCGCAATGATCGCACGGTGACCGCCGTGACGGAGTACTCCATGAAAGCTGAGACGGCCGGATTGGTGCGTCTTTCCGCTTCGATGATGCTGGCGCTGGATGGCTGTTGACACGTACCAGATCCGCGCCGCAGAAGAGGTTCAGACGCTCATCCGTCAATTGCAGGAGATGTGGTTGTTTGGACGGCTGAATGCCCTGGAGGGGAAGAAGGAGAGGGAGGAGGTTGATGGGACGGCGAGGGAGGTGGCTGAGTTGGTGAGAAAGTTGACTGCGGCGAAGGGTTCAGATGGAGAGAAAGCGGTGAAGAGGGAGGGTGGGAGTGTGGATGGCGATCATGATGGCGAGGCGATGGAGCTGGAGCTGGAGCTGGGGGCGTAGAGTTGGGTCGGTCTTGGAAACAGCCTTTCGAGCCCGTGGATTTGAGAGCGAGAGTTCAGGTCACAGAAGGTCTACTACCTGTATGCGCGCCTGGACTGCTTGCGCTGGGCTGCATTGGATCATTGCAGATCGAGCGTGCGAATTCCGTTGGAAGTCTGCAAAGCGCAACGACGGTCATGAAAATATCCTACAGCTTCGAACTCATCTCAGCAGCAGAACCAACGCTCTCTCTCACCAGCTTCAGTACATCGTTCGCACATCCGACACTATTCTGGTAACCGCCTCCAGCATGCCCATAAGCGTGCACGACCTTTCTCCCGCCGACTACCTCCCTCTCCACCCTCGGTCCTCCTTCCCTCCCCGGTCTCAGCCCACACTGCACACTGATGACCTCAAATCCTCCATCCTCACCCGTCAACAGCTCCGGCACCATCCACGCACATCTCTGTAAAATCCTCTCCGTGACCTTCTCATCCGGCTGCTCACTCCAGTTACCCTTCTCCTTCGACCCGCCTAGGATCGTCATGCCACTCCCAGGCCTGACAATACAGTACGAAATGGAGCCTGTCCCAAGTTCACCTTCATGAAACCACGTCCGCGTCGCGTCCGCTTCACCTTTAACTAGCACTGTCTGGCCTCGAATCGGAAACATGCTCGTATCGCCACAGAGCTTGATGGCTCCCAGACCGGTCGCGTTGACGAAGACATCGATTTTACCGCGGTTGATGGCGTTGCTGATTCCCTCCGCGTATGCGAGAGCCTTGCCGAAGCCACCATCGGTCGGTAGTGGACTCTGGAAGATCACGGCGCCAGCTGCTCGAGCGCGTTCTTGCAGGTAGAGGAGATACTTGGGGACGTTAATCGAGAAGGCTCGACATGCGGCTCCGTGCTTGATCTTAGGGCCGTCGGCTGGAGTTCGCTGGTTGATGGAGCGGATGGGCTCGTGGAGAATAGAGATCTGTCTGAAGCCTTGGACGTATGGTGCCCACCAGAGTTCCTCGTTGACTTTCTTCTGATCCCAGAACTCGAGGGAGTCCACCATCTGTGAAGTACATGAGCATGTGGTCAGAATCGTCGGCTATGGGGAAGTTGATACCTTCAATGCGGTAGGAGAGTCGACGTGACGTCCTCCATTTGCCAGTCGTTCCTGGCTCAGAAGTTTCGTCCACGCTTCAAGAGTCTGGACGTCCCAGTCGCACTGAACTGGTTCGTTGACCGTAGCATGTGTTCGCCAGTGTGCTCCTGCCCTGTCTCCATTCGTCAGACGTAGCCTTCCATTCCATCAATCATGATATGTAGCCTACCAAGGCGAAGTATATTCGATACTCATGTCTCCGGGTACATGGGCCGCGATGACCGTCACCACATAGCCTGCCTCGGCCAGGGTCACGGCGCTGGTCAATCCGGTCACCCCGGCGCCGAGGACGACAACGTGGCTTTTGGTCGCCATGATATCGCGGGAGACTGGAAGAAGGAAAAAAAGGCTTCTTGATGCCGATGCCGCCGAAATCTCAAGCCTGTTCAAAGTTGTGTATGGAGAGAGCTGGTCTCGGTAAAGTCGACTTTGGTCGACCATTTAGAGGGTACGCAAAGTCCACGCCCTGCCCCACTTTGAAGAATGGACATGTGAGGCAGCCAGTTGCACATTGATCGTTCGGCCGGACCGATGGTCAAACAGGCATTGCCTGCGGTGACAACGCGGATGGTCTCCTTGGATGGTGTCATTAATTCCGAGACTCTGCTCGAGCTACTATTGGGTATCTATGAAAGCCGTCTGGGCTTCGTTGGTCATCATTTCGTGTTGCACGTCGACAGAAGTCGTTCCTCAAGGCGCCGTCGAGGGACAAAATCGCCTCTTCGTCAATTGTCATCAGGTCCCGAAGAGACTGGGGACAGTGCGCCGATGGCCTTCTGCACCTCCTCATTCGCCACGCCCTGCCATTTCTCCCTCTGTTCCTGATCTGCCAATGCCGACGCGTCTCGCACCAGATCGTACAGTCTTCGAGAAACGCTCTTATTGATATCGGTGTACTGATCTTTTGTGATTTCCTTGTCGCGGTAGCGGGTGCCCAGCGCAAGCTTGACCATCCGCTGTAGCTCCTCCTTGGCGGAATAGGACATATTGCGTGACGGCGATTGTGAGGGTACACGGTCCTCCGGTGCGCTGTCGTACTGGTCCTGCGGGTCGCTGTGACCACGGCGTCGCCGTCCGCGACGGTGCAAACCTTCTGGATGTCTAGCATGTTCGCCATTACCAGTGGGCGAGAATGGCGAAAACGTGGCCGCCAGTGGGGACGTCACAGGTAATACTGTTGACGACAGTGGAGGCGATAAAGGTCGTTGTGGTGGAGGTGTGGTCGCGTGCGGTGTACCACAATCCGAGGATGCAGGCGAGCGTGCAGGTGACGAGTTGTGAGGAGAAAAGTGACCATATGCTTGATCAGAAGTAGCTGGCGAGGCCGCAGTCACGGGCTTGTTCTCGACTTCGCGAAGCAGGGAAGACAGGAAGGTAGGTTCGACCCTTCTGGCGGCAGCAGCGTTGGATGATTCCGGTTGGCCAGGAGCAGTGGGTGGGCGTCTTAATCTTGGCTTCTTCAGCTGCGGCTGTTCTGTATTGTCGCCATCTTGCGGCGATGCTGGTGATTCAGTAGCTCTGCGTTTGCGTCGTTGTGGGGCAGGAGGTGCGTCGTGCGACTCGCGTGCCTTGTCGAAAGCATTCCAGGCACGAATTTCTTCCTGAGACTCCGGCGCTGGCTGTGGTTCGGAGCTTGAATTTAGGCGACCTTGCGCAATGCCTCTTAATCGTTGTGTTGCACCTTGATTGTTGCTTGCCACCTCGAATCGCCGCTGCCATCGTTGGAACTCTCGACGCTGTTCCTCCGTTCGCTGCTCTACAACTTCCTCATCGAAGGGGAATTCCAAATCGAAGTCAAGCCTTTGAGCTACCTCTTGCCATACGCGAGCCCACACCGCATCGCTGTTCCGGCGGCGGCGTGGCGGCGCACGAGATCGAGCCACGCCGGCACCCATTCGCGCACGAGGGCGTCGGTTGACCGCGGAAGCCATTCCAGGGAGATCGGCATCATTCTCCATGTCGACAAGGCAGGTCTCGCAATACCATACCTCGGGCGCATCGTCAAATCCCGCACAAAAGATGTGGACAGTGCGATCGCATCCATCGCAGTACATCGCGCTGTGGCCATCGTCTGAGACTCCACATACGACGCACGGCTCCCAGGCCTCGACTGCGAACAACTCGTCATCGACGATCATTCCCGGATCAATTTCCGCCTCTTGAGCTTTGTCGCGAACAGGATAGCTGTCCACAACTGGGCCGCCGACCGTCCGGCTGATTTCGACCATGTTGAATGTCGTGCGACATATTGGGCAGCTGTTGGCTCGTTCGACCCATGGTTTCAGACAGGAGTTGTGTAAGTCGTGCTTGCATGGTAGGAGGTGCGCGATTGCTTCGTCGTCGGTTTGGATACTGCGGAATAACGAGTCAGCACGTTCATCAAACAGTCTCATACTGGAGGCTCCCAGAAGCTTTGCAGGCAAGTGCAGAACTGGGGAACAACCTCACCTTCCAAGCTTATTCGGCGAACATATAAGTGTTCAAACCGTCCAAGAAGGAGGTCGGATACCATGACGGTAGCGGTTGAGGAGCCATCGAGGCCTCCAGTATGAATGGTCACCGCCATATACGGCGAGACATGGGGATCGGTTCAGTTGCGGTACCTTTGCGCGTTCGAATCGGTGGGGTCCTTGGCATCACTGCCCTTGCTCGCGTCATCTGCGGCGGCTGTCGAAGGCGGTGGATCCTCGACAAAGGTGGAGCGAAGGTCACCGAGGCACACAATGCATGTGTCGGCCATGCCAGTCGAGAAATGTTGTTGTTGAGCTGTGGGAAATGTTGTGAATGGTCAACATGAGGTATAATGGTTCTGATCTCAAGAAGTGTAGGAAAGAGGGAAGAGTGGAAGGTCGAGCTTAAATGGCGGACGCGGGAAAGCTAGTGGCCGCATCACGTGTCGCGCTTTCCGGCTTTTGGCGACGAAACACATCTGCGTGTGATTCAACGTGGAGGCAGAAGCTGGAGTTCAGAGTCAATACCATTGTGACCGGTCATCATGCGTGGATCGAAGAATCGTGACTTGCTGCCCCGCCTAGGTGTCTCGATGGAAATCATGACGTGTATGCTCAACATTTCTGCCCGATGACTTCGAAGGCTGACCAGTGGTGATAGGACCTGCAAGGTGAACTCGAATGGCGGAGCATACGTAGGCTGCCCGAGGGCTGAAATGTGGAATCGTGTCGTCGTTTGCGAGACTTTCATTCGTTGACTTCGCTAGCAATCCGGCCTCATCTCTTCACATGTCGAGAGTGCGGTCCATGTAACTCCGTAGAAGCCTCCCAAATTCCCTGATACCGCCATCTTAAACCTCAGCAATCTCGCGCAGGCGTCGGATGGTTGATCGTGTGGCAGCGGCCGCGGGTGTCCTATGTTGCAAGTATGGTTAGTCTCCCGTGTCTATGGCCGTCTCTTCTTCAGGTGAGTACGCACGACACAACGTATGCTCCTCCGGCGATGGTCTTGTGGCATGATTTGCAGTCCCAGATTCCGGTCGCGTTGCGCTTGACAGAGACCTTGCCGCAGAATGTGCATGTGTAGCGGGCGTGCTGGGAGATTTCGATCTTCTTGACCTGCTTGCGGAGCGAGGCACCGTAGCTGTTCATTCAATGTCAGAAACTTTGCCTCAATGCATTTCCATTCCCATGACAATCAGCTCCTCCCAGTAGTGTGTGCCCTCGACGTGTGATGGCGTGCGTTGGATGAGAGAGCTGATGTCCTTGCTCGGACGCTCGCTGCCATTTCGTGGGAGTTCGGGATGCATACCGGGTACCGTATTTTCCGGTGATTCCGACCTTCTTCGTGCGCTTCGTCATTTTGTCGGTGTTGTGTGGAGTGACAGAGACGGAGATGGAGTGCAAAGTCAAGTTCGTCAAATTCTTCCCTCACAATCGGAAGGTGCGCCCGGGCGCCAAGCTTCGCTTAGTCACGCTCCGAACGAACCTGAGGTGGGCTGAAAGCTCACCTCACTCACAGCGAAACTTCACTCGACTTTCACTCTTTCACATTTTACCATCTGCTTCGAGTCCACCGGACCATATCCCATCTCACTCTAGAGCGTTCTCACAAATGAAGCATGTGGTGTTGCCAGACTTTGCGTAGTCACGGGCCCGACTGCAAGGAGATGCCGTCAATGGAAGCCCACGGCTGGACGTGACGGCGTTGGTGGATTCGATCGGGGACGATGTATGATGCATCGCTTGAGGCTACAGAATGTAGGTCGTGCAAGAAACTGTTCTTCAATTGAAGCCGGCCGATTCTTTGGGCGAAGCGGTCATGAAACATTTGCGGCGCGATATCAACTAGAACAGGACTGGAGTGGACATCCATTGTCTGTGCAGGCAAACGCTGATCTTTGATCAAGTGCGTCTTCCGCAGGGCGGAGCGGTATGAATCGTTCGCCTCGACGTCGGTTGGCAGCGTGCCTGACGGTTTGTAGATGTTCACTCTTCAGCTTAACACGCCTAGGCTTTCTGTTGGAGCTTTTGATTCTTCACTCTTTCCGGACAACGATGACACCAGATCTGGGCTACCATGCTTCCCAGAATACCTCTACGAGGACTGCTTCTCGATTTCGACCCGAATACGCTCGAGGTACTACTTCGAGAGATATTCAAAAAGACACTGCCTATAGGCACGCTTGAACTAGACCTCGAGGGTCGGGAACAGATAACCCATTTCAACGAGAGTCATGGAAAGCATACACTGCATTTCGATGAAGTCAGAGGCAGTTGTTCGGTGTTGTGTTGTCGGCTTCCAGAGCTGCAAGAGGAGGTGTCAAGACGACGGACCAACAGTGTACCGCTTCGATGGCAGGATGCGGCAAGGTCAAGTTCGTTTGCTCAGACGAGGATCAGGAGGACTTCGGAAGGAGGATCACCCGTTTCCCGGAGAACCTTGTCGATTGGAGACAAGGACCGCGAATGTGAGGAGATTGCCCGAGCTAAAAGACTTGAAGATGCTGTTCTGGACACGGAGGCGCTGGATGTTTCGTCTAGGGCCGGCTGGATTGTACTTCGGCAAGATGGACTAATGGAGGACAGGGATTATGCGAGGGAGCTCGGGACAAGCACTGCATTGCTGCAACACGTCTCTAGAGGCACACGACCACCAGTACGCAGCCAGTCCCCAATGGCATCGAAGCTCCATTCCGGATTGATCAGAGCTCTGCTTAGGCAATTGTCACTGATGTCGCGGATAGGAAGATTGGTCATTTGCGATGTGGGATAATTGCCTCAATCCTGGTCACGGTCTCGGTATGGATCCGCAGGTGGTCGATGGATGTCGTGTTTCACATAAAGATTCAGACCAGCACATGGTCCATTGAGCCAGGATATCTTACAGCTACGTCCTGAGATGTGAGGGACGAGGCTCTGAAGCGGTGTTCTACCGCGGTCTGCACGTCTACGCTAGATCGACCTGACATCGAACCCATGATGAGTACATTGTCATCCTGGCGATCATCGCCCCATTCTTTCTCGTCGATTATCAACGCTGTTGGGCAACAGGAGTGTGCAAAATTTCGCCAGAGCGGCCAGACAGCATGTTGACGAAGATCGGTGAATACGAGCGGGGCATAGGGCATCCGCGCCGTTCATTGGACTTTCCCGGGCCCTAGCTCTCATCGTCAATGGGAAGTTTCAACTGCGAGGCAGGCCGCTGAAGCTTCCACAGGGTTAGGGTGGGAGCTTTTGGCAGCCGCCCCAGGGAAACTTTATCGACGGATACGAGTTCACGATGCAGGCGGACCCAGTACCTTGCGAGAGGTGGACGGAATGATGAACATCCGTGTCCGAATATCCGAAGCAACAGCACATATAAGGTTCACTTCTCCTGCACGGAAAACGCAGCTTCTTCCTCGTCTCTCAGCAGTCTGGGTACGACTTCTCTTCCTCACTCATCATATCGTCCGTGCCCACAACTTCAATTGTCCAACATCCGCCCATCGTCCGCAACCACCTCACCACCAATCGGACCGCTCTGGACCGGCACCGACTTTGCTTCCAACCCTGCAGGCCGATTGACAACGCATCACCTGCACCTTCGAGCAAGCTTCTGTAGCTTTCCGACTCCACGATGCTCGCACTACCTTTGCTCACCTTCTCCTCACTCCTGAGCGGTGTCGCGGCGATTTGCTGCTTGCCGTATTCCCAAAGAACGGAGACAGGTCCCCCAGCAGAGCTATGCCCTTATGTTAACGGAGGGCCCCGGCGCAGACAGAAGTGGACCTGTGTTTGTTCCTCCTCTCTTGCCCTTTTACTAAATGACGAATGCTGACATTCCCGTTAGTGCTACGGGCCGGACCTCAATTCTGGGAACTGCAAGAACGATTACTACTATGCGTATGGGCGTTCAAGATACTACGGCCACGTCGGCCCCGACAGATGCCACATCGATAGCCACACGAGCCCTCCCCAGGATGATGGGAAATGGGCCTGCATCACCGACCCGTATGGCTAAAGAACGTTCTGTGGCATCAGATTCCTGCAATCACGCAGGGCGAAAAGTGGAGGATGGGTGTGACGGCCTGGCGCGACCGTGTCGTGTTGCTTGGGCTTGTGTGTGGGCTTCTGCGTTTGCGTCTGTCTTTGGTTTCATTCATTCAGAGGACTGCGATCTGTCAATGTGCGAGGATGACTTTGAGAGGCGAAGCACAGCCACCGACGCTCCAGGCATTCATGATCTGCTAGACTACGAGTGTTTTGCGCTGGGCTTGGTCGAAGCTTGTCTTGCACGATTTCAGTTGCAGCTCTTCTGTAGCGTTCTAAGGAAGTTTTGTGTTGTCGAATCTTCCCATGCCACGCTCGATTGTCCCTCTCGCTCCGATGCATGTGAGGGTCAATACGTTCCTCTGGCCACGCAACGTCTCCCAATATTGGTGATGGTCTCGGATCGCTCTCGACGCCGAATTGCCTGGTGTAAGCTCTGTTCATTGGATGAATACTGTGTCGGACTGTTGAGACGAGCGAAAGGGTGTGCGATGCTCTTCTGATTTGATACGCCAACTGGTCGGCGAATAGATGATCCGCTGCCGCCAACGTTGACTGAAGCACTTCTTGACGGAAGCTCCTCACTTCGACTTTCACATGCTCGCTTCAATCCGACCGTACAACCACTGGACTCATATTGACTACCTCCATTCAGCGCGCGCTCCACGACCGAAGCATGTGATTCTACACAATATCGCAGCATACTAGCTGCAGGATAACCAGCACAAGCCGCTGCGACCATGTTCAACATGGGCCGCAAGAAGAATGGTCGACGTGGGATACTGCCATTCCGCATTCCCATCTTCCGAGTCTTCTACAGCTTGACGTACACCATCCTATACCTCATCACACTGGTTTTCCTGGCCATCACTCCGGTGTCGATGATATGGTCCACGATCGACCAGCGGACCTTACAGTACACGTTCATGATCGGAGGCACATCTGTGCTGACCCTGATCATCGCCATCTTCATATACAGCAGCCGGCTGTACACCAACCGATCAGTCCTTTCCGCTGTCGGCAAGCCTTATGTCCCGATCGAAGATGGAGAAGTGAGCAACATGGTCCGCAGGATGATTGTCAAGCAATTGAAGAGAAGTGCCGTGATTGCATGGGAAGGCAGGCCGAGGGATCTATACGGAGAGATACTGCGCGCAGAACAGGAGGGCTTGCTTCCAGCTGAGAGTGGACAAACGACGCGAGAGGAGTACACCGTGGGATCAATCATTCGAGTTGATCCTCAGAATCCGCCATGGGGCGACATACAACATGCTGGATGGTCGTCTCCGAGCCACAACAGCGACAACAAGTACCCTGGAGTTCAATTCGCCGATGTCGTTGCAGAACTGCCGAATCTGATCGAAGCACGGGCTGTGTCTCTCACACCGTCCGACCCGACCATCACGCCTGTGCATGGAACCATACAGCCTGCCGACGCTATCGTAGTGGATCTACTGCAGCGACCAGCAAACATGGCGATGCGCGAGTATCTCCTCCAGCTGTCGTACCTCGGCTTGATTCAGCCACCACAGGCAGGTCATAAGTTTCTATCTTTGTATGAGAGTGCACGCTTTTCTGGCCAGCCTGCCACGACCGAAGAATTCGACGACCTGATGACTGCTTTCGCCGCACTGCTCTCTGGAATGAAGTCGCTTGACAAACGTATCGTCGAGGAGATTCGGATTCAAAATGGTGACAAGAGCGTCGACGATGACGACTATCCGTCCATTCCAGAGAAGCAGAATACTGAGGCAACACCATACTCTCCAGCGTCGAGTCTCATCAGTCCTGTTACAGCTCGCGAGCATCGCTCGCGGGCCACAACGCCCTATCTACAGGCCATGGAGAGCGAGGAGAGCATGCGTTCCGTTATTCATACTTCTCCAGACCTGATTGATGTATTCGTGTCGCCACCGAGGAGTGACATGGCGTCGCTGCATGGTGGACAGACTTCAAGCGAGGCGAGCTTACATAGCGATGCCGGGAGCGTTGTGAGGCATCGCCCCGACGATTTTGATAGCTGAGAATGATCATGAGTACGTTGAAATTCCATTGGATGCGCCTTGGCTTGTCGTGATTGTATTGCGATACTCTAGGCCTTGCCGTAGTCAACCGGCACAGCAGTCGCCATTGATAGAAGACACAGTTCACATTCATGCAGAAGTGCCACTTCTTTCTCTGCCCACCGTGGTCTTCATGAGACCGCCCGCAGCGGACTCCCAGGCGATCAGGCGCTCTGCGCCACAGGAGCTGCCTCTAAGCACTCCTCTGGTATCGAAAACGTCACCTTTCTGTCCTTTTGCGACTGTCTCTCCTTTCGCTCTGGCACAGCAGGCTCTGTCACCGCAGGCTCTGTCACCGCAGCCACCCCCATCTCGGGCACATCGCTCTTTCCCAGGGAGAAATTATGCAAGCATCTGATGCAGCTGAGCTCCTTTGTTGTTGGACAGATTTCGATCAGGCAGTCGCAATTTGGGCATGCCTGTAGCCTTCCATCGGCCTTCATTTTCCACTTCAGCAGGTCGCTCATCTCGTCTTCCCGACCATGATCGTCCCGTTCCTCCTGGAACTCCTCGCACGTCAACCCTTCGTGCCAGGGCCGATCACACTTCGTACATGAATAGGAGTGGCAGGTGTGGCAGCACATCTTGTCGGATGGTGGTGGTGCGTCTTCGCCCTTTGGAGGTGGAGGCGGATGTCGCTGTCCTTGGGACTCGCACGCCGGGTCCAGGCAGTACTTCCATTCTGGATTCGAGCTCCGAGAAATGCGCGTGTGGATGTATCGATAGCGGTTGTAGTCTTCCTTGTTGGAGGCCAGCATCAATTCGGCGTTGCCGACCAACACCATGCCGCAGGTTCGTGTCGGACAGCGGACCTGAGGTTGGTATTTCAGATTCACGGACGCCTTGAACCATCGGCGCACACAGGTGGTGCATATCTCGACTTCATGCTCGCACGCGGTTGTTGGAGGGATGCGTGGGAACTCTGTCCGGGCACTTGTCTTGAGGCAGGCTGCGCACTTCTTTGCCGTTGCGCTCTGCGCTCTCGTGAGCATTGTGTGGTTGATACTGGGTTATGTCGGAGCGTCTGTCGTGCGCAGTGGCGGGGGTCGAGGGTGTTAAAGAGCCATGTGTTGGATGTTTCGAGGTGTTTGTGTTGGCATCATGTCGTAATGTTTGTGAGAGGCGGCGGTCTTTTTCACCGCGGGCGCCTGCCTGATGCGGGACAATCGATAAGAAAAGACGCAACAATAGGAGAAAACATGCACGCGGGCATGAGCACCACATCGACCATCGATGCTGATACCGGGCACATTGAAGACAATTGAACCTGCTGACGACTTACCTCCTGATAAAGACTTGCCCGATGCAATCACTACACCTATACAGCTTGCACCATCCGCCATGATGTCTCGTCCACACGAGCAGACTTACTCGTGGTTTTCCGCGATTCCGGTATCTCACGCTCTTCAAGAGTCCTCCCCGAAAATACTCTTCCCGCTTTCCAAGCATTTCCAGCACCTCGCTGATGACTCCTCTTTCTCCATGTTGCTTCTTGTCCAACTCTTTGCATTGCCTTTCGCTCGCCGGCCTGATGCCACATTCGCTGCGTGAACATGGACCTGGGTTGGAGAGAGGGCGCGCGAAGGTTTGATCCAGGAAATCCGTGCTCCGCCAAGAAGAGGAGTCGACTCGCTTCGGTCGACTGACTTCTCCTGACTGCCGACATTCGAAGACCACATCGACGAGAACCCGCGGCCTCGAGGTTCGAGATATCCTACGATGCAAGAGATGGCACGACATGTCGCTGCCAAGTTGCAAGCATGGCCGGGATCGGCGGCAGGGAAGGTGTCGAGCAAGGCTCACTTACCGTCGTCCCTCATCTCGACTACCTATAAATGGATCACACAACAAAGCTGCTGAGTATTTCCTTCGCCGGTGCACATTTGACATTTTCCATATTCTGCTTCTGCGATCCTATTGTTTCCCTATCAGCTTCCGTTATCAAATCCTATTCAATCGCCGCGATCCGGCTACTTCTTGACAATGCGTTTCTCCGCTGTCATCACCGCTTTGGCGGCCTCTGCCCCTTTGACCACAGCATTCTACCAAGGCTTCAACATGGCAGGCAATAACGAAGACGGTTCCTGCAAAACCACAGCTCAATGGACTGAAGCATTCAATAAATTGAAGGGTTTGCCACAACCTATCACGTCCGTACGACTCTTTGCTTCAAGCGACTGCAACACGCTCGACAATGCTGTACCCGCGGCATTGAGCACTGGAACCAAGCTATTGGTCGGTCTCTGGACTCAGAATGAAGATCACTTCACTGCCGAGAAGCACGCTCTTGAGTCCAACATCAAGGCCCACGGCACAGACTGGATTTTGGCCTGCTCAGTCGGCAGCGAGGACATCTACCGTGGCGGCGTGAACATCAACAGGCTTGCTGAACAGATCTATGATGTTCGTGGCATGATCAGGGCGCTGGGCAGCAACGCTCCGGTCGGACATGTCGATACCTGGAACGCTTGGGTGAACCCAGGAACCGATGTTGTCACCAAAGCATGCGATTTCGTTGGGATGGACGCTTATCCGTACTGGCAAGGTGCCAAGATTGAGGACGCTTACGATGTCTTCATGAAGACCTTGAAGGATACCAGGGACCATGTCAACGCGGTCAAGAATGGAATTCCGGTTTGGTGCGGAAATCGAACATGTGTACGCAGAGCGCCGCTGACAGGATTCAAAGGGTGACCGAAACTGGTTGGCCTGTCTCCGGACCCAACTTTGGAGCCTCTGTCGCTTCCAAGAGCAATGCCCAGAAGTTTTGGAGAGGCACGGGATGCAAGCTCTTCAGCCAAGGTCAGAGCTTTCGTGTTACCATAAACACTGTCTTGAGACTGACCCGATTCCAGTGGACGTATTTTGGTACAGTTACCAGGATTACAACGCAAGTCCGTCGTTCGGCATCTTTGACAGGGATGGCAAGGCCAATTACGACCTCTCACCTTGCTAGGCTTGCACTCAATGAGTGCATTTGCGGGAAGTTACAAAGGACATTGTTCAAACTTGAGTCGAGGTAATGTGCCGTGGAGGCAGCACATACGTATGGGATGGGGTCATCATGGTGCTTTGATCGTGGACATTAGCAAAACTTCTACTAATTAATACCGCTGCGGTTTCCAAGCACGTTTCGCCTTGACAATTCCTCACGGAGAAGGAGAACGCCCTAGAAGACGTGCAGACAACTCAGCTCTATGGCTTTTAAAGGCTTCGGCCCTCATACCTCGGATCCGGAGCAGTTTGTTGAAGAGCATCGATACTACATGGTAAGTTGTGCTCCAGTAAGTCGATTTCAGATCCCATGACTATATTCTGCTGACTTGCCGTTCCTCAGGACAAGTTGTCACGCGAACTCACGTACTGGTGAGGACGAACCTCCGCCCCGTTGCCAGTATGGCATTAATGCTCATTGCGACTTGCCATGCAGCATGTCTGCGATCTGGTCGGCATGCTTAAGAGAGTGTACATGGGCAGTCGGTAAACCGTAGCCTGCGCTGCGGCCATTACCCAGACCTGTTCGCCAAGCTTTCCGACTCGATGCTTTTCACGTGAAAAGGGGTCGAGTCAAAGTTGCAAGTGAATGCAACCGGGTGGGCCCATCCGCGCTAGCAGCAAACGATCTTCTCGCACTTTGACCTTCCGCCGGTTACCGTCTTTTTCCTTCTCTTCGACAATCTCGAGTCGCCGTGCACATCAATCGGCATTCGACGTTCCGCATGCACTTGCCTACATTCAAGATGGCAAACCCAAGCGCAACAGGCGCGGCTCAACCTGAAGCCAGCGCAGTATCACCCTGTTACTTCTTTGAGAAGCTTTTACCTGAGACTCGCTGTCTTATCTACGAGTACATCTTCGGTCCCGAGAAGTACGTCCAGCGCCTTTTCCAGGACGATGAAACGGAGATGCTCAATCATTCGGGCGATCTCCTGTTCGCAGACTATCACGACGACGACAACAAGGACGACAAGAACAGCGACAGCGAAGATGATGAAGAAGAAGAGCCATACAAACAATACAATGTTTTGCACACTGATATTCTCGAGGTCAACAAGACTGCCTTTGCCGAAGGACTCGACACCTTCTACAAAGTCAAGATTGTCCGCGCTTCGTTTGCCGAGTTCAACCGCTTGATGCGTCTCAAGAATCACAGGGACCTTGTGCGCAACGTTGAGATTGTGGAACGTGGTTACGGTGGCATGCACGGCTCGCCTATGGCGTTGGAGACGGTGCAAGATGCACAGTTCCTTCCTCGGCTGATGAGCTGCACCATTCTGCTGGATCGTCTGAGCCCATTTGGAGATGATCATGTCACAGCCCGCAGATATGCTCGGTTATGTCGACTTGGAGAAGTGGTCTGTACTGGTGTCGGAACGTACACATTCACCGGCAAATATAGCAAGGTCCAGGCTGTCTACAGCCACATCGCAAAGCTTTGGCCGAATGTTGCTCGCACGCCGGTAGCATTCGATGCGCTGGGGAATGTCCGCACGATCCTCAAAGCTTGAAATATTCTCCCTCGCAGTCTCTATGTATGGGGTCACGAAGCTCAGCTCGTGCCGTGGGCGAGCCACACTTCCCTCCGCTTGTTCATCGGCCTGGTGCAGCGCTGCTTGGACCTTACAACTTCAACATCCAACGGATCACACCCTCGATGTAGCAGAAAAGAAGACAAGCAGCTCACATCCTTCACCGCAAGTCTCGAACCCAATCTGCGCGACAAAGTTTTCGATGGACTCGTAAAGCCGTTGAGGGAACTGGGGCCCGGCGACAACCCGCAGCTCATCGAGGATTTCACCGAATGGCTTGCTGTCAACATGCGCAACTATTGGGTATGGAATGATCCGGATGAAGCTGATCGCGAAAAGCCCCAGTGGGTCGAACTTGGAGAATCATCCATGGGGGCAGCAATTTCGAGGTCGCAGCGAGCCTTCGAAGCACTCCACATCTACGACCCAGTTTTCGAAGACAATACCAAGATCTGCCTTTCGATGGCGAGGGAGCGAATGCAGTCCTATCCCAAAATCCGAGGTTTGGTCGGCCAAGACTTCATCTGGGAGGCAAGCAAGGCTCCTCTACAACAGGTCTACTTCCTTTGCATGGCTGTCGAATGGCTGAAATTTCCTCACGCCACTCGTTCGCTTGATGGTATCGAGCTCCACGACTGGAGTCTAGGACTTCTCCGCAAGTATCTGGAGACCGCTGCAGTCTCAGAGAAATCAGATCTCCACAAGTCCAACCTGAGCTTCTTGCGCGCACACTTCGACTACGCAATGGCTATCTCTTCGCAACGCAAGCAATATCTGCAGCCAACGTCCTGAGCATACAGACGGGGTGCTGCGGAGGGGGAATGGTGGTCCCTCAGGTATTCGGCCATGATGACAAAGGTCTTCAACTGATGCAGGGACTGCGCAGCTTGCACCGTCTCGATGAGAACGGACCAGTCATTCCGGCCGTCGCAATCTAGGATCTCCACGTTTCGTACAAACTCTCCATGACCAGCGAGACACAACAGGCTCTTGAAACCGGCGAAAGTGGTGCGAACGACCTTTGCTTTGCAGAAGGTATCAAGCGCCTCCGTGTGGATGATTCTACTGACGGCTAGAATACCAGTAGGTATGAGGTCGTTGTTGTAGCTGGGTGGTAATAGAAGAGGCTCCAATCCGGGGATCCGTCTTGTTCTTCTGGCGGTCGGTAAACGTACTTCGCGCTACCAAAAACGTACTCGTAGATTGAGCAACGAGTCTCCGGCGATAGCTTGTCGAGGAAAAAGCACGGAGGGATTGCGCTGGGTGTAGGCGCACCTTGTGCGCTGATATCTGCCATCTTGGATTCAGGCCTGCGCATGCCAGTGGTTGTGAAATGTTCTGGTGCGTGCGGCAGCTCGAGGATGTAAGAAGCTCGTAGAACGAGGATGGAAGGCAAAAGGTCATGCTAGGATTGCTACTAGCGCCCACGGGCCCTTCCCGTTGCATTCACTTGTCAATCTGGACCCCTGGCCCCTTTCACGTGAAAATTTGACACCCAGAATTGGTGTCGTGGGCACAAGACGCAAAGACAGGAGACCTTGTAGCTTTACCGACAGGTTTCAGGCAAGGAAGACTTCCTCGAGGAACACCGCTGTCATGGTAGCCATGGAACGTCCTCTCATCGTGCCATGGTATGGCTCACCTCCGTTCGTCTACAAAGTACACAATCCAAGCTAACTGTGGGCACTTTGTCTGGTGAATTGCAATCGAAAGTGACAAGAGAAGTGGTCTTGTCGGGCACTGTGGAAGGTCAGAGCATCCTACTGCGCTGAACCCCCAACTTTCAGCCTAGTGCTCCGTGCAATTGTCACCTGACTGATTCCGCTTGGTCGACTGTTACTGAGCAGGCTGCACTGGAGAGCGGAGTTCCAGCCTCGGCGCTGTCTCGTGTGGAACTTTACGTATCAATTCGTACTTCTATGACTTCGGGGACCGACCCCACCCTCCACTCCACTTCTTCGATAGAAACAGGATGTTCTGGAGGGCAGATAAGGTGAAGCACTTCCTCCACCCGACCGCTTCAATCATACAGAGTGAAACGTGTTTGCGGGTAACAGACAGTGTAATTACTATCAGGGCTGCTATCAACACTACGGTATGCTCTGACAATCGCAATCGGTCGAAGACTACCAACGTCCCATCGTACTATCGGCCGTCACTGCAATCTCATCCAAATGTCGCATCTTGCCATTCAAGTCCGTTCCTGCCACACCCTGCCATTCCCTCACTTTCAACCCTGACAATCGCCGCGCAAGAGTAACATCTAGCCTAGTGCTTGTGCCTCACGAATCAGCTGACCCAATTCTCGAGCGAATGGCTCGTAGATGAGTCCATCGAACCTGCCCTCTTCGGCTTCATCGACGTCCATTGGGTCTTCACCTCCTTCAGGCTCATTCTGACTACTCGCGCCCTGAGTAGCATTGCACTGCACACTCGTGTCCTCCGCCAAGGGTTGCTGAACGGCTTGCCCGGAACTGCCATGCTCTCGAAGCTTCTTGGGGGAGGTAGTCTGCACCGGGATTGGAAGATACAGAGTGGTCGGTCGATATGACAAGGTCACCTTTGCCCACACCGAAATCTGCAACTTGTGGCCCAAGGCGGTCGACACTCCCGAAGAATATGATGCGTACGCAGAAGTCATAAGCATCCTCACAGAGTGGGACATCACAGGCGAAGATGGAGACCTTATCGCCTGGGCAAGCCATACCTCTTTTCGATTATGGATCGCCCTGGTACAACGCTGCTTGAACATGAGGCTTCGATCAGCAGCAGGATTACCATTCGAGGGGACTGAAGATGAAGAAGAGCTGCTGAAGACGTTTGAACGCTGCTTGTGGACTTCCATCGACCATGAGGCGATGCATCCCTTCTCCAAGCCCTTGTGCTGCCTGGAGCAACAGGACAATCCGCATCACATGGAGGGCTTCACGGAATGGCTTGTCAGTAATACGAACGTGTTTCGTCCATCCAATGATAACCACGAAAACCCAAACTTATTCGATGGACTGAACTCGGAAAGGGTTCAGACGGAGAAGACGTCGCAAAACGGCAGAAACGTCATGCGGAGACTCACATATCGAATCCCATTCTGGATGGCGACGGGCATGACTGGCACATCGAGGACTTGAGACGAACCTGGCAAGAATCCGACAGGATCGTAGGCCTCTTTGGTGAGAGCGAAGAAGTCATCGCGGGTGCCACAGAACAAGATCTGCAGCGAGTCTTGTACCTGTGCCTCGCAGTCCATTGGGTTGGACCAACGCCGCATAGGTATCCTATGTGGAAAGATCTCGATGAAACCGGCTCTGACGTGCAGATTTTGTGGTTGCTTCGCAAGTATCTCAAATTCGCCGGTATTCCAATTGACTCGGACCTCCACACTGCCGAACTCTCCATTCTACGTAGCACGTTCGCATTCGCGATGAGTACTTTCTCATCCCGCAGGCGATACCTCCATCAAATGAGGGAGGCCACAGGGCTTGAGACCCATCACCAGGGATCTGCTGCGGGCGAAGAAGAGCTGCACAGCATACCCGCTCGGTCCGAAGTTGAGCTGGATAGCATCACTCCGGACGACGACATCATGAAAGGTAACGGGGATGAAGAGCTGGAAGACGACGAAGACGGCGACATTGACCACGTTCTCTTCGTGCCTTTTGCTCGAGAGCTCGAACAGTTGATTCGTGAAGCGCAAAGCCTGTTCAGGAGCGTCCATCCAGCGTGAAGGTCTCTAGAGCCGCCAAGGAGGACGGGAGAATCGTGGCGGCAGAAGGGCCTGACAGACTGAGAACGGCATTGAAAGAGTGCGGATCGACAACGGCCCTGCGAAGCTGAGGATGGAGAGTGCCGCATCCAAGAATCGAGGCTGGTGAGGAAGCACGAGTGTTTCTGGGAGATCTGTGCATGGTCGCTGGCATGTACAGTGACATGTGCATGGCATCTTCGCTGGAACGAACGTTGGCACGCACGTCCGTAGGGTCGGTGGCTTGGACGATGGCATGTACGGCGGCACGCACTTGGCATGGTCGCTGACACAGCCGGTGCACGTACGGCGGCATATGGCGGCAGTGAACATAAAGGGCGTTAGCAGCGTACCGGCTTTGTGGGCAGAACATTTTCTAAGCGAGTAGCATAATGTGGGGAGCTTTCAATGTTTTCCGTAGCCAATGAATTCAGGGACCGCCTTGACTTTTACAGGACTCACTTGTGGATGGATGTACAGCTGCGAGCCAGCTTACATACTGATCCTCGTGTCAAGCGATGGATTAGTACTCAATCCTCGTCGTTCGTTTCGTCCAGCTGTCTGTGTAAACCGTTCCTCTTGGTCGGACTGCATCTCGTGGGCTTACTTGGGGGTCGCTCTATTCCTGTCGACGAAGTAGTATGCCGACGCCCCAAGCTCTCTCCACGCAGCGCTCGGAGAGACCTTTCTCCGTGGCTCAGGTTTGCGGTTCAGATATTGCTCCAGATCTGGCTTTGTTGAGTATTCCACATCGGGAGGCGTTGAGCCAGGACTCAGGGGCTGAGTGTAGCTTGTAGATGTTCGAACTGCTTCGAAGATGGTGGGCAACGGTCGAGCCTGTGTCCTTGCCTTAAGCGGCGATGATAGCTTTGTGACGCCTGCTTTTCCCTCGGATCGAAGAGGACTATGATCTTTAGCATGACCGGCATGCTTGTCATCGTTGACTCGTTCGTACTGTGTGCTATGGTCAAAGTCCACCAATTGCTGCATGCTTGGTGTCATCGTGGAGGCGAAGAGGGACAGTGTGTTGGATCAGATTGGCTCAGATTGAAACGGTGGCTGATTGCGGTATCGTGCTGTGGTGTCGCGAGCGCGGATTTTTTCGATAGTGAGGAAAGTGTCGGCGATGTGTGGTATCCAGTTTCTTCTCATATTCTGTCGTTGCGCCGTATGTGCAGCAGAGATGCGGGCAGACGACATTGGTCGTCAACGTCTCTTCAATCAATCAACCCCACGTTCGCGAACTTCATTGTCCATCGTGGCAATCTCGCAATCCTTTGTCATCGAACAAGACATCGGTGAATGTAATGTCCAGCTTTGTCTTTGAGTCCGTCCAAGAATAGCTGAGCCAGACCATACTGACCGACTATGAACACTGAATGGCCACATCCGATCTGCGAGCAGGACCGCAGAATAAGTCATGGATAACATATTCGAGAAGGCGCCGAGAGCTGGTCTCCACGCACACACAATGCAGGGATACTTGTGTGGGCACTACATCATGATCAGGAACAACGCTGGCGTTGCAGCAAACAGGCTGGCGGCCAGACGCATTCCCAATCCGAGCGGATGCGACATAACAGACCTCGTCATGGTCGCCCGTCCTTGCAACGCAGAGATGTGCGAGCGCGGCGTTGATGTGTGGGCCAGCACAGGGAGAATTTTGCAGCTGATGATGGAGGCCGAGGATCATCTAGGATCCGCGATGGTGGAGTACTTCGAAGCAATGGCATTGTGAGTGTTTTCAGCCTCAGCTTGATATCTGAAGAGTACTGATGCGACCTTTGCAGCTACCTCTCCATCCCTCTCAACGTGAGAGCAAGACTGGAAGATGTCGAAGGATGTGCGCCGGCGCACAAACAATTCTCACACAAGGCTGTCGACTGGCAGGTAGATCCCGTGTTTGCGGATCGAAGAGCAGCTATCCGTATCATCTGTGCGGCCAAGTCCGAGCTAGACGAAGTTCTTGATCGCGAGACGATTCAACGTGTTATGGCATCGGTGTACAGAGCCCTCTTCTTGTCCTTCCGAATGTACGCCGTGAATAGAAGAGCGTTTGACAGCTTGCGAGAGATGGTCGAATTGCAAGAGAGACTCGAAATGGAGGCGGATGATGCTCTAGAGGCAGAGAACCGGAGGCGGATCAAGCGGTTCCGGATGGTGAAAGAGCAGAGAGAAGGCATCAAGTCGAGACTGAGGAATGCTAGGCCTGAGACGAATGATGAAGCGGCGGCGCGGCTCTGGCGCGTCAAGGCCGAGAGGAGGTCGATTAAGATGGAGAGGCAGAGATACAAGGACCGTAAAAAGAGGGAGCTGCAGTTGGCATCGGGAAGATGGATGTCGAGGACGGATCTGAACCCGAGAAAGCTGTCGTTGTTGTTGTAGTGTTCTCTTCCTCGATAGTCTCTGCGATGATATCCCAATACCTTACCCAAACGGGCAGGAACGAAATTGAGGAGGGTCAACGTCAAGAACTTCGTTTGTACGACCCCTCGTTTCATGTTTTTAGGCTGTTGTCGTCGTAAAATTCTCAAATTCCAGACGAAGCTTTTTCTCCAGACCTGAAATTCCCGAAAGAAGACAATTCGGGACAGACCAGTTCTAACTCGAAGAATCCCAGGGCACTGATCGGACGTGAGAAGTTCAGCCAAGTGCTCCATCTTGAACAACTCCCTCGACCAATATTCCGCGCAATCGCACCATCCTTCCAATGGCTTCCCAAGCACTGGCCTCGCGACTCAAGCGCAAACAACAAGGTGCACGGCGCTTCCAAGTCCAAGTACACCATGACTTGAGCCCTCCCACAGTCTCCACACCCACCATGCCGTCGGGGTCGAACACGGATCCACCAGACGCACCCCCGCCTCAAGAGAGAATCGACGAATATCGACAGAGCGACTTCACGCAAACTCCGTCGCTGTCGTCCGAATCTCGCAGTCTGCAAGATCCTCCCGGCCCACGAATGAGCGGCCGAGATCTGGCTCGAGCATACCTGCGCAAACGTGGGGAGCGCATGGTCGGAAAGTTCGCGCTCTTACGCGCCGAGAATGCAAAGCAGGCTCAAAAGATCGACCAGCTCCAGCGTGAGCTCGCAGCGTCCGAGCACATCGTCACGGAGAGAGACCGTTGTATCGAGAAGCTACGCATGGAGATCAATCTTCTCGGAGGCGTGGCGAGCGGTCGATGGAGAGAACGGCAAGAGTTGCGATCAAAGCTGACCGAGACCATGGTCAAGCAAGCAGACGCTCAGTCTGAGGCAGATCAACTGCGAGCTCGGCTTGCAGCGAACGACAAGAAGATGCGGGAGATGCAGAAAGAGCTGGATGAGCTTGCAGCAGCTCTCAAAGCTAGCAAACAGTGACCGGCAAAGACCTTCGGCAGGCGTCGCGTCTCTGTGCGACGTTGGAGAGGAGGCTCGAGGGAACGTTCGTGGGAGGTCTTGAGGGAGGTCTTGAGGGGAAGTTCGACGCGGGAGCCGGCCATCAGAGTTCGACCACGGGCCATAAATGCTTGGAGGCGTAGGAGATAAAAAACCTCCCAGTGAAGAATCGAAGATCCCAGCCTGCTGTACCTCATGTCTCATAACATCTCTTCCTCCCTAATCTTTGCAGCTTCATTCCTTCTCACAAGGATCTCACAGTCCCGCAACTTAGACTCCCACTCCGCCCACTTTTCACCCATCTCTAGCACTCCCTTCTCATGCCACGTAGCCACTACACGCATGCTCCTCAATCTCAACTCCGCGACCTCTTGTGCTTGCTGATATTGCTTCGCTTCGATCCTATCGATCCGTGGCTGAAGGGCGATGAGCTTAGATAATGCCGCAGGATCCGGGATCGCGCTGTTCTCGTTCAAGGTTGCGAGCTGCGTCGCCGTCGATTTGTAGAGTTGCTCATGAGCGAGAACTAGCTGGGCCAGGCCGGCTGGAGGAAGCGTGCTAGGGACCTCGTGAGGATTGCTGGGATGGAATATTTCGGGATGTTTTTTGTGGAGCTGAAGCAGGTCTGCTATTGCGTATGACTTGGATGCAAGGACTTTTAGTTGTCGCTCGAGGTTTCGTAGTCGGGATGCGGCAGAGGTGGTCGTGTGGTTGCTGTCCTCTACGTGGGTCTCTCCTTCAGTGTGGAAAGCGATATGTCTCAGTCTCTCCTCCAACAGCGCCAAAGTGTCGGCTGCTGTGTCTTGAGTGACAGCCATGTTCCTTACAATCTGAGACGGTGTGTGGAGGTGTTGTCGATTGATGGTGGCCCCCAGATGGAGTGACAGGGCACGCGGGCAACGACGGAGCCCTTGCCGAGCCTCACCTCCACTTCAATTCACGAAAGTCTCACTGCCATTCGAACAACACCTTAAGGTATTGCCTAATACTACGACCGCCTGCCCCTTCGACTACTTATTCCTGACTCGCGGCGACGAGCATATCCCACATCCGTACAGTCGCTCTCCAGCGACACCTCCAACCTCGATGGTGTGACAAAGGACACGCGAAATACGAACCTATCTTGGGTCTTTTACAACGATACCACAGCATGGCCCAGCAATATGCCTCCATCGCTAGCGAACATGGCGACTCGCGGCCAGCATCAATAGCATCCTCTCAAGGACGTCGCACGCGACATCCGAAACATGGTGGAATACAAGGGAATGCATCATGGCTCTCCTCCGTGATCAATCTGGTGAACACGATCGTGGGCGCAGGGGTTCTGGCCATGCCGCACGCAATGTCAAACATGGGCATATCACTCGGAGTGATTGTGATTCTATGGGCTGGCCTCACAAGTGGATTTGGATTATACCTACAAACAAGATGCGCGAGATACCTGGATCGAGGCGGAGCGTCGTTCTTTGCGCTGAGCCAGATAACGTATCCCAATGCTGCCGTTCTGTTCGACGCGGCGATTACGATCAAGTGCTTTGGTGTCGCGGTGTCATACCTCATCATCATCGGAGATCTCATGCCTGGAGTGGTCAAGGGGTTTGCGCCGAACATTGGAGAGACAGATGCGCTGTATTTGATTGACAGAAGGTTTTGGGTTACGGCGTTTATGTGAGTTCAGATGCTGGGTTAAGGACTATGATTCGAGGTACTGACGACAAATAGGCTGGTTGTGATACCCCTTTCGTTCTTGAGGAGACTGGACAGCTTGAAGTACACTTCGGTGGTAGCCCTCGTTTCTATTGCTTACTTGGTCGTGCTTGTGGTCTATCACTTTCTGGACGGCGACACCATTAGCGAGCGAGGCCACGTCCACTGGATCCGCTGGCAAGGTGCGGTCTCAACGCTATCGAGCTTTCCAGTCATTGTTTTCGCATACACTTGTCACCAAAACGTAAGCCTTCCTCGAACCATGCTTTCCCACCGCCAGACTAATTCGCTATAGATGTTCTCGATCTTGAATGAGATCAAAGACCCGTCACCCGCTCGAACAACGACCGTAGTCACTGCTTCGATCGGCTCTGCTGCGTCTGTCTACATTCTTGTAGCCATCACAGGATACCTTTCGTTTGGCGACACGGTGATTGGCAACATCATCGCACAATATGTCCCCAGTGTGGCTTCTACTATTGGACGCGCCGCGATTGTGGTTCTCGTCATGTTCAGCTACCCACTACAAGTCCATCCTTGCAGAGCGTCTCTTGATGCAGTCACCAAATGGCGGCCTGCAACGCGTCGGAATCAAGAGCTGAGTCCTGCAACATCGTCTCGAGGATCTCCTAGTCGACACTCTCTGCTTGGCGGAGCAAGCAAGGTCCCAGCGCAACGCCCAAAAGACGTCGAGATGTCGGAGCTGCGGTTCGCAATCCTGACAACCATCATCATCATCCTATCGTACATTGTCGCGATGACTGTCAGCAGTCTTGACAAAGTTCTCGCATACGTCGGATCCACAGGAAGCACGGCGATTTCGTTCATCCTACCAGGTCTGTTCTACTACAAGATCAGTGCGCCGGACTCCCCTCATCACCAGCGACTGCTGAAGGATCAGGACGATGAGGAATACGATGGAGGTGGCGATGAGGACGATGACGGCAGGCGAATAAAGAAGAGGAAATGGCGGAATGACCTTCTCCGGAAGATGAGTCTGGTCATTGCGATTTATGGATTTGTGGTTATGGTAACGTGCTTGGTTACCAATACGTTTTTTCTCGCTGCGGCGCATTGAGATAGAGGCATTTCCATCACGACAGGACTAGACGGGTAGGATACTCATTATTCGCGATACCTGCTCCAACAGGAAGGCAATTGTACAAAGCTTTATGTCTGCAATCTGCTCGCATTGAGCAGACACCACTTTCATGTTCCGCTCTCAAATGGCTGTGCTTCCTAACTTTGCTTTACCTCCGTGCTTCCGCTCGAACTGCACCATCCAAGCCGACCGAGCGATATCTGTACGATGAAAGTTGCGCGGAACATTGGGGAGATGTGCATCAGGCTCGTTGCTCCCACGGTCTGGTCGGCAATGTGTCTCTACGCTTTCGTGTGAAATGCACCGCACGAGGTGGGCTTGATTGGGTGGGTTTGGAGTGTTGCATTTTGAGCGGAGAGGTGGAGGTACCAGAACCCTTGTCACATGCTAGAAAAGCTAGTCCACTTTAGGTAGCTGCCATGCCGAAGCCGAGGACTATTCGCGAAATCCGGGGTAATGACCGCATCAACAACCAAGGTGTCGAGCTCTCTTCTGTTCTCATCAACATCGACGGCTTGAGGAGAACAGGACCGAACATCAGCTACTCATCCCTTTGACCTCCCCGTCTCCACGGACACGAGCAACTCGATCCCCGCACGAGCCCTCGAACGGTACGTACACTTCTCCGCTCGATACTTCCCCGCCAGATACAAGCTACGCGCAAATGAGCACGGCGATGCTCAGTGCGGTAGTCGGCGACAAAGTAAATGCTCATATGATCCGGGACCGACGCGAATCGGATGATTCGTGGCGTATCGACAAGTCGTGCGGGCGGGGAAGGAGAAGTAGCATGAGGACACAACAGGGATAGCAAAGAGAAGGAGGGGAGCAACGAAGCCATGCTGACAATGGCGTGTGTGTACAGTAGAGCGAGAGACTGAACTGTCTCCAACTTCCACAGGGACCACTATTCAGCTGGGTTCTCCTTTCCTCTGCCGCAATACCATACACAAGTCACCGAAATGTCTCAATCAGGCGATGGCAATTTCGCCGTAGACGACAAACTTGTGAGATTCATCCCGTTCATCTCTACTCTCGAGCCGTGCTGATGTAGCTCCAAGGATGCCTTCACGCTGTACCATATTGTACAGCAGAAAGCCGGCAAAGAGTCCAGCTTCAATGGCGGTCCAGCTCTACCTGCGCTCGGCCATGCGGTCGCGGGTGGTATAGCGTCAGCGCTGGCCAAGGCCGTGGTTTATCCCATCGACACCGTTACCACGAGACTGCAAGTCCAGAAGCAGCTGAAGGGCGACAAAGAAGCACCTTCTGCTGCGAGTGGTGCTAATTTAGAGTACGCTGGACCACTTGACGCCGCAGTGAAGATTTACAACAACGAGGGTGGATTGCCGGCATTCTACACTGGCCTCTCATCTGATGTGGTCAAGACCATAGCCGACTCCTTTCTCTTCTTCCTGGCATACGGTGCAGCACATGAGCACATGCTCAAGCGCCATGGCGGTAAGCAGCTCACCGTTATGAAGGAGCTGAGTGTCGGTGTCGTGGCTGGAGCGCTATCTAAGGCTGTCACTACACCCATTGGCAATATTGTTACCCGCCAGCAGACTGCGGCTCTTGTTGCGGCTCGGAATCTCACGTCTACGCACGATGGACCCAGTGTACGGGCCATCGCACGCCGAATTCGATCCGAAAAAGGCCTCGCCGGGTTCTGGTCTGGATACAGTGCCCAGCTCGTCCTGACCTTAAATCCGGCCATCACATTTGCCGTTGACAATCTTCTGCGCAAGCTCATCCCCCGCTCGCAACGCGACAGCCCCAGCTCACGAGTGGTGTTTCTTGTGGCCGCAATGTCGAAGGTCATCGCCACGGCCATCACCTACCCGGTGATGCTCGCAAAGGCTAGAGCGCAAGCTACCACGGGCAAGGACCACGCTCGACCGGAAGATCACATCTACAACGCGGATCAGAAGAAGACTCAACTTCAGAAAGCTCTGCGCCGAATCTTGCGTCTGTTTCAAGGCCAGCT
Organism: Zymoseptoria ardabiliae STIR04_1.1.2; assembly: GCA_000223765.2. Taxonomy (NCBI): domain Eukaryota; kingdom Fungi; phylum Ascomycota; class Dothideomycetes; order Mycosphaerellales; family Mycosphaerellaceae; genus Zymoseptoria; species Zymoseptoria ardabiliae. The sequence continues at coordinate 189,657 of AFIV01000127.1, read as the reverse complement.
GGCGTTGTACCAGTCTCTGCGCAGGATACATCGCACTGAAGGTGTCGCTGGACTGTACTCCGGATTGCAAGGCGAGCTGGTTAAGGGCTTCTTGCAGCATGGCCTGACCATGACGATCAAGGACAACGTCATGAGCGGAGTCATTCAGCTATACTACTTCCTCTTGAAATTGACGAAGCGCTGGCCGGAAGAGTTGAAGCACCTCAGTCACGAGGCGGGAGAGATGGCCAAGGATGTCGTTCAGAGAGGGGAGAATGTTGGTACGACCGTCGTGGAAGGCGCGAAGGACCTGAGCAAGAAGATGGTAGGCGAGGATATCAGTCAGAGCGCCGGTACGATCGCGAAAGATGTGCAACAACGAGCCGAGAACATCGGCACCACCATAATGGAAGGCGTGAAAAACGTGGACGTCAGCCAGGACGCTGGATCTGTGGCAAAGGATGTGAAGGAGAGAGCAGGAAACGTTGCCGAGACAGTGACAGAGGGTGCGAAGAGCTTTGGCAAGAAGGCTGTGGGTGAAGAGAATTGAGCCTTTCGTTCAAGGTCGTGGAGATGCTGGCGAGTGCTGAGGCTGCGGAAGGTCACAATAAAAGACCGGATCGATGGCGTTGGCGATGTGATTTCGAGGACGAGCTGTAATATACCACCAAAAAATGTGGGCTGATATGAGACAATGATAGCTGTTCAAGAGTACTTTAGTCTGTTCGTTCTGATACAGGTCCGTTTCTCGTCGCGATTTAATGTAGTAAATAGATAGCACCGGCAGAAAGTTGAACCGAGCTGACGTTCAGGTACTCCGCTTCCAACGCGACACCTCTCACAAATATTCACTCAACTCGCGAAACAATTCACCAAGCCACGAGATCATGTCCGACAACGACGAGCGCTCGGGCTCGAGCTCCGAGAGTGATGGCGAAGATGTCACCACCACCGGACTCATCGCCACACGCGCGAAGCGATCCACAGCAGGAAATCTTTACGCGACATTGCGCCAAAACCTCGACGACGAAGAACTACAAAAGGAACTACTCGCCGAAGAAGAGGAGGACGTCGGAGATTATGAGGGCACAGACAAGGATGACGACGATGATGCGGCGATGGACTCGTCCAGTGACGATGATGAAGATGCCGGACCGCCAAAAAATGGGGAGGTGGAGGATCTGGAGGGCGAGAAGCAGTTGAAGAAAGCCGAGCGAGAGGCAGCGAGGAAGAAGCGGAAGATGGACGAAGCAAAAATGCGATTGCCCGCATGGCAGAAGAAGAAGAAGGTCAAATTGGCGGACGATGCGAAGACGGACGATGGCAGTGCTCCTAAACCGAAGAAGAAGAGCGAACGATCGAATTGGTTGCCCACAGCTGCCGATCTTCCTTCAAGACAGTCGACTCGTACATCGGCGGTCGAGTTCCGGACCCATGTGCATGAGAACCTCAAGCTGTCGAATGTGAGGTCCGAGAATCAGAAGAAGGTCATGGCGAACCACATCCAGAAATCCAAGGCGAACAAGCGTGCGGATCTGACGCAGGAAGCACGGTTTGCCAAGGCTGCGAGGATTGAGAAAGAGACTGCGAGGGAATTTGGGAGATGGGAACGAGAAGAAGCTGAGAGACAACGGATACGAGAGGAGCAATTGGCGGCGAAGCGAAGGCGCACTATCGAGGGACCGGTCATTCGGTTCTGGAGCGGGAGTGTTATCTGGGAGGGCGATAAGATCAAAGTCAAGCGTGTACATCAAAATGGGAAGGTGGATGAGGTGAAGGAGGAAGAGGAGGCCAGACTTGCGAAGGCCGCGACTGAGAGGAATGGGAAGGACGAAGAGAAGGAAAATCGAAGAGACGGAGACGGAGATATCGCAATGCTCAACCCTGAACTTGACAAGAACGGAAACGCTGGCGATGCGGATAAAACTGCTGTAAAAGCAGCGGTCGCTATCGACGAATCGAAGCCTTCAATGCCCGATGGCCACGCTACCGAGCCGAAGCCAGAGCTGGTACCGACGACGACCACGGACATGGCGACAACTGACGATGGGGCTCTGCCGCCGGCAGAGCAACCTCAACGGGCTTCAGCAGCATCACAGTCGCCAGATACTAATCAGCCTCAGGCATCGTGGCTGGATGGAATTCATGCATATGCCGCTCAGTCAGAACCGACGACGCCGTCGTACCAGCTACAGGTCACGGCTCCGTCACAGCCCGATAGAGCGAATGTATATCTACCGAGCGCGCCATCTGTCACAACGGGAACTTCATCGGCACAACCGATTGCACAAAATACAGTCTTCACAACTCAGCCGGGATCGAATCAAACAGGGCAATCAACCCCTCAAAACTACCATGGCTGGCCGACCGCTCCGCTGCAACCGACATTTCAACAGTTTCAACTTTCCCAGCAACCCGCCGCTCCACCGCCACCTCCTGAGCCTCTCCTCCGCGAACACGCCCAGCGCTCCCTTCTCATCCTCTCCCAGTTCCCGTCCCTCGCACCACCAACCACAAGCCGCGGCAAGTCCGGTCCCAAAGTCAAAGAAACGCCCCTCGACTCGACACCTCTATCAGAGACACTAATTCCCGGCTCACATCCTCCATTCAACCCCGAGGAGGCTCGATATCTTCTCACCAAACTCCGGAAGAAGGCCACTGTCGTGGACGCCCGCACTGGTGAACTATCTCAGCTTCCTCCAGCTCCACCTAAGGCTGTCTGTGCGTTGACGTCTTGGCCGGCGAAGTTCAAGGACCCAAGGACTGGACTACCATACGCGGACTTACCGACGTACAAGATGATCAAGAGGATGTTGGCTGGTGGATGCGCTTGGAGTGGCGTGCTGGGTGCGTGGGTTGGGCCGAGGTATGGTGAGATGGGGAGGCCGGCGAAGGGTGTACCGGATGGCTTTGGTGAGGTGAGACCTCGTGTTTTGGTCCCGACTGCGAGTGGAACAGATAACGTGATGAAGATGGAGCTTGATGGCTGAATGATATTGGACGGCTGACTGATGTTGATTGGCGTCAATGTGGCCGAAGTGGAGAAGTGTTGGATGGTTTTTGGCTGATTCCTGAACGTTCGCCAAAAGAATTTGATACCCAGCGAACGACTTGACACGCTCTCGGTGTAAATCTGCGAATCGTGCGCCATTGACTGAGCATAGCTTGTGCGTTCGAGCATTGAATGTGAGGTTTGCCGAGTGGTAGGGCTGGATGTGAAATTCATTCACTGCAAAAAGCCGCTAGTCCCGAAATCGCATGGTCTACTGATTTAGCGCACCTTCCTAGAACGCAGGCAATACAGCAATGGTCTGCAAGGTACTCAAATAGCGCTGAGTGTCACTCGCCATCGTCCCGCTGACGCCGGTACAACTCGGACTCAGTGGAGCATTTGGTCCGCTTAGCATGTGATCGAACGTTGAGGTACATGAACGAGACCAGAGTCACATACTCTTCGTTGTGATTTAGCCAAGCACATTGACAGCATGCGATGCCCATCGTGTTCGGCCAGCTTCGGATACATGCGACTGAATATTGCGCCTCTCGGGCGTGTGTCGATTTCACGAACCCGATGCGGTACCAAGACCGCAGATTTACTCATTGCCGTCGTCATGCAGCGGAACGGCAAAAGCTCGGCAGGATACCGGTGTGCAGAGCAGTGATATTGATATTCTGTAAAACTTCCCCTCCATCCAATCAAGCAAATCCAACCATTTGGCCTCTTCGTAAGAATTGAGCTTGTAGTAATATAACGATCTGGTAGAGGGTTTCTTGGCTCCAAGAGTTTCTTTTGCTTTTTCGTTGGACGAGAAGCTCTATCTTCATGATGCCGCAGTCCGATGAAAACATTTCGTTTTGCTTGGGTGATGTGTTTGTCGTTGACATGGCCAGAGTTCGAGCCCCAGGCTGCGTTTGGGATCCTTTGATTCTGAACTTTTGCATGTGACAGCCGGTGCGTTGATAGACTTTGTCGTTCCCTTGACCCTTGGTTCTAGTTTTGTTATGCCAGCCCTAACAACGAGCAAATCGAAGACATGCGCAATCGACATGACCTCTCCAATCAACTCGAATCTTATGCATTCTCCTGCTGCACTTGCAACCGAGCAGCAACCCAAGCGCAGAGCCAAGACGACACATGTTTCTAGTCCTGGCGACAATTCGAATGCTGCTTTTGCCGTGACCAAGTCTACTTCGTCCCAAGATCTTCACAGAATCGCCGCTACTCTACGACTAGATCCGAGTCACTCTGCGTCAGCCCAAGAAAGCGAAACTCGGGACGAGCAAAGTATTGACGACCGGCGCGTGCCGCAGGCGGAAGTCGTCAAGCTGGCAAATCAATGGGCGCAAGACGAAGTGAACGACAAGCATAAGCGGTATGGTCCTGCGTCGTCAGAGTTCATCGGGGTGTTTGCGGAGATTGTCAAAGCAAATCCCGTTGAAAACGGGCTAACTCAACTGACAGATATGGCAAAGGTCGAGTCGTGAAGTGGGCCGGCGAAGCATGAGAAGGCCGACAAAGGTGGTGTTCGAAGCCACGCGAACGATCGGTGTGATTCAGCCCGATCGTTTGTTGCGCCGCAGGATGGTATACCGCTTGCGTGAATCATGCCATGGCGAGAGCCACTGCGATCACCTCAACCTCTGCGCAAGCTGCAGCGATATATCGACTTACAGCGAATTCGCGATCTTCCGGCCCTAGACTGCGCAATCAGTGGAACATTCGCATACAATCCGTCAACGAGCGTCGGTGCTTGGCTCAAAGCAAACACAAATACGACGACCTAAACGCACCCGCTGCCCGTCAATTCAACCCCACAATACATCACGATACGTTGATCGGATCGAGCTGTTGACACATCACGTTTACACAGCTTAGCGTTTTCGCCCTTCGTCTCTGTCAGTCTCTGTCAGCAGAGCATGACAACCACTCTGTCGAAGTCAAGTGCTCGAGCCTCGGAAGCTCGCTGTTATCGTGGCTGCTGGGTGATCTTCGTATTCCACTTAAACCGCCCACTCCAAGACGCCTAGATACACTTCTTCCGGTCGAGTCCAAGCGATGATAGGGGAACACATCATCTAGAAGCCCTTGTGAATGGCACGGGGCGGATGCCGATGCCTGACTCCCCTGCTTTCCACGAAATGAGCACCATACAGGCTTCACTCGATTGGCTAGGACTGTGCGGATTGGACAGGAGAGCGGCGTTGATGGCATCGAGGTATTGGTGGACGTCGAGATCGTCTGCGACGTCGTACAGCTCATGAGGAATCATGCCGCCGCCGCTTCCGCCGTACATGGGACGCATCGCCAGATTGCCCGCTGTGGCAATCGGCCCACGGAGGGAGATATCCCGTTCCATCGGAATCATTGATAGCTGAGTCTTCTCACGGATTTTCTGAGGTCCTGGTCGATGGAGTGGTTGACGAGGTGAAGTCGGAGAACGGATGGATGGTGGCCGCTTCTCTTGCTCAGCAAGCCCCACAGAAGCAAGTGCGGGGGCATGACAGTCATGTACCTTCGCAGCCGCGCCTTAAGAGCATTGTTCATCCGCATTCCACACCTGTCATATACCCTCACCGTCCGAAGTGTATGAAGAATCGTGTATTTTCTCCTTCGAATCGTAGACATGGCGCCCAAAATCCTCCGTCTTGCCGTCTCCCAATCCCGCTCGCTCTCCGACCTTCAATCGACGCTCGAATCCCTCCGATCGACCACGCAAACCGCTGCAGCTCAAGGTGTAGACTTGATCCTGTTCCCAGAGGCGTTCCTCGGAGGATATCCGCGAACATGTTCATTCGGTGCTGCGGTCGGAGCGAGGTCTGACGAGGGAAGAGAACAGTTCCTTCATTATTTCCGGGACTGCGTGGACCTGGGCGATACACCGGCGGGTGCTGGTGATGACTGGCTGGAGAAGAGATTGCCTGTTGCAAGAGGGAGGAGTGTGAGAGGCGATGGGACCAGGGAGTTTTTGGAGAAAGTTGCGAGGGATACCGGGGTGTTTGTCTGCACTGGGCTTGTTGAGAAGGCAGGTGGGACGTTGTATGTAGGTTCATCTCATCGAAAACTTTGTTGGCTGATCCGTTTTCTGTGACTGATTATTGAGGCAGTGCGCGGTAGTGTATGTCTGTCCGAAGTTGGGTGTCCTTGGAAAGCGTAGGAAGGTGATGCCCACTGGCTCGGAGAGATTAGTATGTCCATTGATCGAACTCATCCGATGCAACCCCTCCGCCTAACGCTGCTAGATATGGGGACAAGGCTCTCCCTCGACACTGAAAGCCATTACCACGACTATCAAGAATGTCCAGCGTACGTACTGACCATCGTCGAGGCTGCAGGCGAAAACCACGGCATGCAGTTTGATGTCATCGATAGTCGCTGATCGAACCTGCCCTTTCTAGTCACCATTGGCTGCGCCATATGCTGGGAGAACATGATGCCGCTGCTCCGTCAATCGCTCTATAGCGTAAGAAAGCCGAAGGATAGAGAGCCTGCAGCCGTCCGAACTCCCTCGGGCTGTGCCAGCAGGTCTACTTCTGCCCTTACACCCTATGTCGGAACCTCTGCTAACCTTTCTGCCCTTCTCGTTTAGCAAAATGTTTCGCTGTACCTCGCACCGACAGCAGATGCTCGAGACACCTGGTTACCTCTTGTTCGTACCATTGGCAATGAAGGGAGATGCTTCGTCCTGAGCGCCATTTCGTGCGTCAAGAAGAAGAACCTCCCCGAATGGATCGCGTCTCCGTACAAGGCTGCTGAAGCAAAAGCCAGCTCGAAACAGGTTGCAGTCGATGGAATTTCTCCTCCTCCTCCTCCTCCTCCAGCGGTCAATAGCTTGAACTCGCCTGTTCGTGGTCGTCGCAGGTCAACGATTACCGTGAAGGAGGAAGGCCACGAACTGGTCCTGCCGAGCGTCGACGAGAACAATGCCTCGCCTGCAGCCCAGCCCAAAGCTACGCTTCCATCTTCGTCTTCATCTTCGTCGGGCGATGAGTTTGCCTGCCGAGGCGGGTCTTGCATCACAGGCCCGAGCGGCAACGTGATTGCTGAGCCGCTCTGGGAAGTTGAGGACGGCGGCCTTGTCTTTCGAGACGTCGACTTTGAAGACTGTGAGAGAGGCAGATTAGATCTGGTAAGTCTCCCAAAGGTACAAGCGGCGCCCAAGCCTGTCCAGGTGTCCAAGTCCGTCTCGCTGTGGTGCGAGCATCGCTGACCCTCATAAACTTTGTAGGATGTTGCTGGCAGCTATTCAAGGAATGACGCTTTCAAACTCACGGTTGAGGGTCTGGACCTGAATCCGCCGCCGTAGAGCAGATGCTATGGCCTGGCCTGTCTGGACGCGATTGTGCAGAACAGGCACGGGCAATGGGAGCGGAGTGTACAGACCCCCGTCAATTATGTAGCTGTTCTTCGCGACATTCCCATTGAATGTCTCAAAAATGGTAGAGCATCGACGACACCGCGGCTCCTTTTGAGCGCATTTCCTGAGTCTGTACGTGTGTTGAAAGCCTTCCCGGATCCTTGTCGTACGTTTCAGCTTGACGTGCCAATGGCAGCCAATAGTGAGCTCAGCATGGCATATACTGCGGATGCACATCTCAGGGGCATTGCTGTGTACACCGGAGGCGACACTCAGGACATGTTCCGGACTCCATAGCGGTCTGCCGTCTCCCCAACCTCAGCGCTATAGTCATTCATAAAGCGGGCAGATTCAGAAAGTCGAGGAGTCGAGGACTGCTTAAGGGAGAAAGCAGCCGTCAAGGCTGAACTTTGAAATGCGCCAGTGTGCCCTGGAGCTTCCGGGGCGGGCGAATTGTGAAACTTGAAGCCTCAAGTCCGGGTTGGAGAGAGAAATCCGAACGTCTAGATCTACTCCACTGCGCACCGCACTTTGTGCCTTCCTTCTCTTCCGCCGAGTATCACCGATTAATGAACCTCGCCATCTCTCACCGCCACCATCTGCACCACCCCGTCCCTTCATCACCACCGCCATCACTTGCCGCCGCTCTGCTCTGCGGACCGATCATCCGCTGCCCATCTCTCTGGTACTGTCTGTAGCTCACAGTCCGACGAATCATCAGCCTCCACCTCTACCGTACCACGCCCCTCATTTTGCTGGTACTGTGAGGCTGATGCCGCTTCTTCGTTTGATTTTTACTGCCGTCACGACTGCCACCGGCTTACGACTCGACGACCTTGTCCTGAAATTCCGCACGAGTTGAGTGCTGAACGACGGGCTGACACCTGAAACGCCATCTCCGACTCCTTCGCACGACAACCCTGCAACCCTTGTATAATCGCACGTGTGCACCCAATCCCTCCTCCGAAATCAAGGAGCAGGACACGGACGAACTGTTCACGACCGACAACACACCCGAACGCAAGCAGGTCTTGACGAACAGCACAGTCGCTGGGTGAAAGAGCTGTGTAACGACAAGAGGAAGAACCACGCGCAGGGACGCCAATCTATTGTACACATAAACCCTTCTATCGCTCCCTTCAAGAGCTCGAGTCAGCGTCGTCTCTCGAAACAGAGAGACAGACGACCTAATCCATAATGGCTCCCACTTCTCGACCCGACTACAACCTCCATCTCGAGGGCCTCCCACAGCTCAACATGCAGACCCGATCCGCCAACACTTCACAAGCGAATTCTCCCATCGAACCGCCTGCAGGCTCAGGCTTGAGATATCCTTTGGGCAATGGTGGACAGGTTGGGTCCGGCAGAACAGGTTCCCCCAGCAAGGAATACGGCAGCCGACTCTTTCCAAAACGGTAAGAATCAACGATACGATGCAGGCGATGGAGCTGACAAGTTACGCAGTGCACGGGAGATTCAGCAACAGGAAGGTCTCTCGCCGCAGATCTGGGGCCCTCCAACGACGGGCAGCGGCCATTCCACACCCCTCAGAGAGACAATCCCCGAATCGCCCAGCAGCGATAACTTTCCCGACTTTGATGCAGCACAGCCATCGAACGGCAGTCCGACTACAGAGTCTCCATCGAACTCGACACGACGCACAAGAGCTGGTACTGTTCCATCACGGTTTCCCGCAATGGGTACATCCTCGAATTCTGCATCGAAAGCGGGCCGACCGACTCCGTCGAGCGGTCCGTACTCAGGATCCAGCTCGCCAGGACTGTTCGAGCAGCAGGCCGCCGCTGGAGCTGCTCTCAGCAGTAGCAATGCCGCTTTGCTATCACGTCTGAGAGCTGGATCAATGCCACAACGTCCGAACATGCTGGGCGCATCCAACCCATTTGGCAATTCGCTCTTTGCAAGTAACTGGATGGCAGGAAGGGAGCGGGCAAGTACTCTGCAGAGTATCCGTTCTTCGGATGGCCCATCGTCTCCCATCGCCTCTCCTGCGGACGGCGACGTTAGAACGTTGGACTATTTGGGCCTGGTCGACACCCCCAATTCTGGACACAATGGCTTGTCTAGGGCGGAAATGGACATGCTTATGAGCCAGTCGGGCATGAATGGTGTTGGAGGCGTCACGATCGCAGATTTGGCTGCACTGAACGCATACAATAATAAGAACACGGCGAATCGCTTCCGCTCGTATTCGGTCAATGCAAAGGAAAGGTATGCAGATGGTGAAGAGGATGAGATGGATCAATATGAGCAGCTTCAACAACAGCTCTATCCCGGCTCGATGACTCCGACCGACGCAACTGCTGCTGCCCAAGCTGCTGCCATTCATGAAGCGGTTCGACAGCACAATCTCGAGGTGCAGGCCTTCGCCAACTTTGCCAGCGCGAACAGACCGAGGGCTCGTACCGCCGGAGTCTTGGACTCGCCATCGTCTCGGGTCCTACGCAATTACGCACCCACTGCATCTCGCATGGAGAACAGTATTACAGCGGCCGACTTGCAAAGCAATGATGGCTCGGAATATGGTAATTTGGCGACCGCTGTGCAGAACATGAACCTCAACAACAAAAAGGTGTCCTACGAAGGGACCTTGGACGCTGGAAGTCTGGAAACTCCAACTCGCTCATTGTGGCTTGGAAACATTCCCTCGTCCACCACGGTCTCCTCTCTGAACGCCATTTTCGGCCAATTCGGCCCAATCGAATTTGCCAGGGTGCTGACCCACAAGAGCTGTGGCTTTGTGAACTTTGAGAGCCTGCAAAGTGCCGTTGCCGCCAAGGGGCAGTGCAATGGCAAGGAGATCTTCCCCGGATGTGGGCCCGTTAGGATCGGGTTCGCAAAGGAACAGAGCGCCTCCAACACGCCGGGAGCCAATGGAATATATCCTTCGCCAAGTCCGGATCCGTTCGTATCGAAGAGTCGCGCAGACAATAGTCAGGCTTCAGCAGGCGCGCAGGCTGGTGGAAACATCAATGCCGAGACCGCCGCCGCTGCACTTGCAACACCGAATTTGCTGGAGTCAAAAGATGAAATATCCAACATCGTCCAACAGTTTGGTGCTACCCAAGAAGACCAAACTCGAATGATAGCGGCCCTGGAGACTGCAATGAATTGGGATCAGTATCTGCCAGAAATCCCGCCGATGCAGGAGCCGAGTCATAGCAGAGTCCACGATGCTCCACGTCTGCGCGAGATCCGCAAGCGTATCGACAATAACTCGTGTAGCCCGACAGAGATTGAGAGCATTGCCATGGAAATGCTGCCCGAAATCGCTGAGCTTTCATCGGACTATCTGGGCAACACTGTCGTGCAGAAGCTCTTTGAGCACTGTTCCGAAGAGACCAAGGAGGCGATGCTAGGTGAAATCGCACCGCACCTGGCAGAGATCGGCGTTCACAAGAACGGGACGTGGGCTGCGCAGAAAATCATCGATGTCGCCCGAACCCCAAACCAGATGACGATGATCGTGGATGCCCTAAAACCTCATGCTGTCAACCTCTTCCTGGATCAGTACGGCAACTACGTGATGCAGTGTTGCTTGCGATTCCAGGCTCCAATCAACAACTTCATCTTTGATACGATGCTGAGCAGGCTTTGGGACTCTGCTCAGGGTCGATTCGGTGCTCGGGCAATGCGTGCGTGTCTTGAGAGCCACTTCGCGACCAATGACCAGAAGCGACTCATGGCAGCCGCCATCGCTCTGCACGGCGCTCAACTTGCTACAAACTCGAACGGCGCCCTTCTCCTGACCTGGTTCCTGGATACCTGCACGTTCCCTCGCCGTCGCTCGGTCCTCGCGCCACGACTTATCCCTCACCTGGTTCATCTATGCACACACAAGGTCGCCTATTTGACCGTCCTCAAGATCATCAACCAACGTAACGAGACCGACGCCCGCGATAGCATTCTTCGCGCCCTATTCTTTGACGAACAGACCCTCACCGACATTGTTAGCGACCATGGGTGCGGCGCGACCCTTATCTTTAAAGTATTGACGACCCCATTCCTCGACGAAGCCGTCCGTCCGGAGTGCGTGGAGAATGTTCGAAACGTCCTTCTTCGCCTGAAGGCCACTCCATCTCAAGGCTACAAGCGCCTTATGGATGAAGTCGGCCTCTCGACTCGACACGGCGGTACACCCGATGGAGCTCGCTCCAATTCGAAGTCCCGGCAGTCCAACGGCTACCATCATACCAACCAGGGTCCAGTTTATGACAATCTATCCCACCAAGCTAATGGCTACCCTCGCGGCTCCCCTTACCTCTCCCAGACTGACCCTTCTGCGCTCTCCCGCTCCATCAGCATGGACTCGAATTCCTTCGATCCCTACCTCCAACAATACACTCACCATCAATCGCCGGCGCTTTCTACTCCCGGCCTTTCTCCCATCAACCCTCTGCAATATCAACAAGCCCTCCTCGCACAACAGTCTCAGCTCCAATCTCATCAGCAACACCTCAACCATCACCAACGCCCTCCAGCCTTCTACCCATCACCCGGGCTCACGCCTGTAAACGCGATGAACGGGATGTCGAACTACGGTCCACAATCCCTTCCGCCGCAACCCGGTACTCCCGGTGGCGGAATTGGATACCACGCCTCGCCAATGCAGTTGCAAATGCAGATGCAAGGCATGGGTATGAATGGATTTCAGGGAGGTCCAGCTGGTTTCGGTCAGATGGGCCAGTACGGCGGTGCCCCCGGATTCGGCATGCCGCCACCACCACAACCGCAATTCTACGCGCAACAGGGGAAGACGAATGGCGGCGGTGGCGGAAGGCGAGGAAGAGGTGGAAACTGAGAGATGATTAGCGACGACCCGAAGCAGAAAATAACACATCTGGTCTCGAGGCAATTATACGATGCGATCACGAACGCCATCGCCATTCATTTCTGCACGCGTGCGAGGAGTCCGGGTCTGACATACAATCAGTTACATTAACGATACGAACCAACCACAAAACGACTTGCAGGCAGGCTGCTTTGCTTGGTACGAAAGCATGGGACTAGGGAGGGGGCAAAGCATTCGGTCTTGTTTGTATTCATAAAGTGGGCACGAAAACGCGGATATGTTCGACTTGTGAGGAATACTTCTTGTATTGTGTAACTTTGATGATGGAACGGTTTTGTCCTTGCCTACATTGCTCTCCTTCTTCAATCTTCCTCGAGGTGGCCTTGTGGCTCCGTGGTAGAGAGCCATGGGAAGCTCAGACACAACACATCGCGAATGGAAGTGACATTGGATTGATTGTCGGGCAGGACATACAATTTGTTAGCGATGGAAGGTCAACAGTGTCACTCAGATGTGGACATCAGTACAGCAGGATACATTATTTCAGAGTACAAAGAATTGCTCCCGACGCTTCAACAAGGTCTTGCCGGAACCGGGAATGCTTTCATGCGACAATCAGAGGGAACCCAAGTGCAAGGTCTAGACGACTCGCATCGGTGTCCCGGCATTCCATCATCGAGAAGTTGTGAATCCTTATCAGTAGACGCCATAGTATGGCCAATAGAGTTGGAGGCATTGGCGGAAAAAAAATTGGTCTGGGTCGCCGGGCGGAGCGATTTCGGAGTTTGCCCTGGCTGCTGATGAGTCTGACTTGAATCCACCTCTCAAGAACTTTCACAACCCTACCACTTCTCAACCCACAGGCCTGCAGCACAGCTCCGACTTCTCACACTGGATCTCGTCCTCTTCCCTCCTCGTATAACAACACACACTTGTCACAGGCGGCTCACACGACTTCATGTCGACAGCCCCTACACTCTTCACCTCGCAAGGTATGACGCAGACCGCCTTCCCTTCCCCCCGCGATCACACAACCTATGCCTCAATCTCCGGGTCGATTGCGCGGCGACGACAAAATCATTGGCTGATACTTGCTCTAGACTACATCAGTGACCACTTGTGGAAGGCCTCAGTGAACTAAAAGCTACTTCGAGCCCTTTGCAGGGGACCCAATCAATTCAACAACCCAACAAACACCATGGCCACCGCTATTCTTTCCCGAACTCTGAAGCCGTCTTCCAAGACCGCCTTCTCCAGATCCATCAATCAGATCCGATGCAATGCCACCGTCGCTCCCGGCATGCCACGAGTGCCAGCGGCTGCTCCCTCGACTCGCTCAACCAAGCCATCCTACGAGCGTGCCACCTTCACCATTCGAGATGGTCCGATTTTCCACGGAAAGAGCTTCGGTGCGAGGACCAACATCAGTGGCGAGGCTGTCTTCACGACCTCGCTCGTGGGATATCCGGAGTCGATGACCGACCCTTCATACCGTGGACAAATTCTCGTCTTCACTCAGCCTCTGATTGGCAACTACGGTGTGCCGTCCAATGCTCGTGACGAGTACGGGTTGCTCAAGTACTTTGAGAGTCCAAACATTCAGGCATGTGCCATTGTGGTGGCGGACGCTGCGCTGCAGTACTCTCACTGGACTGCAGTCGAAAGCTTGTCGGAGTGGTGCGCTCGCGAGGGCGTACCGGCGATTACTGGAGTGGACACTCGTGCCATTGTCACCCATCTCCGTGAGGAGGGATCCTCGCTTGGAAAGATCACCATTGGCGAGGAGTACGATGCTGACGAAGATGAGGCCTATGAAGACCCAGCCAATGTCAACCTGGTCCGCAAGGTGTCCACCAAGGCTCCCTTCCATGTGCCGTCTCCCAATGGCAATGCTCACGTTGCCTTGATCGACTGCGGTGTCAAGGAGAACATCATCCGTTCGATCGTTAGCCGTGGCGCCAGTGTGACTTGCCTGCCATACGATTACCCGATCCACAAGTCTGCCCACCACTTTGACGGTGTCTTCATCTCCAACGGACCTGGAGATCCCACCCACTGCCGAAGCACCAGTGACAACCTTCGCACGCTCATGAACACCAGCCAGATCCCGATCATGGGAATCTGTCTCGGTCACCAGCTGCTCGCGATAGCGGCTGGAGCCGCCACGACCAAGATGAAGTACGGCAACCGTGCCCACAATATTCCCGCGTTGGACCTCAGCACTGGCAAATGCCACATTACCAGCCAGAACCACGGTTACGCCGTTGATGCCACAACCCTTCCCAACGACTTCAAGGAATACTTCACGAACTTGAACGACGGTTCCAACGAGGGCATGATTCACAAGTCCCGCCCGATTTTCAGCACGCAATTCCACCCAGAGGCCAAGGGCGGTCCACTGGACAGCAGCTACCTTTTCGATGCGTATTTGGAGAGTGTGAAAAAGTACAAGGCCAGCCAGGACGTTCTCAAGGGTGGTGCCGACAGCAAGCCCAGCCCGCTTCTGGTGGATCTGCTGTCGAAGGAGAGGGTGGGTGTTGCTCCCGGACAGAGCTGAACGATGACATGGGGATGAGTCGGAGTTGCCAATGTCATCTTTTCCGGTTGCTTTTGATTTAATTACGAATACTAGCGTTGCGTCTTCGGGGAGAGTTTGTGCGAGAAATACTAGCGAATTTGAGCTGTTAACTGTTTAAAAAGTGCCGTGCGCGTGGTCAAAGCCACGACCAGGATGACCCCTCAGGAAGTTGGTGAGGCTCGACTCTCGAGTGACGCAGTGGTACCAGGTCGTTATTGTCCTCCGACGACCGAACAGCACTTGAGCGTGGTCTACATTGTCGAGCTGGCAACATGCTCTCATCATCGGCGTTCGGTACGCTTTTATAATTAAGCTCATCAAGATTCGACGCCTCTGAGGCTTAGCTTAGCATGTCGTACAATGTCGTATTCATCCGCGGATTCGTGACTTGCAGTCTTGCACCGCCTTCACAGACCCCTGTTCCTCTACTTTACTGGCATTCCCATAACTCTTATTGAAACAAGAATTCCATTGCTCGGACACTTGCGAACTGTATCCTGCTTTCACTCCACCTTGCAGCACGAATGTGACGCCAGGTTTATCGAGATATTGAGACCTACCGCATACGAACCGAGCACCCCGAGAGAGCAGTCCGAGAGAGCAATCGCGACAGAGACGACGCACAAGAGCAGTCGCGCATGGAGTCCACGAGCCCACGATAACCTGCGTCGCAAGACATCCCACAAACGAATCTCAGCTCAGCCAACGTGACAGTCGACAGCAGGTCTGTGGACTGTAGGAAGAGGAGCAATAATGTCATGCAACACAACGCTGGAGGACTTGCACATCATCGAAGAGCCGCTATGGAAGGACTTTACATTTCACCACTTGGGTCTGGCGCTGGGCGCGGTCTTTGGCCTGCTGTCGGTCATAATATCACTATATCTGATCGCTCAGCATGCGCTGCATTACTCAAAACCTACGGAGCAACGCCATATTATTCGGATACTGTTCATGATACCGGTATGTTCAATCGAGGGGAAGAATGGCTCTGCGGTGATAGGGTATTGACGATGCGATCGATACAGGTGTACAGCGTTGTAAGCTTTCTGAGCTTCCTCTTCTACAGGAAGGCGATATATTTTCAAGTGATGCGAGATTGCTACGAGGCGTTTGCGATCTCCAGCTTCTTCGCTCTGCTATGCCATTACATCGCTCCCGATCTCCATGAGCAGAAGATGTACTTTCGGACGGTCACGCCACAGAACTGGTTCTGGAAGGCGTTTGGGTTGCAGTCTTGTACCGGAGGTGAGAACAAAGGTCCATTTCGGAGACCGAGGAGCGGTTTAACCTGGTTCAACGTCATCTGGGTCGGCATCTTCCAGTACTGCTTCATACGAGTATTCTTCACGATCGTCTCCGTCATCTCCGAAGCGTTTGGACGATACTGCGAGGCTTCACTGCATCCGGCCTTTGCGCACATTTGGACCATGGTTTTTGAGAGTATTTCAGTTACGATAGCGATGTTCATGGTCGTTCAGTTCTACATCCAACTCAAGACCGACCTGGCCGAACACAAGCCGGGCATCAAGGTTGTCTCCATCAAGCTGGTCATCTTCTTCTCGTTTTGGCAAACGGTGAGCTCAGGAAGACTGCTCAATCACGACTGTTCGCTGACTGTCGCAGATACTAATATCATTCCTATCGTCATCCAAAGGACCGCTACAGCCGACGAAGCAGCTCGCCTATCAAGACATCAAGATTGGGATACCATCCGTCTTGCTGATCATTGAGATGGCCTTGTTCTCGGTGTTGCACGTCTTCGCCTACCCCTGGAAGCCATACAGCAAAAAGCATGCATCGAAGGATGATCTCACGCCGTTGGACCCCGAACGCACTGAGCCGGCGCTGGTGTACCACGGAGGCTTCATGGGAATCTGGGCAATTACGGATGCATTTAACCCATGGGATATTGTAACAGCGAGCGCTCGAGGATTCCGATGGCTGTTCGTCGGAAGCAGAGTCCGACACCGCGATACGAGTTACTTTCCTACAAAGCCCGATTTCGGCGATACAAGCTATACGAACCCTTCCGCAGCGAATCCGGCTGCGACAGAATTGAGACCTTCTGCAGACAACCATCGGCGGACAGGAACACTTGGCGAGGACGATATGGCCGGCCTTCTCCGCCACTCCCAGAATCTCAACGACAACAGTCCGCCTCGAGCGTACAACCACTCCGACGCGCCTCCCTACGATCAACACAATCTCAGACCGAGCGGTCCAAGCTATCCCGGCCAGGCCCCCTCTCCCTATCGAGAAGACGGTCATCCTCCGCCAACCTATTACCCTATGCCCGACTCAGGCTTCCACCCGGGCATGGGCCCTCCGCCCGGCTCTGCCATACCCGTTGGTCTCAGCGGCGAGGTACATCCCACTCATCGAGGTGTGACGCCCACCGTACCTCAAGGCCAAGGCTGGAATCCTTGGAACGGAATGGACTTGGGGGATGGAAGACCGCAAGCGCATCGAAGAGGTGACTCGTGGGACTCGATGAAAATGTAATGCTGGGATGACTTGACGAATTGTTTATGCTTTGACGAATTGCAGGTTTGGATGCGTGTTATGATACCACAGTTGCGTACGGGAATGATCTTGTCCATCGACGAAGTTACGACCAAATCGACACATTATTGACTTGAACAATCTTCTTTGAGTCCAAGCAGCAGGTCTGACAGGTTACGACATTAAGGGAGAGCGACAAGGCAACGTCTCACAGCATTGGGTACGCATGGTCTCGTACACGACAACAGAGAATCGTCAACACCGCAGATAAGGGGCTGGGAAAGTCTGATCACTGGCAACAAGAATTTCAGAAATGGTGTTGCTTGAACCACAATCATTGACATTCGTCGACGATCGTGACAGTCGCCAGATCATTCGATCCATACCACAACGGCCACAGCCCCTATCTCCTGACATCGCCCGGATCCACCCTCTCAAACAACCTTTGATTGCACCAGGAGCTGCCCTGTTCAAAACACCACCTCCATCGATCGCGAGAGGTCCATGCCGAGCTGTCTTGCGCCTTTCCAGCCGGCCACCCAGTAGTCGAATTGTTTTTCGGGCCCCAAGTCGGAGGTCTTCCTACTGGCATCTATGGATGCCTTGGTCGCAGGCGCCGCCGCCCGGACAGCACAATAGTCTGTCGCAAGGGCCTGCCAATTGCGCTGTCAGAAGTGATCGGGCGATTGTGGTCAAGGTCGTACCATTGTCAATTTCGATGGCCACAATAAACGTTGTCATTGCTTGAGGTCGCGAGGATGTACCAGTTCGCTGGGGCAGGAGCGCCCGGTGCGACGTATTGCACTCCAGTGAGCCTGACGGCGTAGTCTCCGACTTCACAGGAAACACCGATTTGAGCCTCCTTGCGTACCCGCCAGGCTTTCCAGGTGACCGCGCAAACGCAATTTTTTTTCCCGCAGCGGCCGGGCTTTCTGCATGCCTCATATCTAGAATAGAAGGGCGGAAGGGTCAGCAATGGCTCGGACGCAAAGGGTATGAGGCTAGACTGAGACCTGCTGGCATATCCCAAGAGACAATCTCGGACAGCTACAGGTCTTCTGCCCATTGGTCCTCTTACGTGCAGATCGTGCTCAAGGGCCCGAAGCCGTCGTGCGCTTGGCAAACATCGGGATTGCTCACGCGCCAGATGAGTATTTCGGTTATTCGAGCTTGCATCCAGGCGAGATTGATGTACTGTTCACAAGCCTCGTGCTCGGGGACTGTTGCCCGTCTCTGGTAAGAAAGCTCGATTTGTCGGCAGTCGTGATGCACGTGGAAAGCCTGCGCAATAAGTCCCAGGGGGAGAATAAAAAGTAATAAAGCCATGGCCGAGATTGGGCGTGAGTGAGCTGGATGCGAACCAAGTAAGGGAGGTAGCTCGTGGTTATTTATCTACACCCGCGCTTGAATCAACGGTCGGACCGAACACAGGGCGCGCATGGTCGCCATCGTGCCTCGTTTTTACCATCCCTTCTACCTTAAGGAACACAGCCATGCTGTCTGCCGGAGCGCAGGGGATTGCTGGACAGGGCGAGTCTTTCCCTGTAGATCGGGTACGGACGGGGAAGCTTTATCGGCGCCTGACAGAGTTGTGAGTTCACAGTTGCACACGGGATAGTGGAGTTCTTCTCTCAAAGCAAGCGATGATTGATCATGATTACAGGACTAACCGCATCCTCCTCTTCATGCAACAAGCTTCACACCCTCGACCTCCTTCTATCGCTAAGATCTCTGTTCCCAAAGAGCCATTGAATCGCGCCAGACGATGCCCTAGTGATGACACCATCTCCCTCCATCGCGAGATGCGATAATGCCAGAATTCACGTCGAATCATTCGGTCTCCTCCAAGGATCCAGAGCCACTCGACAAGCGGACCACATAGCTCTCAAGTTGTCGATCTGCCACCACCAAGTAGAGGTATCACTCGATGCCATCTTCTTAATGGCATCTGAGGGTGTTGTGGTCGCAGGCGCCGTTTTCAGGGCAGCACGGCATGGTGTCACAAGGACCTGCAATTGGATTAGAAGTGACAAGGCGGCTGTGGTCAAGCGCGATGGACGACGTACTGTACTTCAATGCGCACCACAAGCGTTTCTCGAGATCGGCATTGGCGTTGGGCATAGCGAAAGCTGGGCCGGCGAAGAGGGTAGCCGCAAGGCAGAAGAGCTGCAGAGAAAGCTTCATAGTCGGTATTGTTGTTGTTGTTGTTGCTGGCTCGATGTTGTTGTGAAGAGTAATGTTGGGTCCTCACGGGAGCTGATTTTGATGTTGGATCGGAGGAAAGATGAAGGAGGAAAATCAGTATCTTAATGTCTCGATTCCGTTGAAGAACAGCCACATGCTGTCTGCCGGAGCGCAGCGGAAAGCTGGACAGGGGAGGAAGTTCAGGTCTTTCCCTGTAGATAGATGGGTAAGATCTAAGCTGTATCGATCGGCGCCTGACATGCTTTACAAAGTAAAGTATATCGACGACTTCTCGGACAGTCTCTGCATAAACCGGAAATGTCGATACTCTTTCCAAAGGTCAGAAGCGACTCTTTGCTCTTCGTCCGTATTGATTTTGTACCTGAATGTTTGACCTGATTCCAACGATGGCAAGACTTTCAGTGTCTCGGCCGAGCTGACGATGGGGAGATTGGAAGGGCATTGCAGTAAAAGCAATCGACTGGTAAGTGCTGGACATGAGGCAGGCTAGCAGAATACCGGTTCAACGGGCTTCATGCTGAGGATTTCGCTCTCCCGACCAACGTCAATCAGCGTGTCAGAGCTGAATACGAGGCAAGATGCCGTGTCAACACGCTGACGGTCCAGAACGAAGCCCTTCGTGTCGGCACGATTGGACGGGCGGTGAGAAGCACACGAAATGAAACGGAAATCGACAAATAAATCGACAAGTGAAGAACTTTTCATTGCGCTCAAGCTGCAGGTCCACAATGCGCCTCGACAGTATGCATCCTTTGCTCCGGAATTGCTTGAGACGATGCCTCGATGCTGATACCATCTTCATCCGCCGTGAGAGCTGGTTTTCAAAAGTCCTGTCCGAGAGGTCTGTACACATGTCGAAAAGTCTGATCTCCTTCGTGAGTCCGACTCCTTGTCGATTCGATGCCTTGGTGGTGAAGCAATCTCCGTCCATCGCGGGAAGTGCATTGCGAAACCCGATTCGATGCCTCTTGACATCAGACCGAGGGGTTGCTCTCAGGTCCTTGCCCTAATGGCAGATGTGGAGTGCAGAGTCGCACTCGCCGGCGCCTTCACAGCAAGGCACGGCGTCGCAACGGCCTGCAATTGCACCGTTAGCAACCGATAAGGCGATCATCGCCAGTGAGGTGGGTTGGTAGACGTACCCAGATGGCGAGCGCAAGCGCCGCGTGGCTCGACTTCAGCGTTGGCATTGGCATTGGCATTGGCCGCGGACAGGACTTGGCCGGTGAAGAGGGTGGCCGCAAGGCAGAGGAGTTGGAGAGCGAGCTTCATGTTTCTAGTTGTTGCTTTGATACTTGGTTTGATGTTGTTGATTTGATGTTCTTGGTTCGATGCTGTTGGCGTGATGCTGTTGGTTTGATGTTGTTGGTCTGATGTTGTTGGTTTGATGTTGTTGGTTTGATGTTGTTGGTTTGATGTTCTTCTGAGGACTCGTCGTAGGTCGCGACTGGACTAAATCGACATCGATGCCGAAGTGCAGAAATATTTGGAGCGCAGAAGGAATACTTGAATGTCTCGAGCTTGCTTTGCAAGTCCACGGCACGCAGCGGAAGATTTGACAAGGAAAGCTCGGAGCATGACCTAGTTCTACAGCCTGCGGGTTGCATGCAGGAGTAGCGCTTACTGTCGAAAAGTCAATCGAGGCTCTTCTTTCAACAGCTATCGATGTCTGGAGACATTGGCTCGAGAATTGCTTCTTGGGGAGGGCAAATTCTTGCTTTGCGGACAGGACCCATATGTTAAAAGCTGTCTCGGCGTCCGATATGCCTTGAGAAGCTATTAACACGTTCTCAAGCACCTGTGATCTGGGACTGTTGGAACTCTCCCGAAGGCCTGAAAATCCTTCTAGCTCTTTGTCCACGGCCGGCAACATGTCTCAATGTTCGATCTGAACCCGCCTTTCGATCCTAGTTAAGTTGTGAGCACTTTATGTCACCTACCCTGTACGGTGAGAAGTCTTCACCGCAAAAGGAGCTCCGTGGCGGCACCAATTCATTCATGCTTGTGTGTCATTATCAGATGCTGTATCATTCATCAGTGCTGGGCCTCATATCCCTCTACCGATCAGCTCAACAGACTTGATGCTATCCTTTCTGTCTCCTGTCAGCTCGAACGAGATTCGCATAATTGCATCGCCGGTTCTCATGTCGGTCGAATATCACCTCATGGACTGCAGGTCATGCTCTGAGATCCCATTGTCAGCTGGTTCCCGCTGCACGCCGATAGCTCAACGGCATTTATGCTTTCCGCTCTTTCTCGTGTCAGCTTAACCGAGATTGCGGCATCAATCCGCATCATTGCATCTCCGAGTGTCTGGTCGAACGTCAGCTCATGTTCAGACTTTCATGTCGAGTGTTCCGCTGTGATCCGGTCAGACGGTCGCTCGCGAGGTAATGTCGAGACAGTTGAATAGTTACCTCAGCTCCCACTCTTTCCCCAACATCGACTTCGACATCTGGTCCAGTTCCCACTACAATTGCAGCCCGTTACCACTTCTCGGAACAACATCGATTCGGGACGAACATCGAATCGCAAACAACATCGAATCGAGACAGAACGACGTCGACTCGGCCACTTCGACTCGGAACGACATCCACTGAACAATATCGATCCAGCAACGACGACCATGAAGCTTGCTCTGCGCCTCCTCTGCCTTGCGGCCACCCTCTTTGCCGGTCACACCGTCGCCGCTGGTTGCTCAGAACGGGGCGATATATTGAGCGGTATATCTGGCAGCAATCGCCTTTTGCTAACGGCGCAGTTCTTTCAGAGCAGTGTTCCAATGGTGACTGCTGCAGAGGCTTGACCTGCAGGCCAGAAGACAATGTCTGCCGCTAGATCACGGACACAAGAACAGGGACCTGAGCGAGCAAGTCAACTTGACCGGCGGTTGGAAATGGCAGGAGAATCGAGGAGGTTTCGGTCGAAGGGCGTCACTTTGGCCTGTGGTTTTGGCGCGTGTTGGCTTGGTGGGATCACGGCGGAGACCACCAATACTTCTGTTCGAAGGGTATTAGCTCAATGGCTTGTGGCTGTGGTGATGGACTGCTATGCTGTCTTACTCGGCACCATGTGTTCAAGGTAGAAAGTCAATGAAAACTGCTGAAGTCTCGCAGTGCTCAGTGTTGTTATCCCGAAAGCCGGTGTTCGGTGGTGTTTCAGGTGAGAATTGGTAGATGTCGGGGAGAGAGTGTAACGAAGAACGACATTTGCTCCTTGGACCGGTCATTGACGAGCACGATGTTAGCCTGGCTTCGTTCCACATCCCTCTTTTACAACGTGGACTTTTGCATACCCGCGATCAGACATTGGCTTCGGCACAAGTGTATGGCCGGTTAAGCACAAATCCGCGAATTCGCCTATGTGACAAATGAAGACTGTCGTCACCGTTCAGAAGAGACATACATCCCTGTAGACAGATCCTTTGGGGCCCAAGGGGGTCCTGGCATGTTGTCGTAAGAGGGTCTGGAGTCTGGACTCTGGAGCAGAATCCTGGGCTTTTAGTCAGGGATGACCGATGAGGGCGGAAGCCACATCCCGTCTCTGTTTTGCCGCCCCAGACCCAGATATTGCGGACCTGGCGATTTGATCATCGTCTCCTTCAAACTGGGAAAATGCCAGACCCGGTGGCCGATGAGAGCGTGCCTGGGTACGTTCACTCCATGGCCCGCGGGCATGACGCTGTCTGCTTTGATGACCATCCGCTGGGGAGAGCTTGCAGTTCAGCGGTGTCGAGCTCCGAGCGTGAATTTGTGAGAGGCCTCGACGACAGCTCTAGCGTACGAGCATCTCTGACCTCGGTTCTGCGTTTGCCATGGCGATATGAACGTGGAGTGGAAGCATGCGAATGGGTGCTTGATGCCGTGATCGTTATCAGAGCTTTTATGCTTAGCCACGGGACAAGTGATGCCGTACATATGTACGTATCGCGAGGTACAGGTGTTGGTGAAGTAGTGTGTAGCAGATGTCGCAGAGTAGCTGGACGATGTGACAATCCACTTGTCAGGAGCCGGCGTTCCTCAGGTGCGAGTCGTGGTGTGCCTAATTTTGAAACATGCACATGGCGTACGCTGGGACGTTGCTTGGATGGCCATGCTCGTATTGCTGTGTTCAATGAAATTGTGAGAAGCTTGCACGCGGGTGCCGCATGCCGCTCTACCTTTACCACGGTCCACCGCAAAGAGGTGACCATTTGGCTTTCCCACTGCTGCGACTGCTAAGGCGTGCTTCTGCAGTATGTAGTGCAGTAGCCATGCTTTTCGAGGCAGGGCAGAACTTTCGTATTAATCAAAGTAGCGCTGGATGAGGGTACTCTCAGACTGCAGTGGGGGCCATGGAAGTCTTGGATCCTGAGCGTGTTGCTGTTCCCAAAGTCGGTAGCATTGTAACGGTGTTTCAAGTGAAGATTTGTAGATGCAGCGGTAGGAACAGCAACAAGGAATCACGTTTCTTCCTGTCGTGTCCATTGACGAGCACGACGGTCGTGTGTGTTCGTTCCGCAGTCCGCACACCATGATGGTCACTCCTCAACAGCAAAGCAGGACCCCAACAAGCCAGCAGGATCAGGAATGGACTCTGGAGCACACTCGAAGCGGACCATCCACCATCTCGTCCCGTCTGAACACGGTAGTTCTTGTCAGTCTTGGACCGTACCGACGGCTTCGATGAGCTGTTGTTCATCTCGACCAGACACCAATTATCTCCAAGCAGGAGCATCCAACAACCCCGGTGCTGGGCAGTCAATAATCATCATCCAGAAGCAACCACGGGTACCGTCGAGACAACGGCTTGACTTAGCCGCCATATCCAAGTACGCCCCACTCGAATATAACCTGGGAAGTCATAAACGCTGCTCTTCTCCTCCAGCTGCACGGTTGGGCCGCTGCCTCGACATACCGCATTGCACGATCTGGTGAGAGTAGAGAGATACGACGCGTGGAGAACGATCAGCTACCGTATGCTACACACCCCATTCATCAATCATCATCCTCCATCATACACACACGATCCGTCTGTCGTGCTCGGAAGGCGCACAAGCCGCTCACTCTATTTTTCGCGAGAAGGCCGCCCGCCCTCGACGTCTCATTCGCCAATCTCCGTCGTTCATGCTCACGAAGCTTTGAGCTAGCGAGCGACAGTCCGAACTCAACTCTCTCTCTCCTGCGCTCTGCTTCATATCCACAACGGGCCTCTCTTCGCCGCGCTTTTCATCCCAGCTCCTCCACCTCCACCTCCACCATCACACCACCGACACCACCGGCACCACCGACACCCACTGCGACCGCCACAGTCCTTCTCCTCCCGCTGACGACGCTCATCTCACTTCCGATCGCCCTTTTCGCTTCGATTTCTCCGCCTCTCAACGAACCTGCAGGCAGACCCCGACCCCTGCAGCGCGCCCCATTTCCCGCGAATCGAAGCCTTCAATTCACCGGATCACACGCATCATCGTATCGCTCAGGTTTTCCAAGAAAGAGCTTGCTGGTCAAGACGTCGACCCTGTACATCATCACACCTCCTCAATCCCGCGCTCGAGGCCGTCGGAGCGTGTCACACTTCGGACATTGCACACCAACCACGAGGCCGACCGACCGCATCTCCTGCATCTCGACACGGGTCATAGATACGCATCTCTTCTACAACCCGACCGACGAGCTCATGTCCTCGAAACCGACGGTATAGAACTTGAGGCCCGCTTTAATACATGTCTTCGCAGCGGATATCTCCCCTACACTCCCGCCAACAACCTTTGGCGGGTGTAAAAATGCACAATATGCTACCATTCCGACGGTTCTGCCTGAGTGTGGCTCTCATGAGCGCATCTCTTTCGACGACCAATGCTCTTACACAGAGCTACTGCTCGAGCGAGAACACTGGCGCTGATTATTCTGCCAGTAAGCAAGAACATTGGACTCACGAACGAATACACAGCTCACATTCTTGACAGTCACCGATATTTACCAGTCCAATGGCGCGTGTCAAACGACCTGTGCCGCGAACTACGCGTTTGCCGTCGTTCAATATCAAAAATGCTGGTGCTCGAACTATATACCCTCTTCACAAGTCAGTGTCGGCGGCTGCAATCAGGACTGTCCCGGCTTCCCCAGCGAGAAATGTGGCAACACAGACCAAGGTCTCTACGGCTATGTCCCACTGAACCGGCAACCTTTGGGAGTAGCTGGAGCCAGCAGCGCAATACAGGTCAGTACCCACATCCAACGCAACCACAAGCATTGCTCCTGTGGCGGACATTCTCGACTTGCAATGTCCTGCCCGTTCGATGTTCCCCACCACAAACTCGTGCATGTTTATCACAGCCTTGACTTCTCCGCCTGTGCCCGGAGCACACTTTGCAAGCATTTCCAAGTCATCTTCGGCTTTGCTTGATCATTATTGACAGCATGATTGCAGTCTTCCACCGCACCGTCTTCGACAGAAGAGCAAGAAACGAGTCTTGTGAGTAAGACAGTCGTTCAAACCGTGACGCAGACTGCCATCCAACCTGTATGATTCGCACTTTTCATCTTGCACGACATCTTATGCTTTGTCGTACAGCTAATTGCCTACGCCCTACCTCGACGCTGCCAAACACAACATTGACATTTACTGACATAATGTGATTTTTAGCCACCCCCCTCCACATCATCATCGACCTCTTCCCGGACATCGCAGAACACTCGAACTCCGACTCCGACTCCTGTGACCAATATCATTATGACTACGATCTCGGGAGCCGTTGTCACGCAGACCGTCACGTCAACACCGATCATCGCGCCTGGCGCCAACGACAATATTTCAGTTCAACGTGACGACAGCCTCTCGGGCGGTGCTATTGCTGGAATAGTTATTGGTGTTCTGGCTGGCATTGCATTGGTTGCTGCGCTCATCTTCCTCCTCTGTCGAAGGAAGAGGAACAACACTGCGACCGAGACCAGCGGGACAGCAGCTGGCTCCGGTGCTGGCTCGAAGAAGAACATGACTCGAAACGTCAGTGTTCTTAGTAAGGCTGGCTTACTTTCTCGCGGTGCCACACACAGCATGACCGAGAGAGACGACGAGGCGTATACAGCAACGACTGGTGGCAATAGTGTGCGCCATTCTATGCTATTCGGGCCCAGTGGAGAAGGTGTTAGTCCCGTCAGCCCATTGGGTAGCAGCCATGGAGAAGCGAGCAGCGTCAGCCGCAGGCCTAGTAAGCCTATGGTGTACGACCAAAGACTCAACCCATCTGCTCTCTTCATCAACCCAGAATCGAATGGTAGCCGGGTCTCGATGCAGGATACGCAAGACTACAGTCGACCAATTCTCGGAGTCACCAACCCGGATCCACGACCGAGCTTCGAGTCACGGATGTGAGCCGCGAGCGAGTTGCGCTTCACGATCTGGACTATCATACACGTTCGCTCCGACAAAATCCACGCGAGCACATGGCATATTAGCGAAAATCGGCGTTCTTTCTGGGAGGGGGAATACCCGCGTACATGGGCGGCTGTACTGGAATTCTTGCTTTTGTTCCGAAGACGACGAATCGAAGGACCCACACAGGCGATGGCCACAACTTCCATTCAACGCACACAATTCTCTCTTTCTTCTTCTTATCTTTCTAGCGGCGGCGGAGGGGAGCGCCGCGATCACGTCGAGCTGCTGTCAGCGCGCTTGATGTGGTCAGGTATAACGGCCTGTACGATGGGTGGATGGGCATGCTCGGTATCTTCTCCCTTTGGATTGGACGGATTCGAGATGGACTTGGGATGGCGAGGAACGATACAGACCCGGTGCGCCACGTAATTACGCTTGTATGGAAATGTACATGACAGCTCTCCTGTTCCTGTTTGTGATACGATGAGGTACGTATCTGGATGAGTGTAGGCTTTTGATCTCCTGAAATTATGCTGGACTCTGCCATGGGCTATGAGCACTTCGAACTGAGAGCAATTGGCTTTCGGACGTCGTGAGACAGGCATTGATACTCGGAGTTCACCTCAATCTTGTCTTGTTCGCGAACTGCATGACATTCCGCCGCTCCGCCGCTCAAATGCTGAACTTGTGAAGTGGGGCATGGCCGAAATTCGACGCCAACCAGACATCCCATCTCATCGAAAGAGCTCATGGATGCAGCACACGACATTCTTTTGTTCCCGTTCCTCCACACTCTTTCCTCACCATGTCAAGCCTCGCCGCGCTCCTAAAGCGGACCCACATCGAAGACGACGAGGAAGTGCTCAAGGCCGCCAACAACGCCCTCAAACAGTCCAAATCCGACCTCGAAGCACAGCACGTCAAAGTCGTCGCTCTCCTCAAACTCGATCGCTACGATGACGCCTTGAAGAGTCTGGAAGACGGCGGTGAAAAACTTAAGCAGCGTGCGAGCCTCGAGCACTCTTACGCACTGTACAAATCTGGCAAACCTTCTGCAGCGGCCGAGTTGGCGCAAAAGGGCACGAAGAGAGGATTCCATCATGTAGAGGCTCAGGCACGGTACCGGATAGAAGACTTTCCACGGGCGGCGGAATTGTACAGAAAGCTGGCGTCCGGGACTTCGGAGGATGCACCTGCGGATCTGTTGATCAACTCCGGTGCGGTGGACGCTCAGCTCGAGTGGACGGGACGAGGAGATCTGGTGCAGAAGAAGAAGCCGGGTAGAGAAGATCTGGAGGCGTTCGAGACGGCGTACAATGCGGCTTGTGGGAGTATCGCACGTGGAGAGCTGGGACAGGGAGAAGTGCTGTTGAAACGGGCCAAGGCTCTGTGCAGCGCGGTGGAGGATATGAGCGAGGATGAGAGAGAGGCTGAGTTGCTGCCGATCGTGGTACAGCAAATATACGTCCTGTCGAAACTGGGTCGTTCAGAGGAGGCGGAGGCATTGGCGAAGGGACTGGACGTGAGTAAGGTCTCGGATGCGAGCACACGACACATTGCGAAGGTCAACGAGGTGGCCACAACGACGTCGGAGAACCCATACTTGACGCAGAGACTGGTCGCGAAGGATCTCGATACACTGAAGCCGGACTATCCGTTCAAGTTCCAATCGACGGTACTGAAGAGCAATACATATGCTGCGGGACTGCAGGCTTTGAAATTTGACGGCACGGCTACGTCGACACACCAGACTCTGTCGAAACAGACCTCACCCACTACGGATCCATTCTACACCTCGCTATCGGTTGTCAATGCTGCAGCACACGCCAAGTGCCAGACTGGAAAGGACGCTCTGAAACACATTTTGCCAGTGCTGGAGCGTCGTCCCAACGATGTCGGTCTCGCTTTGGCAATCGCTCAATTGTACATCCAGGCTGGCAATTCTGGCGCGGCAGTGGTGTTACTCGGTAATTTCCTCGCTCGCCTTGAGCAGACTGCACCGGAAGTGCGCTTTGCGCCGGGTCTGGTAGGTGCTGTGGTCAGTCTGTACGACAGCCAGGGCCAGAAAGGACCCATGCGCACAGAGCTGGCCAACGCTGCGAGACACTGGCGGCAGAACACCAAGGAGAGACCGTCTGGCTACGTGCATCTGTTCAAGGCGGCAGGGAGAGCATTACTGGACTCGCAAGAACAGGACGACCTAGACCTCGCCCGTGGCATATTCGAAGAACTCAACTCTCTTGACTCGAACGATCGCTACGCAGCAGCAGGACTCCTAGCAGCCGCTCCCGAAAAGGCGTCTCGCGAACAGCTCGCCGCACTCCAGCCGATAGAGCGGTTGATCAGCGGCATCGATGTGGACGCACTAGAAAACGCGGGTATTGCCCAACCACCACAGACCGGCGTGCCAACATCGCGGAAGCGACCAGCAGAAGACACGAAGCCCAAAAAGGCGAAGAAGATCCGCAGCAACCGCATCCCGAAGGACTACGATCCGAGTAAGACGCCTGACCCGGAACGATGGTTGCCTCTCAAGGATCGCAGCACGTACAGGCCGAAGGGTAAGAAGGGCAAGGCTCGGCAAGCGCTGTTGAGCCAGGGCGCTGCGGTCACGAATGAGAGTGATGGTAGTCGGCCGGCGACGCCGGGTGCGGAATTGCTGAAGCAGAAGCAAGCGGCGGGTGGAGGTGGCGCGAATAAGAAGAAGAAGGGGAAGGGTGGAAAGTGGTGAGCGAATCGGTCGTGGAGATCCAAGGCAGACTGCCTGCAGACGAGGAGGCTGTCATCGATGTCGAGGCATGTACAGTATAGTGTCGCCATCGAGAATGCAGTCTACCTCATGCAGCACTCCTGTTCACCCTTATCTGTCACATGCATAATGCTTCGAAGGATTGCTTCTGCTTCCGACTTGGCGTCAGGAAATTGTTAGACCACAATGTTGGTGCAATCGCTGCATTTTCAACGCCATCCCGCCATGACGACGATCGATTGCACGGGATGGCTGTACAAATACTTTCGTAGATGCAGCGATCTGATTGAAGTATCGTGACTAGTCGGATGGCATCATTCGAGATCGGCAGATGGCGGGATGAAAGTTAAGACTCACGCCCCTCCCTGCTAAATATTGTTTCTCTCTTTGTTTCTCCTCCACTTCCTCTTCAACAACAAACACTGTCTGCTCACGACTGATGCTGTCAAATATCGACGATTTACTAAGATGACAGAACAGAATGGATTGGTTCACGCCGCCCAGACGACCACTTTCAGTATGGCCACCAAAATCTTGACCCCACCACATCAACCACACCCCGCTGACCACGATCTCTCAGAGCGCATCAAGCCGCAAGACCAACGCGAGAACCCCTTCGTCCACCTGATTCCCAACCAAGACATCGCCATCATCCCCGAATTCACCCTCGAATCCGGCGTCATCCTCCACAATGTCCCTCTCGCCTACAAAACCTACGGAACCCTTGCTCCCGAGGCGGACAATGCCATGGTCATCTGCCACGCCCTGACCGGCAGTGCGGATGTGCAAGACTGGTGGGGACCGCTACTGGGGGGACCAGGCGAGGACGGCAAGGAAGCAAGAGCGTTTGACATGTCGAGGTTTTTTGTCGTCTGCATGAATAGCCCGGGAAGTCCATATGGGAGTGCGAGTCCGGTCACGGCGAAGGACGGCGATCCGGATAAGGAGAATTATGGACCTGACTTCCCGCTCACGACGATCAGGGATGATGTGAATCTGTTCAAGGTGCTATTGGATGAGCTGGGAGTCAAGCAGATCGCTGTTGTGATCGGAGGGTCTATGGGAGGCATGCTCGTGCTGGAGTTTGCGTATTTTGGGAAAGACTATGTGCGGACAATCATACCGATGGCTACGTCGGCGAGGTACAGTGCGTGGGGTATCAGCTGGGGCGAGGCGCAGCGGCAGAGCATCTACTGCGATCCCAAGTATGACGACGGATACTACACTTTTCAGGATCCACCGGCCAGTGGATTGGGAGCAGCACGCATGTCTGCGCTGCTCACGTATCGGAGTCGCGACTCGTTCGAGTCCCGCTTCGGCCGCAATCATCCTGATCCAGCGGTTTCGAAGCAGAGCATCAACGGACCGCGACACGCACAGACTCCTGATAGCGAACACTTTGCGATTCACAACGAAGGTCACAAGAACGCTGGCGCGGCGAGACGACATGTTGCTGTCAAGGACCCGCAATTCTCGGGCACCTCCGATCTTCCAGTGCAAGCTCCTGCTCGCCGTCAAAAGGTGTCGACGTACTATTCCGCGCAATCATACCTCCGGTACCAAGGCGAAAAGTTCATCTCGCGCTTCGATGCGAACTGCTACATCGCCATCACCCGCAAGCTCGACACGCACGACGTGGCTCGCGGCCGCACCGATACTACCGGCTCACCAACACCCGAAGAAGTCCGCGCCGCACTGGGCCTGATCGAGCAGCCGACCCTCGTGCTCGGCATCCAATCCGACGGTCTCTTCACCTACGCCGAGCAAGAGGAGCTCGCAGCCGCGATTCCGAATGCAGAGTTGAAGACGATTGACAGTCCGGACGGACACGATGCGTTTTTGCTGGAGTTCAAGCAGGTCAATACGTTTCTGAAGGAGTTTATGAAGCGCGAGTTGGCGGATATTATGGCGCGGGAGCCCGTGAATTGGCCGCCGGAGAAGCAGGAGCGGAGGGAGGCGAAGGCTTCGACGTTTGGGGAGGCGGAGGTCGAGGATATTACTGCTTGGTAGGGAGAGATCCGAGGAGTAGGGTAGGTATGGAATGAATCTAGATGAGCCAGGATTTCAACTTTCTTGTCTCGGCAATTGCGTGGAGAAGGTCAAGTGGGAGTCGGAGTCAAGGTCAGTCTGAATGGTCGCTCGGTCGAGCAGTTTGTCTATCGTCCTTTCGATCATCTAGGATGAGAGGTCTGTAGCAATACCATGTACTCTACTCCGACCTCTCACTTGCCCCTCAAGCTGTCCGCCTGCTTCGCACACTGCCTCGCCATCTCCGTCTGCTCGTCCGTCTGCACGACCAAGACCCGATGCCTCGAGTCCTTGCTCCCAATATCCCCCACCACATCCTCATCAGGCTTTCCATTCTTCTCCTGGTCCAGCTCGAAGCCCAGACACTTCACACGCTCAGTAACCGCTCGCCTCAATCCTGCACCCTTCTCTCCAATCCCACCAGCAAACACCAACGCATCGACCTTCCCTCCCAATTTGACATAGTAATTCCCCACGAACCCAAGCAGACGATCAACCAACAAATCAAACGCCAACTTGCAATTCTCATCGCCCTGGTCGGCTTTCTGACTGATCGTCCCGAAATCCGTCGTACCCGTCATAACCTGCCACCCGGACTTCTTGTTCAAAATCTCCTCTGCCTGAGTGATACTCATATCCTTCGTACTGCTCGGACTCAACTTCCCGGCGTCATGGGTAAAGTGGAAAATCAAACTCGGATCCACGTCGCCCGATCGTGTCGCGCCTGGCAAGCCAGCTAGAGGTGTCAGACCCATTGAGTTGTCGAGACTCTGCCCGCCGCGGATGGCCGTGGCGGAACATCCGGATCCGAGATGCAGGGCGATGATATTGACTTCCGACTCTGGTTTCGCGAGATGTGCGGCGACGGCACGGGTGATGAAAGCATAGCTCAGACCGTGGAAGCCGTATTTGCGGAGTTTGTTGTGAGCGGCGACTTTAGGATCGATGGCGTAGGTGCGCGCGGGGAGAGGGATGGTGCTGTGGAAGGCGGAGTCGAAGAAGGCGATGTTGGTAGTCTTCGGGCATGCTTTGTGCACGGCTTTGACGATGGTGAGGGCGCCGGCGTTGTGAAGTGGTGCGAGGTCGGAGAGTTCTTCGAGGTGATGGTAGGTCTCGCGGTCGATGCGGGTGGGTTTGTCGTAGTCGCCGCCGTGGACTACGCGATGGCAGGCGAATTCGATGTCGTCCGGGTGGGAGAGTTGTGGGAGGCCGGAGTCGGATGTGAGATGGTTGAGGATGTATTCGTAGGCGGATTCTTGGGAGGAGATGTCTTTTAGTTCTTGGTCCTTGATGTGTTCGTCGCCGCGAGAGTAGGTGAGTTTGGCCGGTGGTGCTGTGAGTCCGGCGACTTGTATGTCTGCTAATTGCTTTGGCTCGTTGAATTGATCTTCATAAGAGTAGACTGAGACTTTGACGGAGGAAGACCCAGCATTGATGGCTAGGATGATCTTCGACATTGCGACTTGCGTTGTTGCTACTCGTTGTCGCTGGTCGATGTGTCAAATGTGTACATGCACGGATATTGGGGATGGACGCTCACAAAATCGATGGTCGTTGAAGCTCACGAAGTGACGTCGTGGGCCAGCCGGTGATTCCGAGGAAGTGGAACCATCGAATGATACACGCATGCGGGACGGCATTTTGCACGTGTCAATACTTTGGCCACGGCGAACAGATGAATGGGGTATCTATTCAATGGCAACATAGCTATGGACGCATGAACGACGCGCCATGAGAATCCAGACCTGACCGCCGCCGCCGTTTCTTCCACTCCGCGTGTCTGCTGTTCAAGCCATTGAACATTCCATTGCCCATCAAGTCTCTTGTATTGCGAAACTTGGGAGGTAGGCCGGCGCCGGGATCGTTGGGCGTGGGATCCTCGATCGGCGACTGCGCTGGAGGAGGCTGGCTGCCGCGCTTTGGCTTGATCAATAGCAAGATAAACATGCCAACCACGATCAAGATCAATAGCAGGATCGCTTTTCGCTTGACGCTCCGCCTTTGATATCCTGTTGCTACCTTGAGCTCCTTGTCGGCCTCTTTGACATGCTCCGCGGTTCGTTCGACGTTGTAATCGATTCGATCCAGCACGGTCCCTTGATCAATGACCATGGTTTGTAGATCCTGGAACAAATTCGACAGATCAATGACACCTTGCGCAATCCTTTCGATCTCCCGCTCCCTTTGCTCGATGGCCGAATCCAGAACTCCCGTACGGCGTCGCACCTGGGCTGTCTGCAGCAGAGTTGACTGCGCAGAAGAGCGATCCGTCTCGGACTCCATCATCGCTGGATCCGTGTACGGATTTTGCGCCGTTGGAGTATTTGATCGATCGAAAGGGCTGCTCGTACCTCCCATGCCACCCAGCGATCTCAGCTTCTTCAAGTAGGCGGACTGCTTCTTGCGGAACAGTGTGCTGATATCACCCACACGTGAGGCCAGGGACATCTTCAAATTCTTGGCCATGGTGAGCTCCGAATTGGACACGGTGCCACTGGAGTGCTGTTGTTGCTCTTGGACCATCCTGTCGATCCCCTTGATAGCCCTCTGACAACTTGTGAAATCTTTTGTGATGTCTCGCGTGAGTGCTTCAATCTCCCTCTCTTCCTTTGCCTTCACGCTCTCATCGTCGAATCCAGGCAAGACGTGCTTCGCATGCATCTGATCTAATCTCTTCATCTTGCTTGTGACATTTGCGAGATGCTGCGTGACTTCATCTTGTAGATCCAGCCAGCGCGGAGGCAGCACATCCATCTCGATCACAGCGTCTCCGTCACCTCCCACATTGGACATGAGTCCTTCACGCTCCGAATCGCCCGCATCGTCGTTGAATCGTCCACCGCTAGGTCCAGTAAATCGCGTGCGTTTGGCTGTGTCATGGGCGTATGAATGGCGATAGCTGATGAAGCTGTAAAAGGTCAGTAGGGCACTTGTTGTTGCGAAACGCGGTGCTCACAGATTTGTGCGGTCCCGAAATGCGCCGCCGGCACTAATCGACATTGTAGAAAGCTGTTGGCCGGAAAGTTCCTCTCATGATTGAGCGCTCGCTATCGGCCTGAAGTCCGCTGTAATTCGAGCATGTGAAGGTGTCAAATGAGAGGACTTGCTCAGGGCTGTCGAGGCCACGTCGTCTCCAATCCTGGCGTTCTTTGAGGATCCTGCAGTATTGTACGTGCTGATAAGTCAGAGTTCGACGTAGCAAGAAGGCGGTCGAGTAATTCAAAATCACATCTGCTTCATTCACAGGTTGACATGTGCCTCGTCAGGTACGTACCGTAGCTTCACATTGAGACCATCGGCTTCGGCATGCCGCCAGTCTGCCTAGCGCAGGGTCTAGCTGGCAGCAGGCTTGTTGCGTCGTGTCGGCAGCTCTCATCACACAACCTGGAAAGCCTCAACTCAACTTGACACTCTCCTCTTCTTCTTCTCCTCAAACATCAACCACCACACACCCTCAATACCACCTACGACCTACCCTACGAAAGGCAAAGAACCACCTCGATACCACCAAACCCTTCCTCCCACACACACGATCATGGTGAGCATCATCCCAGTGTCAAAACAATGGCACAATACCCCGCCGCCTGGTGGTGCCTGTCCCACTCACGAGGACAACCTGCTGCAACCGCTTTCAGACGCCATTGCGACCAGGCTGACATGATCACAACAC
This sequence comes from Zymoseptoria ardabiliae STIR04_1.1.2, assembly GCA_000223765.2. Taxonomy (NCBI): domain Eukaryota; kingdom Fungi; phylum Ascomycota; class Dothideomycetes; order Mycosphaerellales; family Mycosphaerellaceae; genus Zymoseptoria; species Zymoseptoria ardabiliae. The sequence goes on along the minus strand of AFIV01000127.1, from coordinate 154,419 downwards.
CAGGCCGACTCATTGACCGAGGAGCAAGTGTCCGAGTTCAAGGAAGCCTTCTCCCTCTTTGTAAGTTGTACACCGCACCCCTTCCCCTTCCCCCCACCTTTCGCAGGGCTGACCAGCTTTCTCAAACAGGACAAGGACGGCGATGGTATGCTCTCGCAGGACCCACATCGAATTCAATTCACGCGACTAACACTGCGCCCAAGGCCAAATCACCACTAAAGAGTTGGGCACCGTCATGCGCTCCCTCGGCCAGAACCCCAGCGAGTCCGAGTTGCAGGACATGATCAACGAGGTCGACGCCGACAACAACGGCACCATCGACTTTCCCGAGTTCCTGACCATGATGGCGCGCAAGATGAAGGACACTGATTCGGAGGAGGAGATCCGCGAGGCCTTCAAGGTCTTCGACCGCGACAACAACGGTTTCATCTCCTCGGCCGAGCTCCGACACGTCATGACCAGCATTGGCGAGAAGTTGACCGACGATGAGGTCGACGAGATGATTCGCGAGGCCGACCAGGACGGCGATGGCAGGATTGACTGTAAGAGATGGCTCTGCTGGCATGTTGCGCGATTAGCACACCACTGACACCTTCATACAGACAACGAGTTCGTCCAATTGATGATGCAGAAGTAGAAAGTCCGCCGCAACGATGTAGCGGCTACACGCAGCCAACACGATCGGCGACTATGACATGGCTTGGCATTCTCAACCCCGATCACGAAGAAAGTGCGAAGTAACGATGATACACCTGCGAGAAAGGGCTGTCGAACCTCAGAATTCGGCGGCGCGACAACGATTCCCAACGGCCCCTTACCCCGATTTCAAGCTCTTGTCTCTTTGGTTCTCTCACGGCTCAACTCGAGTCGACTCTAGCTAGGCAGGCAGTAGCAGACACGTCCAAGGGTTTTTTTAAGCCTCGTGGAAGGGAAAGCAATCACGATGAGACTCAGCAGTGTTCCAACTACCTTACGTGTACTTGCATGACGTCGGCAGCGATGTGCGGCATCGAGTGTAAGAGCTTCCAGAATATGAAACTCGTGCGGTCGTCGACACAACTTCACATGGATGCCGCTGGTAGTTTCAACAAACATTGCCAAGGCATTGCAAGCTTCCACAAGCTCTGGACCCAGTCAAGACCCTACAACATGATGTTGCGACGCCTTTCACCTGGAAGTTGAGACCGATTGATTGCTTATTCAAAGACTGGTCCAGATTATTCTAATAAGCTCAAACGTAACGATCAGAAGCCCGTCCCACTATCGTCTCCGCCGCCGCTTGAGATCAGGATTCCAATCTGCTTCTTCTTCCGGCTCTGGCTCAATCACATCTTCAATTTTGACCCACCACTCGTCCTCGGTGTCATCCTCTCCTGCGACGACATCCTCCTGCTGCTCTACCTGTCCCTCCTCCCGCTCCTGCTCGCTCACCTTCACACCATCGCTCCCCGCCACATCATACTGCGCACTCAAAAACTCCCCAAAGTACATGACCGCGTTGAAAATCTCCTTGCCCGTCGGCACGATATTCTCCTTGGGCAGCAAGAACCCATACGTCCCGCGATCCCTCAACTTCAGCTGGTACGCGTACTTGACGCCCACATCGCGATAGAAAAAGTCCAACGCCGACCCGCCCGAGGTCTCCATGCGGGGGAGAATGTGCTGTTTCTTGCCGCTGGCGCTCATGGCGACGTTGCCCTCGCACGCGGGCATGACTTCATAGTTGTGCCCGTGCGTCATGCGAATGGCTTTGCTGAGTCCTGCGGCGAGTTCTTCGAGGTTCTCGAGACCCGGCGGCGTGTCGGTGCAGGAGTAGCTGTAGGGGTAGAGGATCTGCTGCGAGTAGGAGTGCAGGTCGAGGAAGCCGACAAACTCGACGTTGTTTTTGTCGGTCTCGTTCTTAGCCCAGTCGGCTAGGGCTTTGGATTCGGTCGCTTCGAAGGCTTCTTCGCCCGAGTAGGATTCGCTGCAAGGGTTGTCTGTCGCGATCCATTCGGCGCCAAAGGCGCGGTCGAGATCGATGCCCCGGCAGAAGCGGACGCCAGTTTGTTGTCGGTTTTTGCGCCAGAGGCGATCGGTCTCCCAGGTGTAGACGTAGCCGTCCGGGTTGATGGTAGGGATGAAGACGAAGTCGAACTTTTCGAGCAGGTTGGTGATGGTAGGCTGTTTGCCGTAGCCAGTGATGAGGGAGTAGGCGATGTAGTTGACGGTCGCGGTGCCGATCCATTCGCGCGCGTGGAGGCTGCCTGTCACGAGGATGGTCTTGCGCTTCGGTGGGTTGGGATCTTCCGAGTTCGTGGGGTGCACTCCAACGCGGAGAGCAGGGATGTTGCGTCCTTCGTAGGAGAGACCAATGTTGACGTGCCGCACATGAGTGGTGAAGAGAGAGGCGAGGAGACGTAGCCAAGGTTCAATGACATTGAAGGGCTGAAAGTCGGCAAAGAAGATGTTGGCTTCTTCTCCCGACGTCGTTTGGTCCAAAGCCAAGCTGAACGGACGTCTGACCGTTGGCGCTGCGGATTGAGATGGTCTCGGTTGGTGTCTTTGATAGTTCTCATGAATAGCTCTGGCCAATGCCTCTTCACGCAGCAATGGGGCATGCGCTCGTTGAAGCGATTCAGGTAGTAGTCCGAGCACCAGCGGAACAGTATCCTTGTGCATGCGAATATCGATCCAATCATGCGAAAATTCCCAGACGTCCAATATCAGGGTATCTGCCACTTCCACTAAGCTCTTTGACTCCTCCGCTGTGCTAATGTTGAAGCGCAAGACCAGATCCTCTCGATATTGCGCGAACGTTTGGGCGGGAGGTATTTGTCGATGCGAGGCATCGCTCTTCGCACGGTCTTGCCTTACTCCGCCGAAGCCAAGGAGAGACTCCAAGAGGTGGTTTGAGAGGCTGCGCCATCGTGATGGGATTGTTGGCGACGGATATGCATCTTCAGTTTGGAGAGTGTGTTGAGGGTAATGCGGAGTTGCAGCAACGAGCGAGCACAGCAACGTCGGCAGTGTGAGGAATGCCGTCCTCATCGTGAGTGGAAAAGGACTGTTTCCCGGTTTGCGACGGTCGTGCGGTCACGCGCAAGTGAGTGTGAATACCGTAAAGATAACTGCCTGGTCGACAATGTTCTGGCATCGGTGATATCTCAGATGGAAGATGTGGGGTAATCTCTCGTAATGTACCTGCCTTGGTACGGATACACTACATCAACATTACCTGGACCACAAACCTGTGTGTATCTGTCGGCTGCAATGATCCCGTGTCTACTTACAATTGAATGTCGGAATAACACGGCGATGACAGTGCTAAGAGCATTTGCGCGATAGCATGGTCCTTCATTGATCATCGCTAGACGAGTGTCCACTGTCCAGCCCTCCTACCATAGCCAACACGTTGCAGACCAATCTCGCACCACTGCCGAGCCGGATGAACATTTGTGCATCAATCCCGTGGTCTTGGTTCCCTGCGGTCCTCCACTGCATTGTCCATGATCCATTGAGCACTAACGATGCCATAGCGAACGTCCAGCAAGGGCGGCAATTCAATGGTATTGACACTGCCCTCCAAGCAGTAGAACATCCGTAGACCAGGAGATGCATTGGCTGAGGATCGAATGGAAAGACCGTTCGGCCGGAGCTCAAAATCACCACCTATCGGTAATGATGCTCTTTCTTGTCGCAGTCGCAATAGGCTGGAAATACATCGTCTGAGAAGCCGGAGACCCGTTCTGGAAGACACCGTTCGAAGAGCGTGTTCGGATAGCTTGCTTGGGCGGTTCGTCTGGAGGCATCCTGAAGGAGCCACACGTCGAGGTCCGCATTGAATTGTCGTCGATGTCGATGCGATTGACTCGGTTTCGAATGGCGGGGAGTTCCTAGCGCATCGTCGGAGGCTTTCCCAGCTTAGGAAGTTGGAGTTTGGAGCTGTACAGACAGGGGTCCCGACCAAAGCCCAGTTTGACCAACATCAACGCGCGTAGGCTATTTCTACAGCAATTGCGGTCAGTCAACGATGCGCGGAGTGAGGTGTCAAGCAGTAGTGGTGGTATGCTGTAGTCCCAACGCATTGGCTGGAACCAGGAATTTGGTGCATGTATCCAAGCCAAGTAGTCTAACAGTACGAGCCAAATTCAGCTTCGGGCTGCTGCTGTAGCACATCCTTTACACGTGTCGCTCACTGCATCGTTTGAACGTTGGACTGCGGCTGATTTGCACTTCTCACACGACTCGCTCTGATTCTACTCTTATGACTGCTTGAGTTTGACGAAGCACGCACTCTCACCGACACCAGCAAGTGCAGTCTGAAAAAGTCCCTCCCAGGCTTGAAAACATCGGTTCAGCGATCCGCGCCGGCACGCCTCCTTCAGGGCCCATTCATTCCAGTCCAATTCCTCCAGCGTCCCTCCAACCCCACGACATGCTTGAATAGACACACCTACGCACCAACATTTCACCTCTTCGCCCAATTCTTCCAATGCCCTCCGGATCCTCCTATCCGCATGCCGGACATGCCACTCGTTAAACGACGCAGCAGTGCACATGGGCTCAAGGACCAACATCGTAAGGATGGAAACACCCTGGCGCCAGTCACCTCCAAGCAGCGCCCTGTCAGCTCCTACGATGCCTACCGTGGTCAACCTTCACCTTCCCGTCTGAGCCACGAGCTGCGGCCCGATGATATGGCTTCCGAATCAGCGGACAAGGACTCTGCACGGTCGACGAAGCGGTTCAGTATGCTGCGGTTCCGTAACTTCTCAGAATCCCAGCTCTCGACGCGCGCGAGATTAGATGCGGAACGACCGGCAGTGCCGGCTATACCCACCGAGCCTCTTCCTACGATTGTCAAAACCGCTCCTACCACGGACAACCTCGGGATGGCCGAGGCAGTGCGGGAGGAAGAGCGACAACAGAAGCCGTCAATGTTTAGGAGAACTACTTCGCGCGGAAGACGTTCATCAGTCCAAGAGGTGCGACAGTCGACGGACGGTCAGAGGGCGGAGAAGAGGGTCACAACGTCGAAATGGCGACGAGGGAAGAGCAGCGGATTGGAGGACTTGCAGCGACTATCGACATTGCACAAGGAGAATGGCAGTGGCATCCTGGGAGGATCTGCGCCGCCTTCATATGCCGATGTGGACAGCTCTGCTCTTGCCCTACCAGTGCCACAATTTGCGAATCCGTCACGCAACTCTGAATCGTCCCGATCGGACGGTAGCAACGGCAGCTCCGGCAGCGGTCCCATATACGGCTCGACGACCACGACGACACACACGGTTTCCACGCACACAACATTCTTCAAGCTGCCGCGGCGTAACAAGAAGCAGGCACCTCTGTTCCCACTACCCGTGACCCTCCCGCCTCCCAATGCAGACCAGACCAACGACTCGCAGAGCCCTTCTACTCCACGCGCATCTGCGCAATCCTTCGCGGTCAATGCACGCGAGACTCCCGACACCGAGCGACGGACGATATCCAACGACTTGCTCACAAGCCAATCCGCTGATACAAGCCCCACAAAGCAGCGCGCAAACACGTTGCCCTCTCCGCGTGGAGGTCAATCAAAGAGTGCTTTGACTTTCGCCGGAAACCACGGGAATCTCTTTCGGAACGACTCTCAGTCTCAGCGATCATTCGGCTCTGGCGCCTCCTCTCCCCTCCACCCGCCAATGCGACTGAGTTTGAGAAATAGATCTTCTACACACAGCTCCTTTGCGCGCAGTTCGCATGAGGTCGAGACTCCGCCACCCAGAACATCTACATCGACTGCGGGCAGATCGAGTCTTGGTGGTCTGCTCAACCTGTCAAGATTTCGTCAGAGCTCTGAACCTCACTCACGCAATGGGTCGCCCGGGACTAGAAGTCATGCGAATTCATTCGCCATCAGTCGTGAGACGCTCGTAATTCCGGAGAGAGAGGAGGGTGACACCCCTGGTAAGTACTTGGAGCGCCTCGAATCAGCCGTGGCAAGAAGCGTCATTGCGGGCATACTGTCCAAGTCAGCGGACCCCTTCGCGCAAGCTGTACTTCGAAGCTACACCCGCCGCTTTCCATTCTTCGGCGAGCCAATAGACATGTCTCTGAGGAAATTTCTGCTGGAAGCCGAGTTGCCGAAAGAAACGCAGCAGGTTGATCGCGTCGTTCAGGCCTTTGCCGATCGATACCATGAGTGCAATCCCGGCATATTCGCCAACGCAGATGCAGCGTATATCATTGCTTTCTCAATCATGATGTTGCACACCGATGCCTTCAACAAAAATAACAAGAGGAAAATGCAAAAGCAGGATTACATCAAAAATACCTCTGGGCAGGGCCTTGATCCAGAGATCCTCGGCTGCTTCTACGACAATATCTGCTACACGCCTTTTGTGCACTTCGATGAGGATGTCGATATCAACGGAGAAAGGGTGATGCCCTTCAAGGCCAAATCTGCAGGTGGGAAATTAAAAGCGGCGATTCCAGGCTCAGACGCCACCGTCAAAAAGCCTTCGGGCCCTGTCGATCCATACAATCTACTTGTCGAGCAGAAGCTCGATACTTTGCGGCCTCCGATCAAGGACAGCATCATGATGGACGATCCGTATGACTATCGAGGCGGCCAAGGCGATCTCGACCCGCAGTATCTCCAGCGAGCATTCACCCACACCGGCGTCCTACAGATCATCTCTGCGAGGTCTCGACCCGCGGCGTACGAGAATCAGGTCCTCAACGGCGATCCGAACCCCGTCGATTCGCAGCAAGGCATTGTAGATTTGAAAGTCACCAAGGTCGGAACGCTGTGGCGCAAAGCTGCGAAGCGGAAGAAGACGCGGAGTCCATGGCAGGAGTGGGGAGCCATCCTTACCGGATCGCAACTCTACTTGTTCAAGAACCCCCACTGGACAAAAAGCCTGGTACAGCAATTCATGAGCCACCAAAAGCCAGGACATGCTCGGACTCCCGTCACATTCAAGCCTCCCATCCAGGAATTCAAATACGATGCTTTGATCAAGACAGACGACGCTGTTGCATTGGTGGACAGCACCTACAACCGACACAAGAATGCTTTCGTTTTCGTTAGGCCGGGCGGGATTGAGGAAGTCCTGTTGGCGGATAACGAGAGCGAGCTCAACGAGTGGCTGGGATTGATCAACTACGCCGCTGCCTTTCGTGCAGCCGGTGTAAGAATCAGAGGCATGGTGGGTGGGAACGAGGAAGACCAACGGGCGAAGGAGGTCATGCAACTGGACTCCACGAACGCCAATAAATCGATACGGACGGCAATGGGCGAGTCCAGCTTGCGAAACCGCGGAATTAGCCCGCAACTACAGAAGCAAGTCATGGCAGCGCGGCGTCAGATCATGGTGCAGAAGATAGGAGAGATTGAGCAAGAGGTCGCAGATGCTAACAGACGGCTGGAAGGCTCTCTTCGCAATGCTCGACATCTACTGTTGTTGGCGCCCATCTCGCAGCGGTCGAGAGAGGATGTGGTGCACGCCGCTGCCAAGAAGGATGTCAGCCTTCATTGGGCGAGGAGGGACGTCTGGCGGTTGAAATGTCATCGGGATATCTTGGCGATGGACGTTAGACTGGATGGTCTCAGTGCGAGCGAGTTGGAGAAGCTGACGCGGGATCGAAAGCCCGCGGAGCCCGAATACGCTCGCAAGGAGAAGCCGAACATGCTCGCGCGACTAAGTTCATCGAGGGCGGCTGGAGGAAAAAGCCCACCCCGAAGTCCCATCGCGGCGGGTCGTCGACCATCTGATGGCTTCATGCATGGTGATGTCTTCCGAACACCATCGGAAACTCTGCCAACTGTGCAGGACGAAGAAGCTTGGCGTCTGCCGCCTTTGAACTTGGATCTGGATTCGCCGGTGCGTCAGCACCGAACATCCGTGACCAGCACGCTTCTTTCCTCGTCACCTCCGATTGGCGCTCACAGCCTTGCGCACTCATCATCAACTTCAAGCGTGATTCTGCCTCAGCGCACAGGGTCCATTGCACGGATCCAGACTGCCGATAGCCATGAGACACCGAGCTGGGATGAGAGACAGCTAGAGCTGTTGGCGAGATCGACTATGAGACAAGAAGATGATTCATCAAAGACCTTGGAAGGCCAAGTCGGCGGCACAACGCCGGAGACCCGGCAAAAAGGCGTCCGCAGGAGTCTTCACAAGACCCTTCGCGATCATCACAGCTCGGGTCACAAGCATCGTCGTAACAAGGACAGTGAGAGCACCGTTCGATCTGCGGGACTGGATGATCAAGACTTAGAGGAAGGCACGCCAGGCCTGGCGCGTGAGAAACCACGATTTATATTGCACGGGAAACAGGCGTCAGTCGTGCAGTTTGGTGGCGACTGGGAGCGGATGCGCGTTCGGAGAGAACAGTACGGCGCGCAGAACCCCGACCAGCAATCACAACTACGAGAAGACGAATTGATCGAGAGCCAACGGGCTGATCAAAATGAAATGCGGCGTATGGTGAGTGTGAGCTCCGCCGCGCCGAGCAACGGCCGCTATAGTGAGGAGGACGATAACGCCTCCATGACATCGGAGGAGTCGCGCATCTTTAGGGAAGATGCCGAAGCCGCCGCTGCGTTCGCAACCGCGGCCTATCGTCCTCCGTCTCAAGATGATCAACCAGGCGAGCCGGCCAATGGTCCGCCTCCCGGATTCGACGTTTCAGATTCGTGGGATCCCGATGCGGGCAAGAGACAGACTGTTATTGGGCCATCTACTCGTCCAATGCAGCTTCCGACAGTCGATAACGAGCATGAAGCGGCCGACGAGGTCCTCCCAGATGAGTTTCTGGCATATACTGCGGATGAACCTCAAGAAGCTACAGACTCGTCGTCCTCGGTTGAAAGGGATGATCGACGTACTACTGTCATCGGACCGCGCACTTCGGCCAACGGCAAAGGAACCGGGTCAAGGAGCAAGAGTAGTTCAGTCTCGACTGCGGCGTCTTTTATCTCGGCGGACGAGACAGCGTCGTCGGTTGAGACGACGGACCGTTCAGCAGATAGTCCCTCGGGCGGATAGCTTATGTAGTCCTCCTGTCAAAGATATGATGAGCCCCTGCGCCAGTCTTTCCTCGCAAGTCAAAGTAGTCCATGTCTTCGATCCAGAGCTGCATGTGGATGATATGACAGACGTCAAGTGAGTGGTAGAACCTACCAAAACTTGATTGGTCGATGCCGTCAGTGGAAAGCCTAAACGCAGCTGCCTAAGTAATAAGCCATCTTCTACGCAGCCACTTGATCCTCCGTCTTTCATCCACCGCGCTGCTTCGCCAAATATCATGACGACCAAGCTGTTCGTCACGGGCGTAACGGGCTATATCGGTGGCGACGCACTGTATGCTATCGCCACAGCTCATCCCGAGTATAAAATCACGGCTCTCGTCCGAAACACCGACAAAGGCGCAGCGGTGGCTTCGCATTTCGCACAAGTGAGGTTGGTCTATGGTGACTTGGACAGTGAGGACTTGATCGAGAGGGAGAGTGCAGCGGCGCACATTGTCTGCAGTGAGCATGAACATATCTCGATACTCGATCTGCAGCTTACATTTTCAATCCAGACTGGGCCAGCGCCGATCATGAAGCATGCCTCAATGCGATCATTCGTGGGCTCTCGAAGAAACACTCTTCCGCGCCAGGCTACTTGATCCAAAACAGTGGCGCCGGCTTGTTGACCTTTGAAGACATCCGCAATCAGCGGTTCGGCGACGCTCTCTCGGACAAAGTCTACAACGATCTCGACGGCGTGCACGAAGTGACCTCCATGCCGCCGGATGCCCCTCACGTTTTCGCCGATCAGATCGTTCTACGCGCTGCAGAGGAGACGAAGAGCGTACGCACGGCTATTGTCTGTCCGCCGTGCATTTACGGCGCGGGTCGTGGTCCGGACAATCAGCGTTCCGTGCAAATTCCCGAGCTCTGTGCTGCGACGATCAAGAATGGGTTCACGCCGAGGATCAATGCTGGACAGGCGTGGTGGAACTTTGTGCATGTTCACGACTTGTCGGCACTGTACTTGCTGCTTGTGGAGAAGGCTGCGGCGGGTGGAGAGACGGCTGATTGGAATGGGAAGCCGGCGACGTGGGGCAAGGAGGGATACTACTTCTGTGAGAATGAAGAGTTCGTGTGGGCAGACGTGTCGCAGATGATCGCGGACCAGGCGAAGGAGCTGGGATTAGTGGAGGAGGCTGTGGTCAAGGGCATCACGGTGGAAGAAGGGAAGAAGATGGCCAACGCGGCGGGTCTGCTCTGGGGTGCGAATACTCGTGGGAAAGCGGAGAGGGCCAAGGTGGTGCTGGGATGGGAGGCGAAGAAGACGCTGAAGGAGGAGCTGAAGGAGCAATTGGAGATTGAGAAGAAGCGTGTGAAGGTCGGTCACGCGGCCGTTGCGGCGGGCGAGGCTCGACCTTGATGTACCGTTTCTCGCGGAGACATGACATGATGACATTATTCACAGCAGCGCTTTCGCCAGAAAGGACTGACCGATAGACGCAAGCCTCATCTATCCAAGAGGAGCATATTGTTCCAGAGTCTCCCTTGCCTCACGGTGTAGCAGCCCCATATGCGGTTGCCGGTCGCTCACGTGCGGGCCTTGCGGTACCAATGCCTGATCGAGCGGGCCGATAAGGCATGGTCTTGTGATCATCGGTGTCACGGTGCCACGCTGCACCCGATGGGAGAGGAGCACAGCGTCTTTCCAAGCGTCAGCATATGGGAAAGCTGTCGAAGGGCCAGGCCGGAACGGAAGTGAACAACACCGTGTACGGAGTGTCTCTCTCACACGGTTGTTCGACTTGCTGGGCAGCCGCAAACCTTGCACGGTAATGCCGGAGTGGCGCAGATCAGTCGAGCAGCATGTGAGATGCCGTGCATGAGAGGGAGTCCAGCATGCACTGCCAGCGAGGTGACACGGAACATGGGAGAGAGAGCCGTGGGGCTGGGATCGTCGTCTGTGCCGCCTCACTCTAACCCTGCGGCCCACTTCTGCTCGGTGTGAATGTCAAGTAGAGTGGAGGCGTCGTGGGTGGGCTGCCGCGGAGTGTTTCATACCAAGTACAGATCTCTCATATAAAGGGGCCGCCATCTTCACGAGACAGAGGACGGGAGGTGTTGTCGACCCATGACTCGACGACCTCGGACTTGGATTGCAGGGGAACTGTGAACGAGTTCAGGGTCCCCCGGTCTTGATGCCACCTTTACCGCAGCAAACATGGGGAGAAAACGGCGTCATTGCTGCCGGCATGTCCACCCTCGAGGATTCCTCTTCACGGAGCCAGTCTCTGGACTCCAGAAGATCTCATCGAAGACGAGCAACGAGGTCGGAGAAGGCAGTGCTGCCGTGAGAATACCGCATCGACATCAAGCAGGTGAGGCTTTTCGCTAGGAAGAAAAGGTTCGGGTCTAAAGGGAGACTTCATTGCTATTTGCTATTCGACATCTCGTATAAATTGTTCTCCTTTCATCCTTGATTACAACAACATGGTCTCACACCCGTGTGACCACCTTTGTTATTATTACTCCAAGTCTTTTTGCATGTTATAAAAAAGACAAGACCTGGCCCAATGCCCGTGCGGCCGTGCCTCACGTTTGATGCACCGAAGTGGGTTGGGATCATTGGATGCCCTGCGCCCTGCGACTTGCCCTGGTGAGCTTGGACTTTCTCCCCCGTCTGGCCGTCTCTCTCTCTCTCTCTGGAATTATTCCCGACCTTGCACCGATATGCGACTTGCTTTCGATTGCACCAACGGTCGGAATCCGCCTTGAGCGTACAGTCCAGCACCCCTCCAGGACGCTACTGTTTCACGTCTTTCTGTCTGATTTCCATCTGGCCCGTCACCTTCACCAAACATTTGGCATGCCTTGATGCTGCTTGTTCACAATACCACGCCTTGAAGCAGCAGATGAGGCTTCCACTGCGCTCTCACCGCCACTGCGATCCTTCTCCTCCTTCCCTCGGACCGCCGCCGAGTGCTTCTCTTCAAAGCCCACCACCACTTCCTCAACGCCGACGCCGACACCCGCAGCCATGAAACGCAAATTTACCCTTCCGGGCATCGAGCTGCCAAAGTTTGTCAACGCTCTGCGAACGGATGGCGACTCGAACCGAACTGTGCGTGAACCATCCGCGCAGGATCTCGACTCGCAACCGCCAACACCGAAAAGTGTGCGTCCACCATTGCCGAGAGATCTCAATTCCGAGTTGGTCGCGGCTTGCAGTTATGTGGTGACGCATCCCAAGCCTTCGCACGAACGGTGGGAGACCTCTTCATCGAGACCTGCGCTGGACCCGGCCGTGATCAAGCAGAGATATGTCAAACCTCGACCCGAGATACCCCAGAGGAGTAAGAGTTCGCGGTCCATGAGCTCGATCAATGGCCTACTGTCTGCGCCGAGGGAGGAGAGAAAGCTCGAGCCAGCCACAGTACACCACAACCCGCAGCTGGTGACCCAGCACTTGGAAGCCGAAGATATCACGACTCAGACTGCACAGTCTCGTGCGGATGAATTGATGCAGGTCGAACCACTACGGACTGTCACAGCTCTCCACATTCCGAGACGAGCATCGTCTCGCCAGCACGTGCGCTCTGCGTCAGCCGCAACCAATCTTGCGTCTACGAGAACGGATCCGATGGAACGGCAGAAAGCCATGGCAAGATCAGACTCATCATGTACAGCACACACAGGACGAACGGGGAGGACAGCCGGATCAACGCCCCACACCGACTCTTATCCACGATCTGCTTCCACGGGTATGACATCTATAGCGAACACACCAGCTCGATCCAAGAGTACGTCGTCTCAGGCTATCAACACTGTTCACGACGTCGGGAGTGTGCCGGACACTGATGCCGTAAGTGGAGACATGCTTCGTCAGGAGTTCCGGAAGCATAGAAGGGCTGCGTCTGACAAAACCACTGGTCGAGACGAGAGCGACGATGCTCTTTGCAAGGCTACTTATATACCCTCTGGCGAAATATACTACGCGGATGAGCTGGCTCTTGAGAATCTGCAGCTACATCAATGCAGCAGTCGTGCACGACCACGTTCCATACTGAGACTACCCACGGTCGACAGCACGCATCCAATTCAGCGAGGACGTGCTGGTGCAGAATCAAGGCAGAATGGACGCAACGGGTCGATCTTTCGATCAGAAAGCAGGAACGGTGCCCATGGACGCTCAGCAAGCCGCGCTGGAACAGTGGCATCAGAAATAAGGTCGAGGTACAATGATCTGCCGGATCTGGGAAGGCGGATGGGACGGAGAGCTTCCAGTGTCGCAAGAGATGTCAAGCAATACCTACGACCGAGCAGCTCGAGAGCATCCATGGTACCTGCAAACGACGGCCCTGATTTTGATCGCGATTTTCATCGTTCAGTCCCCGATCTTACGACGGCGATTTCCCATCGAACCGGCCAGTCTCCCACACCAGAGACCGAGGAGCGCCCGAGAGGAAGATGGGCCGGCTTAAGACGGAGCAGCAGGAGTAGCAGTCGGCAGACTCGTGAAGACAGTCGGAACAGAGAGTCGGACTCGCGTAGTGGACCTGCTGTTCCGAACTCCTTGCCTGCGAAACCGCCCGTTGACCTCAACAGAGAACTCCCGCCACTACCAAGCCTGGACCACTGGAAAGAGCAAGAGGATGCTCCCGTCGTGGAGATCACCCGACCTGTCTCTGGCTCCCGCCAGGACGATGATTCATCCTCACGGGAGTTTCCGAAGCCGCCCAGGTCTGCACCGCCGCACATTGGCCGAGCTCCATCGAGTGATGTAGCTCCTGTGTTTCTCCATGTACACCCTCTATTTCGCGGACTCCCTCAGGTACCGCCAATGGTGGATACTGCTAGCAGTGACAACAGGTCGTATCCGGATGCGACAGCAAATGCCAGGGCTGCGATACCTGTCCGGCAGAGGAAGCCTGTGCCCTCATCCGCGGGCTCTCGATCAGAACCACGATCTTCCACTTCGAGCAGAGGATCAGAGGCTGTGCGAGCGACCGGCAAGAGAAAGTCGTCTCACACGCTGATGACCGCGATCAACACTGGCGTCGACATAGCGCCCGTGGCACCGCTCAATATACGGAAGACAGACAGTCGCAACATGAGCATGCACGGTGCGAGCGCTCGCAATGACAACAAAGCTCCTCATGATCGGACGCGAAGCGATTTAGGAAAACCTTTGCCAAATTACAGCATTGACGAGTTCAAGCGCAGAATGCAGTCGCCTCAGAAGAGCGAACTTGAGCTAAACGTGCACGCTCCGGTTCGCATAGGACAAAGTGTTTCGCAGGCTCCCAAGGCTGGGTGGAAGGGCTGGGCCAAGAAGATCAAGCTGCGGACTACGATGAGCTATGCGACTGCATTGAATGGACAGCATCGACGGCAGCAGAGTGCTGACTCGCATGGCGCTGCGGCGGCGCCTGTCATTGGATATTGAGTGGGAAAAGGGACCGTCTCAAACGGCGAGTGGACTTCAATAATTGTTGGTTGTACGATGAGAGTTGAGCGATTACTTCGAATTGGGGAGAGATGGCATCGGTCGATTGGAACGCCTTTGGCTCGACCAAGACCGGAGCCTGATAGAGATATTACTGGTCTGGTCACTTCCTCAAGGACGATGGAGACTCTTGATGACACTTGATGAATGTAAAACATAGACGCATATTCCGGGCAAGGCCTTGTACGATTTTTGATCTTTCCACCTGAGGACCTCCTTTGCACTCCTCAGTCCTCCATCACACAATCCTCGCCACTCCCCTCCGCCTTTCTCGCCAGCGCCTTCCACCTCTCCTTCTTCTCTCGATTCCTGACTTTCGCTTCCGCTAATCGCTGCGCTCTCGCCTGCCGCTTGCCTTCCAATAATTGTATCCCTCGTTTCGTCTTCGCTTCATGGCTCCGTTTCCGTGCGTCGAGCCAGTCGCGGAAACGGGCGGGTTGCTCGTGTCGTTGATGGTCTTGATGCGGTGACTCGGTTCGCTGCTTTGGAGGTGCTTGCTGCTCCGAGAATGATGGCTGGTCGTGTCGCTCTAGCCAGGCGGGGACTCGGAGTTGATGCCAGGTCGGAGTGGGCGAGAAGAGCGGCGGCGGTGTTGATGAGGTGTGGGAGGTGAAGTGTGGTGGTGTGCCGGGGGATTTGGGACTGTGCGTGCCGTCGTCTTGGATGGTGCTACGGCGGTTGGAGTTGAAGGAGAAGGGGTGGGATTGTTGTGAGCTCCAGGCTGAGTGAGGGTCGGCGAGGAAGTGTTCGTTGAAGTGTTGATGTTGTAAGATGTTGGTGTCATTTTGGTAGACCGGATGAAGAGGCCAATTTGTGCCGAGGGTCGCCATTTTTGTTGAAGGTTGTGACTTGTTGGGCGTGAGTTTAAGATGGAGATCATTGTTCGATGTCATCTATTATACTGATGTCCAGCTCTTTGTCCCTTTGTGTTGAACGATGGCATCAACTTTGGTCTTGTATCGCCGCGAGCGTTCGATCAGTACCTTGTTTTGCAGACGTGACGCCTCACTGCCACATGATACTGCCGTGAATGCCGCTGCATGCCTCAACGCGCCTGCCTTTCTCTGCATGATCTTGACTTCCCCGAAAATTCCGCTTCAAAGCGAACAGAAAGTGCCAGCGTCCATGAGGTGCAAAGGTCACATTGGCAATTTCACATTCCTCACCGGACCAACCCCTTTCAGCATCATCCGAAAACAGCTTCATGACCCCAGCAGGCATCCGACACCACCTCACCGTCACGATTCGGCCCCGTGACAGGTCACTATCCAGTATCGACTTGGCAGTATTGCTTCCTCTTGTACCATCGCAGAGCTCGATGCTGGGCATCAATGCTTCAACCGCAACGTGACCGCGCGACGTCTCAACCCTCCTACCAACATCTCACAACACCCGACCATCATGTGCAAGTCGTGGACTCTTCGCTACGCTTGCTCCCACACCCGGAGCGTACGGCGAAGGAGATGCGGAGGGAATTTCACCGGGCCCTCACGCCACTCTGACGAAGCCAAGATCCGATGCCGCGGATCAGATCCTTTGATCATCGCGATCAGCTCGCTTTGTGAATCTTGTCGACTGGCTGAAGTCGAAGCACAACTCCACGCCGAAGTTGAGATGTTGCGAATCAAGCTGGCTGCCGAGGATTGGAATCCTGATATCGCCGCGAAGCTCGTAAGGGCGGAGAGTGAGCTCGGTGATAAGTTGTGGAGTCTGACGAGAGAGCTTCCTTCGGGTGGAGCTTTCAAGGAGAGTGTTCGCCCGTCGTTGAGTCGAAGGTCGATCGTGGCGTCAAGCAAGACTGGAGAGCACACTTTTCGCTCAAGTCGATTGCGTTCGGAGATCAAGCCAGAAGACGTCTTGGACGACGAGGGAGCGAATTGGGGCTGGAGCTCGGGTCTATCGACGGATGAAAATGCTGCTGGGCTCGACAGCACGGACGAGGACGAGGATCGGACTGGCTGGGGTTGGGACTCGCCGGAAATGGATTCCACACGGGAAGGACAACAGAATTTGGAGGTTCAGTTGGCCAATCTCACACTAGAACATCCTTTGGAAGAGCGTCAGAGATCCGCGGGCGGGACAGAAAACGTGCGGCCTCGAAAGCAAGTCATTCCTCCTCATCGACGACGCAGAGAAGGATCAAGCCTTCGAGGCCGAGCACAGCAAGCCATCTTGGACCTGAGATCATTGCATGCTTGTGGCGGGTACCAGCTGGGATTTGCGATCAGCAATGGACTACCGGACTATTCACATGCACTGACAAGGAAGCATTGGCTACGTTACAATGAGCGTGGAGCCAGATGGATCTGTCATTGGTCACGGGGATTTTGGAAGCGTCGTGTCGTAGCATCAACATATCAATGCCTTTGGGTGTATTCTCTATCATCATGATGCTGCTAGCCACATTGCTCAGCGCTTGTGCAGCATATATCGCTCTCGTGGTATCATACTCATCTGCTGCCTGTCCCTTTTGTGACGCTCATAACGCCTCTGCACTCTGCACATGCATCATCAATCGTGGTGTCGTCTGTTCTCGACGTCCTAGTTCCACTTCCACCCCCATGCACCATTGGACGACGAGGACTTGTTAAAACCCGGTGGACCTTGGGGATTGGCAGCGCCGGTCGGATTGTTCTAAAACCCGCCATTGCCACCACCTTCCATCAGAATGTTCTCCTCTCCGGCACCAATACGTCCGTTGCGTCCGAAAGGCGCCCGATCCTTGTTCGCCCTCTCGCGCTGGACTACGTGGAACTTCGAGCTCAGACTCTGCGCTTCGGCGACGGAGCGTGTGAGATTGGCCAGGAGCGATGTAAGGTGGACGTCTTGTTTCTCCTTTTGCTCGGCTTGTTGGAGACTCGAGAGTGGCGCCGGTCCGTCTGCGTTCGAGGCGGCTTGTGAGTCGGATGTTGGCGATGTGAGGAGTGGTAGGCGCGAGAGCATGCTGTTCACGCTACGGAGGAGGGTATAGTTGACGTTTTCGGGCATGTCTTTCGACGTGCTATCTGTGAGATAGCTCGGCGGAAGGCTCGTGAGGTAGGACCGAATGAGATCGAGACGCTCATTGAGCATCTTGATGGCGTTGACTTTGGCGTTGAGTGACGAGATGAGCTCGTCGTCCTCGGCGGAGAGATGGTGTGTGGGTGTAGTTCCATTGGTGTCTCCTTCTTCCTCCTTCGCCTTTCCTTTGCCCTTGACCTTCTTCTCTTTCGATCCTGACGCTGTCGGAGAGTTGTTGTCCGCTTTGCGCACTGCCGTGGCGGTACCGCCTCCCTTTGCCACGAAGTCCACACCAATCATCTCCGCGTCGCCTGTCTCAACCTCGTACTGAAGCTCCCGGAATCGTAGCTGTATTTGATCCGCCTCGATCTCTTCCACCGACTCGAACAAGCTGATGGGTAGCTTTCCGCCTTGGAGGCTGTCCACCATCTCCGGGTGGAAGAGCAGGAGCATGATGCTGTCGGAGGAGAGCAATTGCCGTACTTGTCGCAGCATCGGCAGATGTGCAGGCTGGGGACCATCAACAGGACCCAGCGCGAAGAGCGCCACCAATTCCAACGCAGGAGCCTTGTGGACGTCTTTGTACATCTCTATCCGATCACTGAACCATTCTTGATCTAGCTTGACCTCGCCGTCTTGTGCCGATACTTTGCACTCAAAGGCGTGCTCGAGTGTGAAGCTCCTTCCATCTTGCTGTCCGATGACTGCGCCCACGATTGGACCATTCTGCTGTCGTAGTGTGTGTCGTGTGATGTAGTCGGATATTGTGAGTAGGACGAGTGGATGGAGCTGGACGCTGAGAGATGTGTCGGGTTTGCCACTGATGACGAGCGGGTTCGGTGTCGCGCCTTTGGCCGCCATGGTGTCGAGGAGGGGATCGTGGGAGGAGGAGGTGAGTGAGGTGTGGTAGAGGGTGGCGGGCGGAGTGTTGTTGATGGTAGTGTTTGTCTCGCGCAATGCTGAAGCTTGACGCCTTGGGCTTGATGCCGGCCCTACTAGAACTAAGGTAGTTCTAGCGCCTCCTTCACGTGCGTGGTGGGGTCATTCACTTCACTTTCTTCCTTTACCTAGCCTCATTCAAGTACCAGACTTTCTTTGGCACGCTATGCACAGTGGGCTCTCACAATAAGCATGCAATGACACCCACACGATGCGCTATTGCCCTCCGAGTGGCTGTCGCGGGCTAGGTGCCGAGCGGTGTCGATGAGTGCACTAATCTCTGTCTAGTAACATCCTGAGACATGCATCCATCTGCCTCGCCAAGCAGAACTACCAGCAACGAGATTGACAGCGCTTGTGTCGAGCACAATGCCCTGTTCAACGTTCTTTGTGCTGCTCACAAGACGACAAGCAAGACATGACGTTCAAAAGCAAGACAAAGACCACTTATCATGTGTAGCAGGCCTCCTTTTTTACAGCGCACTCAGTTGCTCAGAAGCCTCCTTTACGCCTATATCACATTCAAGATGTCAACATTAGCTGCTGGTCAGCGTAAGAAAAATTCTTCAACAGCGATATTACGGAGAAGAGCTGTTGTCATCAATGGTCTGCTCTACGCCCCACTCGTACCCGCAATCCGGACCTCATGGCGAGAATTCGACACCTTGGACGTCATAAAAGAGGACTCGCAACATGGAGCAGCACAAGTTGAATGCAGACGACAGCCGCAAGTTCAGGTCGATCCGTCATTCGGAATGATTGCGAGAGCGCCCGTCACAGTCACGGATGTATCCACTGGCCACATCAGATTCGCTGCAACTGCAGCACCCGCAAGACGTCGGACACAGCTCCCTCCGATCCAGATTGCTCCGAGAGAATCTCGAGCAACGATCACAATCGCAGATCAAGCACCACTCAACACGCCGGCCATGACCATGGGTCCACCGTCCAGTATACCGATGCTCCGGTCCATGAAGCTGCCTAATACCCGACGACAATCGCAGCAGCAGGGCCTTCGGTTCCAATGGCAACGAAGCAAGAGTCGGTTCCGAAATCTCTTCGACATTTGACCGATCGCGGCGGCCAGAATTGTACGCATTGGCGGGAATTTGGAGCTGTTTTATGTTTCGAAAGACGAAGGCATGGAATCCGAATCGGTCCTTTCGTGTCGTCGATCATGGATCTTGAATGTTGGGGACAATGACACTGCCAGCAGGGTTGATTTACCGTGAGTGCTGCTCAGGATGTGATCCAACCAGTGAAAGCAAAAAGGCAAATTTTGTACATATATTGTACAGCCCGGGCTGGGTTCCGGTCTCTTGCTCTAAGCATTACCAATACCTCAAGTATCTCTGATGCTGCTTCCATCTTGCTTTAGGCCTTCTCGTGCGAGACTGCCTTCTGTACGCCATGTATCAGCCAATCCTCGTTTTGGATCCTCGTCCGGGAGTCCCGTCGATCGTCGTACTTTGAGGACCTCGTTCCGAACCGCCATAGTGACATCAATACGAAGCTGCTGGGCTTCTTTGCCGAATTTGAGATCCTCGTCAGTCACGACTCCGAGTGAGTCTATCGTATCGACGGTGCTGTGATCTCCGGAGTCCTGCAGCTGTTTCCGTTTTGCCTTCTCCTTCATGGCTCGCCATCTCTGCCTGAACGGCTCGAACACCTTCTCAGAATCGACAACATCACCAAAGGTCACGCTAACGTCCTTGCCCGCACGCGGTATCGCTCTCGGCCATCCTCGTTCGTTGTCCATAATGTGCTGTGGACCATCGATCCACATTGGGACGACATCAGGACACGGCTCCGACTCCAGGATGAGTCGCGCAACGCCCCATTTGAAGTAGCGCATAACTTTGTCAGGATGCTGATGGATCATGCCCTCAGGGAAGATGTGGATCCAGCTGAAGCGTCGGCTTGGGTAAGCAGATGGTGCAGGATTGCTGTCTGTCCCCGTTGTGGAGTATGTGAGCTCGGCAGAGGAGAACGGATCCGAGCGAGGGAGGCTCTCGAGTGATCGATCTTCTGCTGGGTGAAGTTCATAGGTTCCGGCATGTGGATCGCTGAGCAGTCGTATACATTGGGTCATGGTTGGTTGAAAGAGTCCGCCGAACTTCGAATGAGCCGATCGATGAGCCGGAAGTGTATTGCCAAAAGTGAAGAATGTAGCAGCAAGCATATTCTTGAAGCAGATGTCCGCACTTCCCAACGAGAATCGCATGTTGCTGGTCGTCCAGTAGTAGCGATGTGGCAAGACCCCCCATACTAGAGGATCGTCGACTCTGCTGTTTGTTAGAGAATGGCTTGCACTTTGCAGTCTGAGGAACATACATGCTCGTGTGGTTTGATACTACATTCTTGTCAGTCCGAGTCCCCACCGGAACGACAATTGACTCACCGGTCAGAAGTCCGCGAGTTCTGCTCCTTTCATCTCGCCTTTCATCTAACAATTCCATGAACTTTTCCACTCCCCGTACTTCGGTCCTGTTGAACGCGTAGAGAAAAGTCCGCGATAAAAAGCCAACAAATCCCAGTGTAGTGGACGACGTCGCCCGCCACGGCAGCGACTGCTGATAGGGCCGCTCCTCGTTCGCCATCCTTCGCCTCTGGCCCAGTGTTATCGCAAAGTCATTCACGATGGTAGTTGTCGCAAATGCCATGTGAAGATCGCCTCTCGTGTCTTCAGCCGACCCCTAAATGCATGCTTATGTAACAGGAAGCCCTCCCGTCGGCTGGACTTGCCGGACATCAGCCTGCTTTGTTGCAAGATGCCTAGAATGCTCCGTCTTCGGCTTCGTAATCGAGGAATCCGCGTCAGAAACAGATCACACTCGCGACCTCTGCAGTTCTCGAGACGACTCACGATCACACTCCTCCGTCCTACGCGCCCGAGAACGAGACACTTTTCTACCACTACTCCTTATCCACGAGTGACTGCGCAAGCCGCCCGCCGCCTGGGTTATGCAGTCCGCCAGGACTTGACATACACTGGTCACTACCACATCGATTGTGGGGCGCCGCGACACCTGTAGAAGATGGACAATAAAGGGGTGGATCGCATGGTCAGACAACTGATCACTGGATTTGAGACCTTGCAAGATGAATACGGAAAGCTGCATAGCCAGCACCAGGCTTTGGAGCGCAAACTTGCGACAGCAAGAGATCAGGTATGGCATACGAATCATGAAAGGCTTGAATTCCGTAGTGCGATCTGTACTCGCTCGCAAGATCGTCAGTCGGCGAATGATGTCGCCTTTGCTTGCTATTGCTCTTGCGGCGCAAACATCAGTGGGTTTTGCTGACGCGGGAACTAGTACAATGATCTCGCGAAACGATATGGCGCCGGTCCAACTGCCACACCTCCTCTGAGCCTTGCATCCGTTCCCGCCGGAAAGGACCACGAATCCGCGAACCCTACGACCTTCGATATTTTGGAGAAGAACAGCAAGACAAGACAGGCAGCGATCAAGGTCAGAGCGGCGAACACCGCTGCGACTAGCCTTAAACAGAATCTTGACGGTTCAGGAAACGGTGTGCGAATTTGGTCAGGGCCTGCTGCCGACAAGCAAGCTCCAGAGGGATCCAGCTCCATGATGCCATCCATCTCCGAATCACCATTAGAACAGGACTTCACGGTGGAAGGAAGGCCAAGCCAACTGGGTTGTCCTTTTGCCGGTATGGCGCGAAAAAAGCTGAGCTCCCACGCAGCGAGCGTTCTCAGTCGATACGAGCAAACTGGCAGCGTTGCGGCGGCAAGCGTCGATCGCAGTCATACCAGTCGCATCGATGGCAGGGAGAGCTTGTCGTGGCGAAAGAGCAGGAGAGCAAGTATGGTGGATCCGATCAAAGCAGAAATCTGTGGTATGTCGGACCACGATACACACTCTGCCACAGCGGCAGCGAAGGAACCTAGCGTCAAGCTACCGCAGGTCGAAAATGCGGACGCAGGCGTCTGTCCAATACGATTCTTGGATCAACACTCGCCAGAAGAGGTTGCCACCTACTTTGAGAACCACAAGCATGAGCTTCCGCGAAGTCACGAGGTGTGCGTCCGGCGGTACCAAAGCAACGAGGATCAAGTAAAGGAACTGGACGCGAAATACGGCACTTTGGTATCGATGATACAAGGCTTGGGTCAGAAGCATAAAGATTATTTGCCCGAGGAGCCCGAAGATGCTGACGAGGATGTGGCAAGCCATCTGAGCAACGAGAAGGTTCGCAAGTGGGCAAGCAGCGTTGGTGCTGAGGGTCCAGAAGATGGTGAGGCTGCTGACGAGGAGGAGCAGGATGAAGACAGGAAGCCACACTTCGAGCGAGACCTTCGCGAGATTCGGGTTGGTGAGTCTCCTAGCCGACCATGGGGAATCCAAGTCCCAGTACAGTACCTTGAAAAGGCAGTGAGCAATGTCAGCAGCAAGCCGGCCCAAGTCAATTCGCCTGCTCTCGATCAGACTCGGCCGAGTGACCTAGAAGCCCCCAAGCAAGGCGAAAGGCCGGTCGGGAAGTGTCCATTTGGTCATGGAGCTACGAGACCTTCGCCTCACGAGCCGGAAAAGAAAGCGGTTTTCGACGAACGTCCACCTCCACCTGCGGATAAACAAGCGATCAAAGCCGCAGTGAATAGCAAGGCGACGACCAGGCCGACGGACGAGCAGCCAGCCAAAGATTCCGAGCCGAGGATGATATTCAACGGCCCAGTCTTCTTTGGCTACAGTGCTGAAGACACCGCGAGGATCCTTCGAAGCAGTGGCCTGCAATCAAATCAATAACGGGGCAATGGACGATGAAGACTGAGTTTGGCGTTCATGGAGTTTGGCATTTTGGAGGATTGCTGCGTATTAGCGAGCGTTGTCATGTATCACGATTGAATGACTTGACTTTGTGGACAGTCTACTCTCCCCTTGCATGCCACATTGCAGAGGACAGGTCACAGAAGCTGTGTTGTGTAGGACATCTGAACACCGCATCTGTACTCGGCTGATCGCAGTTCGCAGACGACTGTCGTGCTCGGCAGCAGTTTCGGTCGTTGGTGCACCGCTTGTGCGCTGGCTGTAAAGACGCTGTGCTCTGCGAAAAAAGGTGAGATCTTCAAGCTTTGCTCTGGCGCGCCTTGCATTCGAACCAAGTCTCCGGTCGAGTTCGAGCCAGCCGTACCTTTATGGACCCGCTCTAACTGCACTTAACAGCATGCACGGCGGTAGCTTGGACGGAGAGCGTGGAGCAGACTGCGCAGTGAGTGTTCCTCATTCAACAGGAATAACCAACCCTATACTGTCAAGCTGTTTCTCGGACGCGCTCGTTCTCGTGCGGTCCCGAGCCTCAAGCAGCAGCAATCTACATCATACAATGAACAGCGCACCGGCAGGGAGTCGACCCACTCTTCTTTGCCCGCGACTCCGCCATGATGCATCGATCGCAACCAGAGAAAGCCGAATCCGACGCCTTGGACGGGTGCGTTGCATTGGAAATGGACGGAACAAATCTCCGGCCGTCAACGAATGGAACTTCTAATTCCAGACCCAAAATGCTTCATTTGGCTCCGGCGCCAAGTGAAGTGCATCGCAAAGAGAAAAAGTGTCGGAGAAAATTCGCGTCTCGTATCTTGTGCAACGCCGGCAGATGTCTCGACTCGCTCGCCTCGCGGCGATGATATGCAGGACGGAAAAAGAGTACCGACCACTTCTACGCCCAGGTGTCCGCCCAGCCCAGCGTGCCGTTCATCCTCGAGTCCCGATACTCCGACTCGCTTGGACGTTGAAAGACAAGGCCCACAATGACGCCGGCGACGTTCAAATTCTGTCGCAGAATTCTTGTCCAACCAGATATGCAGGCTTCGGAGTTGCGCAAGCAGGACGGACCGGGGCCCTTGTACGGTTCCCGGAAGCGGACAGGGTTCCAGGCCAATCGAACACTTCAGAGCCAAGGTTGCCATTGTTGAGCTTTGAAGTTGTGGCGGTGCGAACGCAGTCAGAAATGTGTTTCGAAATCTGTTTTTATGGTCTTTTGTCTACTGTTGGTCGATCAATCGTTTTCTGTCTCTATGTTTCTCGTGGTTTACGCCGGCCAGGCTGCAACTCGCCGCGGGCAAACTGTCTGATAAGCAAGCGCCAAGTGCAACTTTGCTCAAGCTCCGAGCATGCATTCACTGCTTGCAGTTCATCACTTCGGCATTCTCCCAAACTCATACCAGAAGGATCGAGAGCAGCGTAGCCACGATTGGAAAGATGAGATCGATTCGGCGCTCACGCGCGAAGCCGGTTTCGCTAGCTTCGGAATCCGAGTCAGATGTGCCAGTCGGCGGTGGAGTTCGAATCGTCGTGTCCTCTTTTGTTCCGCAGAGTCCGGAGCCCTCGAGCAGTCTCTTCGGGACGACGACTTTCGGTAGGCCCCTATCCATGGGAACCACAAGAGTGCCCTTGTCATCGACCATGAGGTCCTTGCAGGTCAAGATTTCAGTCATTTGGGTATCCTCATCGTACCCATGGCGCCGAATATCGAGCTTGTACTTGCCAGAAGATTCGCCGTTGTTGGTGAAGAGTGTGATGACCTGATGTCCGTTCGTTCCTTTTCGCATCGCAAAGGAGTGATAATCTTGGTAGATGACGCTGGATGTCTGTCGTGTGTACTTTTCATCCTTCGCAACCATGTGCTTCCGGAGTTTGATCAACGTCGCGAGATGTTTGTAGAGCTCGACGTCTTCGTCATAGTCGGATGTCCAGATGGGTGAGCGATTGGTCCACGGTGAAGTCACGCCAGCCATGTGTTGCTCCTGGCCCTGATAGATGATCGGAATTCCATCGCCCATGATGTTGAAGGTCAGCAAGTTCTTAGCAAGTGCCGTGTCATTGGTCATAGAGGGGAACCTCTCGACATCGTGGTTTTCGGTAAAGAGGCCAAATGCTGTTGGGTCGTTGCAGTTGATGGCATTGGTGTTGATGGTCATCGTGAGATCATTGATGTTGCCTTGAGTGGACGAGAACGCTCGTGTGAGAGGATAGTAGATCGGGTAGTTGAGCACACTGCCAATTGCATCGGCCCATTTGCAAACGAAGGAGTTGTCACCGTCCATGGTCTCTCCCGTGGCGAAGACACCGGCCGCCTTGACGAATTCGGGATAGAAAGTCGGCTCGACGTTGACCGCCGTGTCAATTCGAAGTCCATCGATGGAGTATTCGTTGACAAGGCCTCGGATCCAATTGCCGAGCATGTCTTGAACCTCTTCGTCTTCGGTGCGCAAATCCGCGAGGGCCACAATGTCGTCTCCCAGCCAGCATGTCTCGATGTTGGTCTGATTGGTATCTGCATTCACTGCGCAGTAGCTGTGAAAGTACTTTGAGTTGTCGAAAGGATCGAAAACGCTGTAGTCGACGTCTTCCGGCTTCCCGGGATAGCCTGTGGCGTTCGTCAGCATGGATCAGGGGCCAAGGATACCCCCATCACGAACCCATGTGGTTGACGACAATGTCGAGCATCAAGTACATGCCGCGGTCGTGCATCGCCTTGACAAGACTTTTCAAGTCATCGGCGGTGCCAAAATTATCATTCAGCGCATACAAATCTTGTGCCCAATAGCCGGTGTATGCCTCACCCCAGCCGGTCGTCTGAGGTACTTGCGCAACGACCGGGGATATCCAGATCGCATCAAAATTCATGCCTTGGATGTAGTCCAGCTTGCGCTCGATGCCCTTCCACGAGCCACCGCAATACATGCCATGAACCACATCGCAGTCGGCATTGGAATCCTTCGTCCGGGCAAATCGATCAGTCAAGACCTGGTAGATGGTACGGCCTCGCCAGTCATCGAGGGTCGCAGCGTCGGTGGAATGGCCAGCGACTAGCAGTATTGTTGCAATAGTAATGCATAGTGATTGCCATGAGTGAAACATGATGTGGGTGGAGATCATAAATTAAATTCCACGCCTACTCGCACGGGACGCTTCAACTTTTCACCAAATGAGTCGTCAGCATGGACGACTTTGCGAGTTCCAGTGAAGGTACAGGGCGTGTCATCTTGCAGTAGGACAGTGACGGAGTGACCGTTGACGGAAAACTTTCCAGTGAACGTTGACGATGAGTCGCTTGTCGGCTTGTCGTCACGGTGCCGCGCGAATTCCACATATTCAGCACGCTTGGCCCCACCAAGCTTCGACGTGTTGAATGCTGAGGCTGGTGCAAGGGAATCAAGATTCTTTCCCAGTGACGACATGTTCGTGTTTCAAGGAGGACCGATCCGAAGCTGATGTGGCTTATAGGTCAGTATAACAACAGCATGCGGTTGAAATAGGCAACGCCACATCGTCCGGTCCGGATCCTCGAGATAAGGTGCTGACTCTGCTGAGAAGCCCTGCATCGCTTGACCACGCTAGCTTCGCTCAATGATAAAGCGGTCGTGGCGGATGCCCGATTGTGTTCTCCCTTTTGTGCACTGTACGGTAGCCTTCGTTCTCGCGTAGGCTCGTTCCTCCCATGAAGATGGCGCGCACCCCGCAGCCAATGCACCATGTGGTCGAGAGTGTCGGACGCGTGCGTGCCATCGGCATCGGAATGCAGACGGATTGATTGAAGCAGCCACATGATCGGAGCCCATTCCTTGACCCTTGTCGATGCAAATAGAAGGGCTGTGCTGGTCGGCGGGAGAGTCAGAGCAGGACCTTGGTGCGTCTCGGCACGCAGCAGACGAAACGGCCCCATTGCGCTAGACTGGGGTGAAGGTGTCACTACACTCGCTTCTCCTGTTGGATTCTCTCGCTCAACACGCAGAGAATTTCGGCGAGAAGGAGATGGCAACGCTGTGGGGACCCGCAATCTTGTCACATAGATTGAAATATTCGGGAAGGACCCTTGCGATGGAGTGCGTCTGTTGGCCAGATGGCACTTGACAGTTGGCAGATGGCCATGGAAAATGCGGAAAGAATGGAAGAAAATTCGCCTGCAAGGTGCATTGCGTCCCGTTGTACCTCCCGACGGCGCACGACCGGCGTGTAAGGTACCTTACGCTGTCTGTACATTGGCGAGGGCGCGCTACAGGCGACTTGAGGACATATCTCAGGAATCGAACGCTACCTTGCCTTACGAGAACGGAAGACAACGGCCGGCGATGCAATGTTATCCAGTGGCCAGCGGATGTGCTTCCGACCAGGTAAGATAGGCTGAATCCATCGTGTCCTTATTCGGATCGACTGCGCTGTTCTACTTTGGAAGTAGAGTGCCGCCGTGTAGACAGGGATGCACCGCGGGCATGGCGTTGGGGCGAGTGGCAGGTCCGCTATGGACGCCCACAGTGGGGTCAAACGCTGCATGTCGTCCCGTCCACTCCTCATCAATGGGCGAATTCATCGCTTCATCTCGTCCAGATCGTGAGCCTCACGCATCTGGAGCCTCACAAATTCACAGCTCAACCGAGGACGGTGCCCTTTTCGGAGTGCTGCACGTATCCACACCTTGTTGACGACCGATCTCCCCCTTCGCCTCTCGAGGCAAGAGCTCCTCTTGACGCTGTCTTCAGGCCGGAAAGACCATGTCCTGAAACCCTGCACCCTCGGCGCACTCACATACGGGTTCAAGTCGGCACTTTGGAGGACGGGAATACACACGACGGTCACACACTGCATGGGTCAAAGGCACTCCATCGTCATACAACCTCCTCCGCAGGTCCGTCGCGCAGATCCGAGCGAAAGCACGGCCAGTTCCCGTCTCGGCCTGCAGCTCCATCTCAACGACGATCAGTCCTGGACCGTCTCGGCGGAGAGCTTCGACTTTGGATCTCTCATCTGCGCCTTGCCTCGCGCGCCGAGCTTGCCCCCCCCAATTCATCTGGCCTCCGTTGACAATCATCCTTGCTAGATTGCCTTTCTCTCGGGACGGTCGCGCTCCCATTTACGTCCGTTGGCTCCCACCGTCGTCCCCTGTCACGTCACTCCAGGCTATGAAAGACTACCACCTCCGATCCATCGATCTTTCCCGACTGGAACACTTCACCTTCATGCTATTTGAACATCACTCGCTACCTGGTACCGCATTTTTGTGAACTCTCTTCACTCGTCCGTGCCATTCGTGGCGACACTTGACATTCAAGCGTTTGGACAATATGCACACTTCACTTCTACTGCGGCTGTCTTCACTTCTGGCTTTCGCGACAGCATCCTTCTACGATCCTGCCGAGATCGAGTGGAATTTGAACGTCAACCCAAATGCCGCCACACCGCTCGAATACACCACGCCCGATTGGCCTGAGGGGCATCAACACCAAGCAAGCCCAAAAAATTGGCGGTTTCCGTTCTACAGCTTCTTCCTCGACAGATTCGTCAATGGCGACCCCACCAATGACAATGCCAATGGTACAAACTGGGAGCAAGATCCCAAGCAAACACAACTTCGTCATGGCGGCGACATGAAAGGCTTACAGGACTCGCTCGACTATCTTCATGGCTTGGGCATCCGCGGAATCTATCTTGTCGGCAGCGCGATGATCAACAAGCCCTGGGAGTCTGATGGCTTCAGCCCCTACGACCACACAATCCTCGACCACCACCTGGGCAACATCGAAGACTGGCGCGCTGGGATCAAAGCAATTCACGACAAGGGCATGTATGTGGTCATGGACAATACAATGGCTACCATGGCGAACCTCTTCGGGTTTGAGGGATCTTTCAACAGCAGTACCGACTTCTCCTTCACCGAGCACAACATGGAGTACATATCAAAGGTCACCTACCGCGACTTCGAAGTTTCAAACAACTTTCTTGAAGTGTGCCCATACGAATACCCACGCTTCTGGGATCAAGGTGGACACCAAATCCTCGACAACAATACACGGGAGATGGTCGGATGCATGGACAGCGACTTCAACCAATTCGGTGACGTGGGAGCTTTCGGCGTCTACCCCGAATGGCAAAAGCAGCTCTCGAAATTCAACGGTGTTCAGGATCGACTGAGAGAGTGGAAGCCTTCTGTGCTGGACAAGATCAACCACTTTTCTTGCATGATGATCAAGGGATTGGACATCGATGGCTTCCGAATCGACAAAGCCATGCAAGTCACCGTTGATGCTCAGGGGCGTTGGTCTCACTTCCAGAGAGAATGCGCCGCATCTGTCGGCAAGGACAACTTCTTCATCCCTGGTGAAATCGTGAACGGAAACGCTGACGCTGCCATCTACCTGGGTCGAGGCAAAGAACCAGGCATGATGGTTTTCAACAAAACCAAAGCGATGACCTCGAACGACACAGAATACATCCGCGAAGAAGGTCAGCAGGCCCTGGACGCAGGTGCTTTCCACTACTCCACCTACAGAGCTCTCATGCGATTCCTTGGTCTCGATGGAAACCTTCTCGCGGCCAGCGACACTCTCGTCAACTTTCCCTCTCAGTGGGAAACCATGGTCCGGACCAACGATCTGAACAATGCATACACCGGCCAATTTGATCCACGGCATATGTATGGCGTCTCGAACCACGATGTCCTGCGATGGCCTGGTCTAACCAACGGCACTGAGCGACAACTGCTTGGAGATTTCATCATCTCACTGGTCATGCCTGGTATTCCGATGGTCAGCTGGGGTGAGGAGCAGGCTTTTTACGTGCTCGACAACACCGCAAGCAACTACATTTTTGGTCGGCAACCAATGTCATCCGCCCAGGCCTGGCAAATGCATGGCTGCTACAAAGTCGGCAACATCAATTTGAATGAGTGGCCAATCAACAGCTCTCTCACCGGATGCCAGGACGATGGCGTCAGCAAAGACCACAGGGACTCATCGCACCCGGTTTACAACGTCCTAAAGCACATGTTCCAACTGCGTGACAGATATCCGGTCCTCAATGATGGCTGGCACATGGAGCAGCTTTCCAACCAAACTTTCAACTACACGCTGCCAGGATCATTCGGCGTGCCCACCGAGACCGGTCTCTGGAGCGTCTACCGTGGAAGAGAACAAGACATCCAGGACTTTGAAGGCGAAGGCACCTTCGGCAATCAGGGCGTGTGGCTGCTCTATTCAAACTACAATGGCTCTCGGACTTACGAATCCGATTGCAAGGGCGAAGACGCCATCATCGCTCCATTTGACCAAGGTACCACGGTGAAGAATCTTTTCTACCCATTCGACGAGTGGACACTGGAAACTTCCAATCGCAGTCTGGGTTTTGAAGGATCAACGGAGCTGAACGGTTGTGTCTCGAAGATGAACATGTCCATGTACGGCTGGAAGGCATTTGTGCCCGTGGACAAGTGGATGACTCCGATTCCGCTGATCACTGGATTCTCCCCGGGCCACGACGCACGCATAATCTCCGACTCGCCTGAAGACGAAGCTTCCTCCGTCGAGGTCGAATTCCGCTTCTCCGAGGAAATGGACTGCGACTCCGTCAAGAATTCCATCACGATCGACTCAACGACTGCGGATGGCCAACAGGCATCTCTCGATGGCGACTCCGCGAATTGCCTGAGCATCGATCCGCAGTTCGAGTCACACTACGACGGAACAGCTCCGTCGACCTGGCGTGCACGATTCACACTCACCAATGTGTACGACGGTGTCCACATGTTGAACCTGAACAACGCCACCAGCAAGAATCAAAATATGTCGACCGGTTCGAATGATCACTTCATGTTCCGAATCGGCCAGCCTGAGAATCCCATGATATTCCCGATGACCGCTAATTTCAGCTCATCTTTACTATACAAGGAGGACACTACCGCAAGGAAGGTCAAGCGTGATGCGTCAATCACAAGCTCTGGATTCATGATCAACCACAAAGCTCCGGGCGCGGACAAGTGGCGCTTTTCCATGTCTTTCGGTGGAACTTGGTCCGACTGGTTCGACTACACTCCTGGCAACGTTTCTCTTCCTTCGCAAACATGGCGAGGCTCGAACATTCAGAAATGGACCGGAGACCACGTTCAAGTTCAGTACTGGTCCAAGCTCACTGGCAGCAGCGACCATTTCATGGAAGGCGACCTGGTTGGCACGAACGACATTCCAAGGCGCTTCCCTCACCTTTTCGTCCACGGGTCTTTCAATCAATATGGCTACGACTCTGGAATTCCGAATAGGATGTCTCAGCTCGACAACGGTACATGGACATACGACTTTCTAACGGAGTGGCCTTCGCAGTTTCAACTCAACGTTTGGGGCATGGCGGCCGACGGCAGCCCAGATGTCAGCTACGCAATGGGAGACGTCGACAACGACACGGTCTTGGATCGTATCTCTCCGGTCTCACTTCAGCAGTGTGTCACAAACATCACCGATCATGGTCCCGGTGCACCTCATCTTGCTTGGCGAATTCTGTTCAACGATGCCGACTTCAGATACTATCTTGTGCCAGTCGGTAACAGATATGTTCAACTGGCGCTCTGGATATTGCTCGGCATTATTCCGATCATCTCGGCTATCGTTGGAGTATGGGCATACGTGCACTTCTTCTATGGAGTCAAGTTCAACCAGATTGGTTTGTACGAGAAGAAAAGCCTCGCATCCATGGCCTCTGTCAGCAGGTTCTTTCACTACGAGAAGAACTACACGGACAATCCCTCAACAGAACCGAGCACTGCTTCGGGCTCTCCAGAGCTTGGCGCTGCTGAGCTCTCGGTCGTGCGCGCTCCATTCTCTGCCGAGACAGCCATGGGTTCTTCTGAACGCCGCACTGTACTCATTGGCACCATGGAGTACGACATCAGTGATTGGAACATCAAAATCAAGATTGGAGGTCTCGGTGTGATGGCTCAGTTGATGGGCAAGAATCTGCAACATCAAGACCTCATCTGGGTCGTGCCTTGCGCAGGTGGAATTGACTACCCAGTCGATACCCCTGGGCTCCCAATCGAGGTCACCATCCTAGGACGAGTCTATGAGGTTCAAGTCCAATACCACAAACTCGACAACATTACCTACATGCTGCTTGATGCTCCGGTCTTCCGCAGACAAACCGCCAAAGAGCCCTACCCAGCTCGTATGGACGACTTGGATAGTGCCATCTATTACTCCGCCTGGAATCAGTGCTTGGCAGAGGCCATGCGACGCTTCCCCATCGATCTCTACCACATCAACGACTACCACGGCACCGTGGCGCCGCTCTATCTACTCCCCAAGACCATTCCTTGCTGTCTGTCCCTCCACAATGCCGAATTCCAGGGTCTTTGGCCTATGAGGGACCCACGAGAGGTCGAAGAGATCTGCTCCGTGTTCAATCTGTCCAAGAAAGTCGTCCAACGCTACGTTCAATTCGGAGAAGTTTTCAACTTGCTGCACGCCGGAGCCAGCATTCTTCGTGTCCATCAGAAGGGCTTCGGTGCGGTCGGTGTCAGCAAGAAGTACGGCAAACGCTCCTGGGCACGATACCCGATTTTCTGGGGACTGAAGAAGATCGGCTCCCTTCCGAACCCGGATCCTTCTGACGTCGCCGAATGGGACAAGAAGCTGTCCGATCCGGACGATGTCCACGTCGATACGGCTTTCGAGGCCTCTCGTGCTGAGCTCAAGCGCCAAGCGCAGGAGTGGGCTGGCTTGGAGCAACGCGCCGATGCCGATCTATTCGTCTTCGTCGGACGATGGTCTATGCAGAAGGGCATTGATCTCATCGCTGATGTCTTTCCGGCTGTCCTGGAGCAGTACCCAAAAACCCAACTGCTGTGCGTTGGTCCCGTGATCGACCTGTACGGCAAGTTCGCGGCGCTGAAACTTGATAAGATGATGCAAAAATATCCGGGACGAGTGTACTCCAAGCCAGAATTCACGGCTCTTCCACCGTTCATCTTCAGCGGCGCAGAGTTTGCTTGCATACCTAGCAGAGATGAGCCCTTCGGGTTGGTGGCTGTCGAATTTGGTCGCAAAGGTGCTCTTGGTGTCGGAGCTCGCGTCGGTGGTCTTGGACAGATGCCCGGCTGGTGGTACACCATCGAATCTTCGACCACGAAGCATCAGATGCACCAATTCAAGATGGCAATCGCCGCTGCATTGAAGTCAGACTACGCGACCCGCTCAATCATGAGAGCACGATCGGCCAAACAACGCTTCCCTGTCGCGCAGTGGAAAGAGGACCTTGAAATCCTGCAAAGCAACTCGATCAGAATACACAAGAAGCGCATGGAATATATCAACGCCAAACGTCAAGGCATCGAGGACAGAGGTGGCACATCTAGTGGATGGAACACACCTGGCTGGATGACTCCAAGAAGCGGCTGGGCCACTCCCATCGGGAGCCGGCCGAACACGAGACCTTCCTCGCCCAACCGCTCTGGCACTGCGACACCGTCAAATCAAGGCGGCGCCTTATCACTGGGCATTCGGCTGGGACCAGGTCATATGCTGGACAGCAATGCCTCGACAGACAGTTCGACCGTTACGCGGGATAACTCGTCTGAAGGCTCGGGGCCGATAACACGGCGCAACAGCGTTGAGCAGGAAGAGTACATTACCGCTGAAGCCGCAGAGGAATTCAGACGCCGCTCTCAGATCATTGCACTTGCTAATGAGATGAACATGGGCCTTGTCGACGGCACTCGTCACAACGCGGTCAATTCTCCCGCACGGCCTGGCAGGTCCTTCTTCCCAAACAGTCCTGGCACTTTCACACCGACCTCCGGCGCCGGCTTTCCCTTCTTGAATCAGCAATACGAGCCCCCTCGAAGCGGTACTCAAACTCCGCTGGCAACAGAGACCGTTGTCAACGAGAAGAAGAGCCAACCGCAAGAGCTGACACCATTCTTCACCGACCCGACTGGCCTGTATTACAAGACATTCGACAAGAAGCTGGACGTACTGAATGGCAAGAACTCCGAAACCCAGCTTTGTATCGAAGAGTACCTGGAGAAGTCGGAGAAGCAGTGGTTCGGCCGTTTGCACGAGGCCAAAATGAGTCGGAATACCACACCCGTCGCTTCCAGAGCAACGACTCCTGCGGGATCCATCTTTGAAGGTGACGATGGCGAGGAGTCTACCGCGCAGTTTCTGTTGCCCGACAACTACACACCACCCTCCGGAATCCGTCGAATGCTGATGTACAAGCTCGGCGACTGGCCGGTATATGCACTTCTCCTCGCTTTAGGCCAGATCCTGGCGGCCAACTCCTACCAGATCACTCTTCTCACCGGACAGGTCGGTCAGACGGCTGGTCAGCTGTACGCCATTGCCTCGATCTACTTTGCAACGACACTCATCTGGTGGTTCCTCTTCCGTCGCTTCCCAGCCGTCTGGTGCATGAGTCTTCCGTGGTTCTTCTACGGCTCGGCTTTCTTCCTCATCGCATTTGCACCTTTCGGCACGAGATTCGGCACCAAGTGGGTGCAGTACGTCGGCACTGGCTGCTACGCTGTTGCATCATCGTCCGGCTCGCTCTTCTTCGCGCAGAACTTTGGTTCACTCGGAGCGGCACCCGTCAAGGACTGGGCTTTCCGCGCTTGCGCTATTCAAGGAACCCAGCAGCTCTACGTTGTCGGCATGTGGGCATGGGGCAACAAGCTCACAGTCGGCACCGCCAAGGGCCAGTCTGTCGACTATGGCTACACTATGACTGCCGTCGGTGTGCCAATCGCCATCTTCCTGTGGACAATCGGCCTGGTCTTGTTCTTCGGTCTGCCAGACTTCTACCGCCAGAAGCCAGGAGCAGTGCCGGACTTCTACACCTCCGTCTTCCGACGCAAGATCATCGTCTGGTTCTTGGTCGCCACTTTCATTCAGAACGTCTTCTTGTCCGCGCCATATGGTCGGAATTGGTCGTACCTCTGGGCTTCCAAGCATGCACCTGCCTGGGTGATTGTCGTTATGCTGCTCATCTTCTTCATCGTCGTATGGGCAGCGGTGCTGTTCTATTTCGGACATCTGTCGACTACCCATAGCTGGATCATCCCGATCTTCGCCATCGGTCTCGGCGCACCACGATGGTGCCAAATCCTCTGGTCGTGCTCAAATATTGGCCAGTATCTTCCGTGGGCAGGCAGTCCAGTCGCATCTGCCATTTTAGGAAGAGGACTATGGTTATGGCTCGGTGTTCTGGACTCTATTCAAGGAATCGGGTTCGGCATGATTATCCTCCAAACCATGGCGAGGTTCCACTGCTCGTTCGCCTTGATGGCCGGGCAGTGTATCGGTGCTATTGCTACGATTGTAAGTTTCGGTGTTGTCCTTGTCCATATCAACATTTGCTGACTTGCTTTCCTCAGATCGGCAGAGCAGATGGTCTCAACAGTACTGGACCGGGTCCTACGTTTCCCAGCTTCGCGACAGATATCACGGGCGGTCTTTCCGAGCCGTGGTTCTGGATTTGCCTTCTATTCCAGCTTGGAATCTGCGTGGGATACTTCACTTTCTTCCGCAAGGAGCAGCTTACGAAGCCTTGAGCGAGTACGATATGATGAGTCGATGATGAGCAGCAGAAGTTTGTCAGCATGATGCTCGAGAAGAGCAGCGAAGGATATGTGATGGTCAATGTGTTTTACTCGGCGTTGAATTTCGGGAAACAAGAGACAGCAAGAAGAGACAGACAAAAGATGGACTTACCAGCATGCATGACAGGCTTCCTTTCTTATAGATGATAAATGTGTAGATTTGATTGGGACTCGAAGTGCTCGAGTCTGGGAATGGACGATTTGACTTGCCTTGAGTCTCGTTAGTCTCTTCCGCTCGCGAGATGCATTCGCCCTCCATCGTTCCGAAGCCGCGATAGCCCATGATGCATTGATGTCTTCGATATTGACGATTGAGCTCATTGTTATATTTGACAAGACTCCTTGCACAAAAGCGATTCCCTGGTCGTGGACCCTGGGAGGTCTTACGATGGCTGAGTTGGACCGTGCTCAGCATCACTCTCCTACCAGCTCACTCAGCATCACACACATTCATCGAAGTCGAGGCAATCAATCACGATGTCGCCAGATACCGACGAGAAGGACATTTTCACAGTACTAGTGACTGGAGCGAACAGGCAAGACGCTCCGAATCTCGATGCATGCACGAATTGAA
Source organism: Zymoseptoria ardabiliae STIR04_1.1.2 (assembly GCA_000223765.2). Lineage (NCBI taxonomy): Eukaryota > Fungi > Ascomycota > Dothideomycetes > Mycosphaerellales > Mycosphaerellaceae > Zymoseptoria > Zymoseptoria ardabiliae. Next base: position 118,026 of record AFIV01000127.1, on the reverse strand, counting down.
TCCTCCAGCTGACGCAGCATCACAGCGGACTCGGCTTCGCGCTCTGCTGCCGTCTCATCGACGAGTTCCTGTACACTCGTCCTCAAACACAACATCTCCATCTCCTCTTCTCGACCCGCGACAGCAAAAAAGGTGATGACACAAAGAAGCGTCTGCAAGAACACCTCGCAAAATTCTCCCGCACGGCCAATGGCACCACACTTGGCATCAGCCAGCTGCTGGATGCCCGCATCCACCTCGAAAACGTCCTCGTTGATCTCCTGAAACTCACGACCGTCAAGTCCCTCGCCGAACAGCTCCTCCGTCGAGGCCAACGACTAGACGCCGTGGTCTGGAACGCGGGAATCCCAGGCTGGCTCGGCTTGAACTGGCCCAAAGCTATATGGTCCGTGTCGACGGATCTCGTCCACGCCACGACGTACCCGGAGTACATGCGACCCGATCTGGGAGCGATCGCGAAGCCACAGCTCGATGGGAAAATATCTGGCGGATCTCCGGAACCGACGCTGGGTCAGGTCTTCACGGCGAATGTCTTTGGTCATTACATGCTTACTCACTGGCTGAGTCCTCTGATGACTCGCGACACACGGATTGTGTGGACCTCGAGCATCAGCGCTCTACCGACCAGCTTTTCCCTGAATGATATTCAAGGACTGAAAACGCCCGCATCATACGAGTGTTCGAAACGACTGACCGACTTCCTCGTCCTCACCTCTGAGCTCCCCTCTGCGAAACCATTCATGCAGTCTTTCCTCCCGACTTCAAATTCTGACGCCACGCCGAAAATGTACGTCACGCACCCTGGTGTCATCGGCACCTCGATCGCGGGATTGAACGTGGTGATGGAGTTTTTCATGTTCCTCACCTTCGTGTTCGCACGGTTGTTTGGCTCGCCGTGGCATGCTGCGGAGCCGTACAAGGGTGCTGTGAGTGCCGTGTTTGCTGTGCTATCCACGCAGCTACCGGACTTGGAGCAGCGGGATGGGAAGGGGAAGTGGGGTTCTGCGGTGAGTGTTTCTGGTGATGAGAGGGTCGCTCGGACGGAAGTCGATGGTTGGGGGTTTTCTGGTCGGGTTGGGTCTGTTCCTGATGGTAGCGTGGTTGGCTTGCGAGGGCGGTGGCGTGGCTTGAAGCATGTGACGGACGAGTCGCGGAGGGAGTTCGAGGAGACGGGTAGGGAAGTTTGGAAGGCGATGGAGCAGATGAGAGAGGAGTGGGAAGCACGATTAGGACCGCTGGATCAAGTTGCTGCGAAGTAGTGGTTGCGGTCCATCAGTAGGTATAAGCTATATACTCTCCTGCGCGCCCGACTCCAAACGCAGGATGATCGAATTCTATCAACTCAGATCGGACTCCATTCTACATTACATCTTCCTCCCTCAGTTCACCGGCACACCATTGGTGACATTGCCATATCCCAACGCGGTGTAGTTGCCAAAGCAGCTGTACTCGTACTTCGCCTCTTCCAGCTTGGTCGACTGCACCTCCATGAAAGTGGTAAGCTCACACCATCCATCATCGCGCTGGCCGCACTTGTCAAAGCTAGCGCCCAGCGGGATGGTGCGCTGGTTGAGAATGAAGTGGACGTATCTCGTCGCATTGCCCTCGTCGTACTTGTCACCCGACTTCCGGTCTCCGGAAAGAGGCTTTGGAGTCTCGATGATTTCAACGTCAAGACGAGCGCCGAACGGCGTGAGATGCGACACGATCTGCGGTCGGTTGCGATCAATGTGGTCTGTCGGCAAGACTTTGGCGAATTGAGTGAGACCAAAGGCAGTCAAGATCGCGGCGATGTTGGTGTCGTGGGAAAAGTCGAAGTTGAGGGACTGGTATAGAGGGAATGTCGCCGGGTTGCTGTCCAGAGTAACGTTGACTTGCGCCGTAGGCTTGGTGATCAGATGGTGCTGGAGACGAGCGAGAAACTCTTGCACGTAGCCGATACCGACGCCACGGCCGGTGGGCGACTCGAACATGTTGTTTCCGGAGAACTGCAGGTCAATGGCATATTCGTAGCTTTCCCATTCTTCGTAGGTGAAAAGGCCGCAGAACGAAGAGTAGCCGAGCGCGACTGTTTCGTATGCACACATCGACTGAGCGTTGTATACGTCAACGACGGTCCAGTTGAAGCCAGTGCTGTTTGCATTGAAGCGCTTCACAGCATCTGCGAGGTATTTGTTCTCGAACTGTAATGGTCAGGATCCTGCATGAACGGGGACTTAGGACTAGCGCTTACCACCAACGAAGCATTGTTTCCGCCGGTGGAAACCGGCTTGTTCGAATTCGGGCAGTTGAAGTAGCCTGCCAAAGAGTTGTTCCAGGCTGGCGGTCCTGATCCTTCGATGGATAGCACCTGAGTAAAAATCAGCAACTGAGCACCTGGGGTACGGGAAAGTCACCATACCAAACTTGCGTTGTTCGTCCACCCGAGACCGAAGAAACCCTAGCAGGCGTTAGCTTACTTGAGACCACATCATTCTGATTCTGAAGGACATACCGCTAGGAAGTACTCCGCAGACTCCCGCATACGACTCTGGGTGGTAGATCGAGCAATGATCTTAGTGCCGTTGTTTGGGTTGAGATGACCGTACATGATCTGGTAGGACACGGGGATTAGCGATCGGTCTCATGCTCAGTCCACCGCAGAGTATGTACCTGATGCAAAGTGCCAGAGTCGAAAAGCTCCTGCTTGCCAATTGGAACCAAAATCTCCGCGCCAAGCTTGTAAGTCCAGGTATTGAGGAAGTCCAATGATCCGTTGAAGTGAGCGTGGCCTAGAGTGCCGTTCGTGTAGTTTCCTAGCTTTCCGGCCAAGGTTGGCGCTCCGGAGCCTGTGGTCGGGTAACGAGAACCATGGCGAGACAACATGTTCAGCTGGATAATGCACGCATTGTGAGGCAGCGAGTACTCGTGCACACCGAAGCCGTCCGGGTTTGGGAAGTAGTGGGATAGCTGGCCGTGCAATTGGTAGATGTTGCTATTGTTGGTGTTGCCCACGATAGGGACTTGAGTCTCGAGTGGGCTGTTCGGAATGTAGGACTAGGAGAGAAGTTCAGCGGTGTATATCGGCGTGCTGCCTATGGCAGAGTACTCACAACAGATGCGAATGGAGCTGGATTATACTGAGCTAGGAAAGCTGCCGCGCCAGTGGGCGTCGGACCTGGGCGTGGTTAGCATTCTCTCACGCTGGTATCCAAAGTCCATCGCTCACCAGGGTAGTAGTTCGGATCCGTGTTGTAGTAGTCCGGACCGGCAGTGGTAGAGGAGCTCTTCAGAGTGGTCGTGGTCGTGGCCTGAGCATTGCCAACAAGAGCCACCGCAGCGGCAGCAACATAGCTTCTGTACATCATGATGAACTGTGCCACGATGATAGTGAACAGGACAATCTGTGCGACCAGCAGAACTCGCTGGGATGCTCTGCTTCTCGAAAGGCGGTCACAGGTGGTGGTATTAGCCGTCGGGTCCTCGTCCGGTGGCTCCCCACGGGTCTTTGTAGCCATTCGATGCAACCCGGATTCCGCAGGTGTCTCTTTTGCACTCACTTCCCTCTCCCGCCTCGAGCCGCTCTTCGCCTAGGTTGATAGAGTTGTGTGCAACGTCATCCATGCATGTTGCGAGGAAGTCCCTAGAAAGTGTAATTGCGAAGTGAGAGGAATAGAACGCCCGAAACAGCTTAGAGGAGATTACTTAAGCAGAGGTCAATGGCGGGAAGAAGGCGGGAACATTTGACGTTCGATAACCACGATCGCGATGCTAGCAAAAGCAATAGTCGTTCTCGTATGAGCGATGTCAAATCCAAATTATTCAGTTTATGGCGACTTGATGATCGTCATTCACTTCAAAAAGCGATAAGCTCGTCAAGCTTCGGAAGCGATGCTTGTTTCGCGATCTGTCGGAATCTCAGTGCTGGTATATCACGCACGTGCAAGGAACGAGGGGAGCGGGACCATTCAATATCGCGCATTGCTCCCACGTGTTGAGGGCATTCCATGGCGCAGAATAGCCTAAGAGAATGTGGCTTCAATGGCTTGGTTGATGGAACATTGATGGACTGGACTCGGCACTGATGAGGTCGACGCATACGTATGCCTTGTGCATTCACTACCAGCAGAAGCACGGGAGGATTCGCTATGATGCATGAAGCCTTTCTCAACAGCCTCCATGTTGAGCGCTGTCCTCCAGTCAGTCGGCGTATCGACGAAACGAGGCGACTCCTCTGTATCGAGCATTGTATGCAGCCAGAGTGCTCGAACGAAACGGCTGAGCCGTACGACGCACGCGATGCGAGTGGAACGAATTCCTGTGCTGGGAAGTTCTACACCGATCTATCGTGTACTTTTCCAGCATCACAACCAGCAGCCTCGAAGCGAAGACTGGACGTCGAGCGCAGAGGCGACACTCATCATCGCTACGCCTTCCGCAAGTTCTTCCTCAACTGCTCAATCTCCTCATGGCTCAGCTTGCATTGTGTCCTCATATACTCTTCCGCACTCTTGTGCTCCTTCAAGATCATATCAATCGTGCCGTCCATGTTCTCCTTCTTGCTGGAGACCATATTCAGCACTCCATCCCTGTTGCCTTCCAACGCTGGATTCTTCAGCAGCCTCTCGATGAAGAGTCGCTTCAATGGCGCCAGGCCTTGGTCTGTCAAGCTGTACTCTCGGCTGATCTTCTCTTTTGGCACATCAATTAGCATGAACAGCAGTGCCACTAGGACACCTGTACGGTCTTTTCCGGCCGTACAATGGACCAGACATGGTGTCGGTTCGGGTTGTGCGAGATGGCGGAAGATCTGGCCGTACGCCGAGGGGCCTGCTTTCAGGATATCGCGGTAGGCGGTGACGAAGCCATCAGGGTGGCCGGAAGTGTAGTGCTTATAGCGAATGGCGACTTGTTCGGGACCGTAGTCCTGCGTCGCGAACACAGGCACCCATTCACGCTGCATGCCTACGGCTTCGAAGGGATCTGAGGCGCTGACTTCGACGCCCGCCCACTCGGGCCCATCGCGTTGAATCTCTTGGTGAGATCGTAGGTCGAAGATTTTCTTTATGCCTGAGGGGGAGGTAAGGGTCAATATGCCGTGCAGTGACACTCACACCAGGTGAAGATTGCAGACAGACCTTACCTAGATCCGAACTCATCTTTTTGAGACCATCTTCTGTAGCCTTTGTCGGATCTGCGGATCGGAACACAAGGCCCGTCTTGACATGGCTTCCGTCGGAGATGTCACGAAAGTTGTGGATTCCGGGCACCTCTACAAAGGGTGGTGATGGGAGTTCGGTAGCCATTGTGCTTGTATGTAGGAGTGACGATGGAGAGCGATCATCGAGGAGGACAAATCCGTGTCAGGTTCAGCCGAGGCCGAGGACCCCTCCATCAAACGCCGACACTCTGAGCCGAGTTGAGAAATTTCCTTGCGGAGATCATGGAAGGTATCCTACCTTACCTTACTCTTTGCTTGACGACTTTCAGAATGGCTTCTGTCGTGAAGGCCTCTGCCGTCCAGTGACACCTCCACGAGATCATCGGCAACGAACACCAAGCATTGATCCGCACAGACCCAGATCCTACGAAGTCGCCGATGAGAGGTGATCGGAACCAGGTCGTCCGGATGTCAGAACGGGAGCGAATCTGCAGGCAATCCCATGTCATTGATGATGAGATCTTGTCCTTACCACGATACTGAAACACGATATTGCAGTTCCACTCGGAAAGCTGCACGGCATCGACCGAAAACCTGAAAACCGTTCGGTGAGAACCCCCCCCCCCCCCCCCAATTGAACGAGATCTCGTTCAAAAGCCCGGTTCAGGAGGTGGTAGATTTCGTCTCCTGCGCGCGTTCTGGCTTGCAAAAGCAAAATGTGCATGCTGGGGAGCTGCTCTATGGGCCCGCTACTGCAGTATCATGAAAGGCTCCAGGTCTTCGCCAGGATTTGCAGAGATTCCATAATGCTGAAAATCTCATCGTGAACGAAGTGGTGGACCACACAGCGATACAGTCCAATTGACGTCGCTCATATGTCTACTGCCGTTGGCAAAGGCCAGATTTTAGTCCGGCAGATCTGAGCCAAGATCAACAACCACGGCGTGCACGCGAATCGACACGCGGGACGTTGAAAGCTAGAACCTAGAATGCTAGCACAGAGCCTCCGTCGTGGGCTCTTGCCGCTCGATGTGGAAAAAGCTCCCTCGAGACGAGAGTTTTCACCACAAGTTGCAACGAAGCGTTCGTCTCAAATGTGGTGGTGACTTCGGCTCAAACTCCAGACCACGTGTCAATGTAGCAGCAAGCATCGTTGGTCCAGGATACGCTGGTCGAAGTCGTTCGTCACATGCTGGGCCATCTACGCTCGGACACGTCGGAGAAATTTGCTGCAGCAGCGCGGGTTAGAATTGAGCGGACAAGTGCAAGCACGACGCCAGTTCTGCACGATCTGGTTGGAGACGAAACGCCTGCTCGAGCACTTGGCTGCGTCGCTGCCCGAGGTACTTGGGACGGGATGAATGCATGTGCAGTTTGATGTCGCTGTGAATCGTTGACTCTAGAAGACTGAAGAGACACAAGAGTTCAGCGTCGCTGCGTCAGTCTCATCACGCCTGAAGAGATTCTCGTCTGTCACTTGACGACTTGCCGACCGCCGCTTGCCGGGGAATCGTTGTCGTTGCGCCAATTGCAGCGTGCAGAATAGCAAGGTGAGTTTATTGAGCGACAAGGGAATCCGCCGGGCCGGTCACCTGGCAGGCCTTGCCGCCGTAGGTTCGGATAGCCGTTGGGTACTAGGGTGATGGACAGGGCCCGAGCGTTTGCGATTGGTTCTTTGTCTGCAGAATGTGCATGAGATATACACAAGGGCAACTAAGCGACCCTGCTGCTTCTTCTCCTCCTTCGTGGTACATACGAGGTAAAGACTCATCGCGACTCCTCTTCCTTTGGCACCTCCTGCCTCCACCGGGACAACACATGTGGTGTTGCGCTTCATCAGAGTCACTCCATTCCACGCGGCCGCACGCGCCAACCATCCATCACTCCCGCAACCGACACCCTGTTGTGATGAAACACAAGACATACTAGGACAGTGCAGCATATTGCGAAACAGACAGAACGGCACGGACGATCGGTCGCACACGGCGGGTTCAATTCGCGCCGCACTCACGTCTGTCTCTTCGCCAACCCACACTCATTCATATTCACCACATTCGCGCGCTGGCATGACTTGACCGCCGCCTTCATCCCAACAAGGTTCCACCTACCTGGATCATCCTGCCGCGACTACACAAACATGTCCAACTACGGTTCGGAGCGAAGTCCACTGGACCCTCCGCGTCAGGATGTCCTTCCGGCGTCGCAATACCTCCAAGACCGGTTGCAGGAACGAAGAGCGAGGAGCACTCAACCGAAACGCGCACGACACACCGACTTCGGTCCGCAGCCAGGTCGCGATGATGACATATTCCTCGACGAGGCGGAGACACACCGTCAGGCCCGGCGCTTCGACAGCTCGCCAGTGCTTCCAAGCGCAAGAGTGTCCGATCTTGGTCATAGCAACAGCAGTGGTCGACGTCGAGCGCTGGGTACGAGAGACTTGGACGATCAGTTGGATCGCTTGAACAAGCAGAACTTTGCTCTGAAGCTGGAGATCGATCATCGTCGCGATCACACTCACAAGCTGCAAGAAGAATTGAACGCGATGCGCGAGCAGGTCGAGCGGGCCGAAAGATTGGAGGAGGAGCATACTGAGTTACTGCGCATCAATTCTCAGCTGGTGGAAGAGCTGGAGAAGCGGGACAAAGCTGTGGAGGAGGCCATGGACATAATATGTGATCTGGAGGAGCGTGTGCACTATTTGGAGGAAGCAGACAGCGTCACCAGGCCTTCTACTGCGCACGCCGACTCAGGATATGCTGGCACAGAACTTCACGATCAATATTCGCCGACGAAGAAAATCAATGCGCACGCAATGGCCCCGCAGATCAAGCTCCGCGAACCTTCACTCCCGACATCTGCAGCTTCACAGACGTTGCAAGGACTTTTGATCGACCAGACACCGATGCGACCTAAGAGGCAGCCGAACATCCTGAGCCAGCAAAAGCCAAGTACACAAGCCTTGCGCAGTGTGTACCTCGAGAATGCTAGAGAACTTCATCCAGTCAAAAGCTTCCAGTCGCTGCTTTCCCGACAGGAAAGCAGACCCGACGACGATGCCGATGATGTACTGAGCTCACCGCGACTCAGTGTGTTGAGTGAGAGCAGCTTTCCATCAATCTACAGTCCGAAGCAGAACACTAGCCCGGACCACTTTGCTTGGGAGAATACTGCCGAAGAGAATGACCATGCATCGCCAACCAGAACTCCCCAACACCCGCGCCAGGACAGCATCAAGAGAGTCAGTCAGTGGATGTCTGAACATGACGCGGATAGTCTCACTCCTTCCAAGTCGAACACTAGTTCGAAGCCTTTGCAGCAGCAAGACGCCGGGACTTGCCTCCCGCCGCCATCGATACCACCGCCGGGCGCACCTGAGTCGCATTACCAGTCGCTGAACGATGCTTTGGCTGCAGTATCGATGAAGCCATCAAACATTCCCGGCGACAGGTCGTCATCCGGTGAATCGCACGCCAAATTGAAGCGAAGGCCACAACACGGTCTACAACGACACTCTGGGCACGCTGGCATGTCCCACGGCGAGCCTCTCTTACCGCCCACACCAGATAGTGTCAGCACAAGAATGCTCCGCGATTCGAGATCCAGCATCCTTGACGACAGATCTTTACTGGACATGACTCCAGCGCCAGTGAAAGGCTTTGACGCGCTCGAGCCCGGGCTTCGAACTGCACCCAAGCAGATGAGATCATCTGTTGAATTGCGGACTGCATTTGCCAGTAATTTACAGCACCGGGATCAGGCTCCTGAAAAACCAGACTTCAATGAAAGCTCGGATGATGAGGAGTACGGAGATGTTGATCGGCTGTCTGGAGGCGTGCTTGACTTTGGGATTGAATATGATTGTCCCGATGGAAAGAGCATCAAGATGGGCACACCAAGCCGATTTCTCAAGGCATCGCAGTCGCCTCCGAACTTCGACGGGACTAGCATGACGCCCCACGATCGGATCTTCTCACCGTTGAGAAGGCGGCAGTCCAGCGAGAATATCGCCTGGAGCGCTCCGGCCAAGCCACGATTGTCCCGAGTCGAGACCAGTCCGACGATTTTCAGCACGTTCGGTCGAATGGTCAGCGGTGGTGGCAAGGCACAGACGTCAGCGGAGTCCGTAAGAAGTCCTCGCTCTGCCCATTCTGGATCCTCTGGCAACCGAACCGTTGTTCCTAGCGACCAGCAGCACGAGATGAGGCAAAGGTCTCCTGACGTCGTGCAGGATCGCTTGCGACTACACTCTGATGTGACCTCGCCGAATCGCTCTCGAGCGTCGCCATCTCCAGGCAGGTCTCTTGGGCTGAGGACCCAACGACTCTTCAGGCGCATGAGCAGCGGCCACGGCAGCGACCGTGAGCAATCACCTTTGCCAACCTTGACCACGACACCGTCGTCCGCGTATGCCGACGCCACTCCCATCGAGGTACGACGACCTATGACGAGTCAAAGCCACGATCGTTCTAGGAGGAATATGGCCGGCGCTTCAGCAGCGGTCCATCCTCCGATGCCAGATTCTCAACGACCCACAGTGCAGACACGCAATAGGACCGCACCGGGCACTCCTCGATCTCCTTCCGCCGCCGGTCAAGATCGCGTTGAGAAGGAGAAGCGATCACTGTTCAAACGCAGCAATAGCGTCAAGACTGCCGACAAAGCGAGGCCTGCGACAAGCATGGACACCCGGCGTAGAGGCAGCATTAGAGATGTTGTGAGTACAGCACGGCGACCATGGCGATGAGACATGACACACCTGAATGATTTTTCTGCATACTTTACCATTCTGATGTGCTTCCTGAGCGACAGCGTTTGAGCAAGTCGAATCTTTGAAGCGACGTGTTTGATGGCATTTGGGACTTTAAGGAACGCGAGGCGAATTGCTGTTTTCTTTTCGCTTATTATGACGACCTGCATACTATACAGTAATGCCATTGACGACTTCCTACGACGTACTACTGTTCCGCTGTTTTGTACTGCAGTCGTTCAAGCACCTCAAGCATTGCACTTGGCAGCGCGGCGCAAGCTTCCGTTGCGGGAATCTTACTTCATCCTGCAACAACTGCGACGCAACCTCATCCGGGCAGCATTGCACTGAATCGGGACAATCGACAATGGACACATCTCAGACCTGTTCGCAACCATTCTGAATGGAAATAGCAAATCAGTCATGCGCCAGACACAAGAAGGCATTCACCCTACTCTCGCCTTGGGTATCTTCCAGCTCCCAGCTCCCATCCTCCCCTTCTCGGCCTCGGCAGCATTCATCTACTACAAAATCGCCCATCGACAACCAGCACAAATTCCTCCCCCATGGCATTCTCCTCCACAGAGCATGACAGTTACAGCAATCCTCACTTCGACCTTTTACCTTGCCACCTTCCTCTACACGGCCACGAGCATGATCCTCTTCCGGACCCAGAACCCACCTCAGGCTACGCTCGCGAGTGCCCATGTCTTCGCGTTGATTGCGCTGGAGACATGGCTCGCTCGAACGGAGATATCACCGCGAGCATTCGCCGCAGCAGGGTGGATGTGCCTCGTGATCGACAGCTTCAGTCCGCGTTTAATGGAAAGAACAATCGCTGCGGTGGTGTTGTCTCTACCTGCTGCGTGTGAGCTGGGTGCTGGTGGAGACAGCGGACTGGGAATGAGTGGTGCGCTGTTACTCATTATGGCGCTGCGAGACGTTCTGCCGGAGCATTTTGTCGAGACCAGGTGGTGGGTGGCTGTGCCGATCTGTTCGGTGTTGGGGTTCTCGCATGTGACTGCATACTTGAACAGATTGAGATCTATTCGATGGAGATTTGCGACTATGGACAATATGCTGCAAGGGATGGGCTACGTGCTCGCCGGCCTCGAGCTCCTTGTAGTCGGCTGCGCGACGTCCGGCTTCGCATGCTCCTGTTTGGCTTGGTGGTGGGTCATTTCTGACCGTGGCACATCGCCGCCGCTAACCTCGACCGGTGCTGCGTTCCTTTTCAGCTTTTGCCTGTACAGTCCTGTCTGGTCGCTACTGGTATTCTTGAACCACCAAGATGGTGTCGCCATTCGAGGTGGTCGCGAGGAAAGGTTGCAGAGAAGCTTGCACACTTGCGTTGAAGCGACTGGCTGGACGATTGTGCTTTGCTCTGGTCTTTGGCTGGTATTGCTGGTGTTGAAGGCTGGAGGTTACTGACTGATGATCAACATATCAGCTGCACGGCTCGATCTAACAACGTCTGGCCAGACGAGAGATTCGCTGCACCCAAAGAGTGACCGTCGTCAGATCGTAAAGTAGAATACAGATTGTACATTGAGCTGGCTAAGACGCTTCCAATAATACAAGCCTCAGAAACGTTCGCACTTCGAGGAAGGCGCGAGCTAGAGCATATTCCTCCTCCACGCTCTGTTGGCCAGCTCTTCAATCTCCTTGACCTCCACGGGTCCCTTGACCGTGTCATCTGACAAGCTCTCGACCACAGCCTCAGCAACCAGATCCGCCTTCAGTGGCTTCGATCCACCAGCACCCATCAGCCAGGTCAGGTTTCCTCCAGTAAGCGAATTCGCGAGGAAGCCACCGTAAGTCACCGCAGCCATTGGCATCGTGAAAGTCCGCGACGAATCATACAGGAACCCCGGCCGGATGAAGACGTTCCTCATCCGCGGGAACGCCGAAGAAACCGTGCTCTCCGCTTCGCGCTTCGTATTGATATATCGTCCGGGCAAGATCGGTGCACCCGCCGCAGCGGAGATATAGCAGAACGCCTTGACACCGCTATCATTCGCTTCCCTCGCCAACGCAATCGCAGAGTCCCGGTTCATAAGCTCGTATGTGATTTGTCCATCTTTCTCGCCCGGCTCAATCGCTTGACCGGGCTTTCGATCCATGGGGTTGGTGTTTCCTCCTGCCTTCGTCGCGGAGAAAGCCCGTCGTAGTCCTGCGATCGGCGACTCCTTGCCCGTGAGCACGCCTTTGTAGTCTGCTTCTAGCAATATTCCCATCGAGTGTACGACCGCGTTCGCGCCGTCGAGGTCGGATTTGTAGGTTTCGGGTTGGAGGATGTTCGCTTTTCGCCATTGGACTGACTTCGACCATGCGGGTGCTGTTTGATGTGAGGAGACAGAGGGCCAGTTGGGTTCGCCGGAGCGACTGGAGTGTCCTGTCAGCATAGGATAGAGTTGTGGGTGAATGCCGATTGTGTATACCTTATTGATACGACGTCCCAGTCTCTTGCTACTGCGGCCTTGCAGATTCTGCTTCCGAGAAATCCATTGCCGCCGCAGACGACCAGCTTCTTCTTCGCCATTGCAGCTGTTGCCGATGCTGCCATCGTCGAGTTCGTGTTTTCCGTACTGCCCGCCAGTTTGCAGATGTCTATTTCGGCACTTGTTGTGGTCGAGCGAGCAGTTCCTTACAGACTGCTAAAGGAGATGTACTGTTCTGTTTGGCTGATGTTGGCTGATGTTGGTTGATGTTGGTTGAGTGTTTGATGTGCAAGTACAGAAGAAGTGTGGAGCTTTCGATCGAGCTTAAGCTCAACAAGTTCGTGACGCAATTGAGATCGCCGGGATGTTTTGTGCTGAGGCAGCGATTGGAACTCTCTATCCACATGCCCTTACGACCATTATACAGATATTTACTGTGAACACCATCTCCCGGTCAAAGAACAGCCTTCAGGTATAAGCTCGACTGAAGCGGTCCTTTACAGAAGCAATTGGGCTCGCCATCATCTCGAAGCTCTGTGAGAACCGTCGACTCATTCTCATTCTTGGACTCTGCACATCGACAACACCCTCAGGAGCCGCCTCGTAGAAGAAATGGCCTTCGTCGTTGTTCAGCTTCCAACTGACACGATATTGCTCCCCAATGGGACCACAGCCGCAGCTGCCAGCCAATTTTTCGCTCGGGGGTGAATTGACCGCGACACTGAAGAGATTCATGGGCTCGCTGAAGTCGGTGTACCAGGTCCGATGGCACAGAAAGTAGATCAAGATCACAAGACTCATGATGAATACCGTGAACAGGACGAGATGGAAAGCTTTCTGGTAGTCCTGGTTGCCGCCGCTGATGTACTGCTGTGCACGCACTGACGCATTGAAGTACTCGTGTTGGGCTGGTGAAAGTCGGGGCAGGGTGTAGTTCCATTTGTGCAGCACAAAAGGAGAGTCAGTGATGGCTTGGATGAGTGTGCAGCTTGAGAGCACGGCAAGAGCTTCGGCTAGCGATGGCAGTCCAGTATAGAATTCGGCCTTTGTAGCGATCATTTGGGTCAGGATCCTCGAGTTGGAGGCATTGCCGTCGGTAATACCAGTACTCAACGATAGGCCTGCTGAATCGTTAGCGAAGCTACGGTGCTAATTTCAAGAGAGGAAGTCAGACTTCTTGCCCAGTCGCCGAGAATCGTCGCCATATCTATGCTGACGGTATCATTACCGACATAGTCAACAATATTCATCTTGTTGTATTGCAGGTGATCTGTTTCATCCTCGCACACCGCTGCCATGGATGCTCCACTGATCGAAGCATTGTAGTGAGTTGAGCAAGAACCCGTAAGTCCGACCTGAAGTTGACAGAGGGCGTAGTTGGTCCCGTCGCCAGTTGTTTCGTTGACTGTGGGACTGAGTGTGGTGTCGATTGCGCCGCCCTGAAGAAAGCATGAGAGTCAGTCGAACGATGCGAGATGGAAGCAGTAGTCAGGATGCGGTGGTGCTATGCCTGTTTGCCTTTATGCAACATACCTTGCCCAAGATGTACACGGTCCGGCGACCCCAGAGAATCCCAGTCGTGTCATTAATCAAGGTATTGTAGTCGATAGGAAGGCGAGGGAAGACGGGAGGATACCTAGACGGGCCGTACTTCTCGCCCCATTTGAAAGTGTCGTCAAATTCAGTGCCGTTAAGATACTCGTTGGGGTATCCATAGCCCATCGTGTGATTCCAGTCGGATGGAGTGTCGTCCCACATGCTGTACACAAACGGCTTCAAGTCTTCCTTGTGCATCGTGACGCAGAGAACATTCACGTAAGGCGACGGTGTGCTAGCGCGAATGTTGACCTGAACGCCATCCATATCGTCAGGCTGCATAAGTTCGTTGATGGGATCCAAGGCTGCCTGTATTACACCAACATGTGGCAAGGCCATGCTGACGTTGTTGATGAAGCGCAAAGGCTTTCCCTCCACGGCGGAGATATTGTTGTGCTCGATCCACGGCGCGCTGATGGTAGTGTTGTCCATATGAAGAGCGTAGCCCTTGGGTCTCGTGTCAAAAGTCTGGCCGCCGCTCCCATTGTTAATCGAGTCAGTCCAGATACCCAGGTAGGTGTGGTAATTATGGTATGCCATGGCGGCGTGTTCAACCTGTAGGCTTTTTTGGAAGAACGAAGACGTCAGCTACGGCTCGGATACCAAAGAAATGAGGGCGGCTCAAGACTCGCTTGCATAGCCCGAGAGTTATCCTCGAACCGCTGCAGGCCTTATGCTCTTCGGCTTTCTTACCATGCGGTCTTCCTAGCCTTGCCATCATCGTACTGGTCATAGCTTGCCTGAATTGGCGTTTTGCAGTGCTCGGAGATATAGTCAATATTGGCGAATTGCGTCTGAACCAGACCGCCGAGTACCGCAGGCTCCCAACTACTGAACTTGAGTTGCGGTTGGACAAGAGCGGTGGCCTGTCGGAAATAGTATCAGCGGAGCCTCTGCAATGTGCCCTGATGCTACTCACTGCTGAAGTGTAGAGCATTGCTACAAGGGCGGCGAGTAAAGAGATGAAGCCGAGCGACGAAATCGCAGCGTACCGAACACTCTCCCAGTGCGTTAGCATGGTTCCTGGTTGCATGATCCAAGTTCGCATGCTCATCTCGGCCAGAGTCACGCCGCGTGCATTTTCGAGCTTAAAAGCTCGGCGTGCAAGAGCTTGTCCAACAAAGGCGACGACCACGGATACGAATGCCAATTCGACAAGCTTAGCGAGAGCCGAAGTCAGGAAAGCCGCGGTGGAAGGAGTCATGGCGCCCCCATTCGTTCGGATACGTCTTCCCCATTTTGGTCCTCTCAGCGCGGTGACCCAGAATGTTCCGGATACAATGGTCGAGAACATCGCGAGTATTATGATTGTGATCGGTAGCCAGTGTCCAAACCGTGAGTACTGCACAGCTCGCGAGCTTCGGCACTGGTGATGGGGCTCGAAGTCATCGTACTGGGAGCGGATTGAGGACAGTAGTCCAGTGTCTGAGCGTCCGGCGGTCGAGCTAGGTAGAGTTGAGGCTAAAGAGGTCCGGGAAGCTTTGTGCGCAGATTTGGCGCCGCCATACGGAATGTCATACCCACTGGGAGAATCGTTGAATCTTGTGCTACCCGACAAAGCTCCAGTAGATGGCGTGGACCTCGAAATTGGTTCTTCGTGCTCGACCGTCGAAGCCAGAGAGTCTCTGAGGGTTGACGGCATGCCAGCTCGACTGTGCCTCGCAGTTGCGGTTGATGTAGCGTTCAGTGCTATACCAAGTCCATGGCCTCCGCCGGCGTGTGTTGGTGTCGCTGGTAGCTCGGTCTCGTGCAAGGTGTCCGTGATGTCGCTAGTGGCAGTGCTGTCGATGAACGACACGGATGGTACTCTTGCGTAACCTGGTCGATGTCTTGCGCCGGGTGGTTGCGCTGGAGTTCCTGCGGCTGTTGAAGCGATGGATGATGGAGAGTCCTGGAGGAGACCATGCTTCTCCAGAGGTGTCGGTGGTGGCGGCATGGTTTGCTGTTCCCTCGCACAGATGACAAAATGTTCGAGATATGCTTCTATCCGTCGTGAAGCCACGCCATGTGCAATCTGTCACAGGATTGTGCGACTCGGTGAAACACGTTTTTAGAGCGAAAGGCGTAGAGATGTAGGAAATGGTGCTCTGATCAGGAAGACATGGCTGAACGCGGGACAACAAGGCTGAACCAGCGAGCTGCCAAAAAGTGCGTCCGAAAGCGACGGCAGTACTTACATACATGCAGAGGCCATGCATTGGTCTGCATCCTTTTGGGACCGTTCTTCTTGGAGGTGTCGCGCTCTCTTACCATCTCACTGTAGCAAGACTGCAAGTCCGGACCGGAGGACCTCGGACTTCGCTTGCTAGGCGATACATCAGTGCCATGTTGTCCAGCAGAGACTGTTCCTTAGCAGGCGGGTCGTCGCGCGGCTGACGCGAGGAGATGAGGTCCGATGAGACACGGTCTCGAGCTGTCGTCGCAATGTCGTCGAAATTGGACTGCCTCGGTCATCACGGCCAGCGCCATGGTACGGGAAGCTGCATGTCTCTTTCAAGCTGACCCGATATCGCGTGCATCATGTACAGGTCGAGGTCGGTGGTGCTGACAGAAATAGACGTGATGAGGGGTCCTGGTCTCGGCGTGCAGTGAAAGCTCCGACCATCCCGATACCAACACTGTACACTTGTCCACTCACCATGGCCACTTCCAGACTCGACGCCACAGCCTGATTGAGGCGATTGACACCTTTATTTAGGTGGTCAGAAGTTCGAGCCTTGATAAATGGAGAAGCACATTGCGTGTGACTGGAAGTCGAGCCAACGGATGTTGACCAAACCACATTTACAGTCGAAAGACATACTTGTACTGATCGTCAGGAACTGATTGCACGCTCTATCTGGGTATCGTGTGTATGCTGTCGTCCCAAGTCCAATTCGTCTGCGGGACCTCGATCAGTCTTGCTCAATCTCAGTCAACCTCATCAAGGAAAAGCCCGCTCCGCTTCTGGCTGGTCGATGTCTGTTGCAGAAGCCGATCAATCTCGTCGACGGCTGGGTCGAACGTTCTGCTCGCGGCACTTGCCACAGCAGCTGCAGCATTGTGGTCGCCCGGGTGCAGTTGCATCGTTGTTGGAGCAGTATGTCTTGTTGGCTCGTTGTTGATTGGCACATCCTGTGGCTCTCCGGAAGTGGGAGGGGAGGCTGCAACACCATTCGATGCGCCGTTGGTAGCCTTGTCTGAGGCTTGATCTCGAAGGCCAATTCCAGAGTCTCTTTCAGAGCCTGTCTGGTCTTTCTGGTCTGCTGTCAGAGCCCTTTGCAGCTCTTCGCCCCAGAGCAATTTGAAATTGACGTTGAAGTACATGTCGCCGGTCTCTCGGTTCTTGAACACGTATCGAAGACAATGCGTCTTGTCTCCGACGTATTTGATCACTTTCAAAGTAAAGCCAGGCAGTTTCAAACTGAAATTACCAAAGTCCAAGTAAGGGTTGTAGAAGTCTCCTTGATAGCATCGACCTTTCTCGAAAACAAATGGTTGGCGATGCTTTGCGTCCAGGAAGTACTTCCGTCGCTTTTCGTTGTTTTGCGGGAGACCTAGTCGCTCTCTGAGATCTTTCCCGGTCCCATCTGCTCCCTCCGTCATCACGCCGGGCGCTGGAAAATCTTCGCCTTCCTTGACCTTTTCTCCGATTCGAAGAGCAAACCAACAGCTGAGACTGGGCCCATAAAGCCAAGGCTGATCAGCGTAGGCATCGCAACTGAGGCCTGGATCAATGAACTCCTTGACAATTTTGAAGGCGGTATTGAAACCAGGTGGAATCTTGTCTCTGTTTCGACGTCAGCAACGCAGACTCGGCGCTCAACGATTTCTCGCGTACTTAATGCTATGGTCGAAATCGTTGCCCCAGACAGTATCTACGCTGGGAATGTCCTGCTTCGGAACGAAGCTGAATCCAAGCGAGTATTGGTCTTTGGCATGCAACGGATCGTCGAAGTAGTCCTTCGATGTTGACGGGCTTGAATTTGGCAAACCACGGAAGCCTCTCACGCGAACATTGATCTTCGCTGTTAAGAACTCGTTCTCGATCGTCGTTGGAACCTCGGAATTGACCTTGACGGTCTTGTGCGTCTTCTCGTCATAGGACGGACCGGCTGTCACTAGAAGTCTGTACTTGTCTCTTTCTTCCTGCAGGTCAGCGTCGTTGGCAGCTGATCCTCCTGTCAATTTGGCTTTGATGGCAGACGCCATGTTGTTCGAGGCAGTCCTTTATAGAAAACTTCAGGACGCCGGCATAGCATCAGATAGAGACTCATACAATCCGTACTTTTCCACTCGTGTCATCAAGGTCGATGATGCCGTGAGAGGCTGATTCTGCACCATGCCCGGTACAAGGTCGCTCGACGGTGACGTAATCATGGTGGCTTGAGATGGAATGGTACCGATCCAATTGCCCCCACGCTGGCAGCACTGCCATGGCATGGCAGGGAACAAGAGTGCACGCCGCAACCTGATGTTGAATGCGCGAATACGTGTTGGGAAGTGCGCATCGTTCCAAAGGTGAGCTGAGCGTAGGTCGAAGCCGCCGGTCCAGCGACATTTCAATGGAAGGCTTCGTGGGGATGCCGACAATGCTTGAGATGACGAGAAGCAAATACCAAACTTTGTGAGAGCTGCGAAAGGTATTTTGTTGTCGATGGCTCAAAGCAAGAACCTTGGTGAGAGCGCCAGTACTTGAGCAAAACGAGAGGTCTGTCTGCTCTGGTTTGGTGTGCAGATTCTCGCATGGTGTGCACGACTATACAGAGCGCTTCAGACGATCGTTCATTCAGCGAGACTGGCTCTACTGCAAGCAATCATCGTCCAATGGCGTTTGGCAGGTGCAGAGCAGTAGGGAAGGAGAGCTCTGATGTTGATTCGCCACCAACATCAAAATGATACTCGACCATGATCGAGATGAAAGGAGCGACTGTCGCAATTAGGGATAACAAGCAATGCCCGTCAAGAGCAACAAATATGTCCAGAAGGGAGCTGTGTCGCCAGCGAAAGGGGTCAGCAAGATTCTCGAGCGGCGGTAATGCTTTTCCGTATCCAGAAATCCGGGCAAGACGGGAAGATACTTTCGTACCATCATGTTCGTGTCGTTCCGTGTCGAACACTACAGCGAACCGAGTCAGAAGTGCACAGGGAGCACCATGAGGCTGAACTTTGGTCGAGTCCAAGTTTGTTACCCCCACTTGCGGGCGAGTGACTCGGGGTGAGACCTGTCGTCGGCATATCGATCCTATATCCCAAGTACTTCGGCATAGTCCACCTATCCACTGTCACTTACCAATTGATCCTGAGACAGGAACCAGGGATGTGCTTGTTGGAGGCTGAACGCGGTATGTCAGCAGTGACTGCAGACGACTGACTCTGTTCCGCTGGTTGACGAGTCGCTCGGGAGACTACACAAATCTCGAGCATGGGTCCACGAACAGGCATTTCCCAGCAGCCCAGCGGAGCCGCTTCCAGCGGTGGCGGTCCCAGGAGTCCGGTACGCCTCGCCTAGAGAAACGCATGTGCTGGCAAGAAGTAGCATTTCCTGGACCAAGCTTGGTCGAGGAGATTGGAGTCGGACCCAGTCCATGAACCGCATTGGCTCGCTATTCGAGCCTTGCCTCTTGGAAAAAACACCGCTTGCGATGGAGAACCGTTGCGACCACATCTTGGGTGATGCGGCTCCGCGCTGGCAGGTGTCAAACTCCACGTCGCGGAGGCGAATCCGTACTCGAATTGGCAGCAGACTTCCAGGGAGAGCTTCACGGAGCTCGGCGCGGGCGCGGAACATGCTCCTGCTTGTGATAAGAACGGAGCGATCCTTTGAATCGAGTCAAGAAGCCGGCGTTTGAGCCAACTGGCCTGCCGTTCCGCTGTTATCCTGAAAGACCTCTCGTCTGGTTCCAAAGAAGTTGAGGCTGAGATGGTTCATGGTGGTGCCCTGATGAATAGTAGACGCGTGGGACGCCGACGGCGTGCAATTATGACTCGCTGGTCATTTTGCTGGTTCCCTTCGAAAAAGCGAGCAGAAGTCCTTTTTGCGAAGCCGATGTTTGACCGCATGACTAAGCAAAGCAGCGCTCCCGTCGTTTGTCAGAACCGTGTCGGACTTCGTGCTTCAAACATTTGTGCCTCACCGTAGCCGTCTGTCTTCACACGTTCTCAAGGACGGGAGAGTCCCAAGCTGGCTGGGCACGTCGCTGCCTTGAAGCGCCCCGTCATGCAGTTTCCGTCTCATGATGAGCAGGTCAGGAGAGCTGATCTACGGCAAGCGAGACGAAGAAAAGCCACATACCGTCAGGCGCGGTCTGGCTCTTCGGCTTCGCGGGTAACTCGTCCTGGAAGAGGCAAGTACTATGTCTGTTGTCGTCCTGCCAGCAGGACGGACTTCGGTCGTTCGAAAGCATTCCTTTCATTGTCATATCTCAAGCATTCCACCTCGCGTGTATCTCCTTTTCAAGCATTAGACCATACCTGGGTGAACACAGTAGCACGATGCTCAAAGGGCTCCTCGGATTCGCCACTCTAGCATTGGTTTGGACGCAGAACTCAACAGCATGCAACAATAGTCCAGCACTTTGTTCACGGAGATACGATGAGGTCACCTACCTAGGAGCTCACGACTCACCTTTCCTACGCGACGAGTCTACATATTACTCGGTCTCGGGCAATCAATACTACAACAGCACAGTGCAACTATCCGCCGGAGTAAGACTTCTTACGGCACAGATCCATTACCCGCCCGAGTCGACAGAGCTACATGTCTGCCACACGCTGTGCCAATTGTTGGACGCAGGTACCTTGAGCGGGTGGCTGGGCGAGATCAAGGCATGGATGGATGGGAATCTCAACGAGGTCGTCACCATACTGGTTGTGAACAGCGCGGGCGCCGATGCAGATGAATTGGCCATCGCCTATGCAGCATCCGGACTCGCGAGATATGCGTACGTACCGGCTTCCACCACCGCGGCGAATGTGGAGTGGCCGACCCTTCAAGAGCTCATAGACGATGGGACACGGGCTATCAGCTTTGTCGCTTCACTGGACGACAACACTGCAGCGCCATATCTTCTGTGAGTCCTTGCTGCGTGGCGAGTGGACTGCGATACAAAGACTGATCCTTGACAGGGATGAATTTACCTACATGTAAGCATGCAAGTGTTGAATGCCTGTGGAGGAAAAACTCACAAAGACCAGATTCGAGAACGCCTACGATGTCGTTGGCACGAGCGACTTCTCCTGCCAGCCTGATCGACCAAGCAGTCTCGCTGGCGAAGCGCCTTCGGCAATTTCCCGGAACTATCTGAGCCTGATGAATCATTTCAAGGGCAAAGAGGTAGCACTGGGCATATCAATCCCGGACGAAGATGCCGTCAATGTCACAAATTCGCCGAGCGGTGTAAGGGGCAATCTAGGCGATCACGCGAGGACGTGCTCTTCGACATACGGCAGAGCGCCGAACTTCGTCCTCGTCGATTTCTTCAACGTCGGGCCAGCGATACGAGTAGCAGACGCCCTGAACGGAATTTCTCCCGTCGGCCGTCTTGCCGTTTCGGCAGAGACTCGACCTCCGCCTTTGACCGAATCTGGCGCGAGGAGCGAGACTACAGCTAGCCCTGGGACCCAGAGTGCTCCCGATGGTAGCAACGAGAGTGCCGGTAGCGCCGAGGTCGCCGGTGGTGTGAATGATGTCGCTGGCACTGCGGTGCGAACCCCGAGAAGTTGCCTTGGCGTCGTCTCGGTCGTAATATGTCTGATATCGCTGTGATACAAGAAACGGTCGTCTGGAAGATAGATGATGTTATATTGTCAACGAGAATCCCAGTCACCTCAGCGCGCAGGAGTGGAGTCTTGCCAAATTTGACCAGGGATCATCTTCCAGCCGGTCAATTCAGGGCGAGTCTAGATTTTATGGAAACTGTGCACAAGCATCGTACCGTTGCATCGCTGTTGACTGGCGTGGAATTTTGTTGGACCCAGAAGAGGAGATGGGTGTCGCGTGTATCGGGGAGCTTCTCCTTGCGACTCTGAAACGGGAAAGCGACAAAGACGAAGAGGCGCATCGTATGACAGTGTGAGTGCACGAGTGAATGGGAGGACGATATGGGTGCACAAGGCCTTGCTGAAACGAGGGCAGTGCCGCCGCGATGGTAGCGAGCGAGAGGACCAGTCGGAACCAAGAAAATAGCTGGTATGCGCTCGATACCTGGTTCTCGGGCCGTCTTGATCTGGCGACAATCTAGAGGTGTGGAGTAGGTTCTTCCGGACCAAGATGGGGACTGTGTGGTGCAATGCGAACCATGTTACTGCTTGAGCGAGAGCATGCGACCCACCGCCGAATAGATTAATCATTCTCGCGATGCATGGGTCCCGCGCGAAAGTGGAGGCGTTCGAGCTGCACTCATCAGCAGCTCGAGTACCAATCATTCTCTGCCTTCGACCTTCTCCACCGGAATGGTACCATGAGATGTAGCGGTGGAGAATGCCGCAGCACTGTATTTCATCGCACATGACGCTGGGCACATCGACGAGCAAAGCACATGGTGCCTTTTCAGCCACGTTCGCACTGCATGGTGGGAGCAGCGATCGTGTTCTCGCTCCCGACACGGTGGAAGGCTAGGAGTGCAGCTTCGCTCGCAGATGCTCGGTCCAGATCTCGTTGGCCGCAAAGGTGGTGGAATGCACCCAGGACCATGTCTTCGAGGCACACTTGGTAGAACCGAACGGTCGGACGAGGTGTGTCATCAGCTGTCAAGATGGTGAGCTGTCAACGAGAAATGGTGGTGTTCGGGCGTAAGGGTGAGGCGGCCATGATATTCCACGTTGCGAATGCGGCGGCCGCGGCGGCGGAGACTCAGGGAATACAGGATGCGCAGAGCGTACATCTTGGCCGCGATGACATTGCCTCCGTAGAGCTGAAAGTGCGACATCGTGAGATCCTGGCGCCATCATGGGATCACATCGCCAAGCAATGATCCATGCGATCCCACCGTTCCAATGCCCGCCCACACACACACACATAACTTCCTGCATGTTACACGGCGCACCCGATCGTGGCATCTATGCATCCACCGCCGCCTCATCACGCCGCGCGGAACTGTCAGGCACGTATCGTGTCCTGTCAACAGGATCAGTGCCGAACGTGGAATGAGCAAGACAATGCGCCAATATTGCGATCCAGCCATCTGCTTTGCGCCTCACGCTGAGGCAATTACGATTGTGTCGTCGCCACGGACGGGAGAGCGCGAGCAGCACACCGACATGGTTGCCACGGCGGCCTGCATCGAGGATCCCTGGGACGTCGTGCTGCTCCCTGGCCAGATGTCAAACTTCACACAGTCCCGAAGAGGTCGACACTGCGCCCGTCGCGTGTGTTCCAGTGCGGCCGCCTGGGACGAGACGACCGGAGCCGGACCTGTCCCGTGGTATATCGTGGTGGAGTGTATGTGTGCTGCAAGGGAGGGAGTGGATGTGCGGTGAGTGAGAAAGGCGGAAGCAATCCTCTCGTCATTGTGCCGAGCGACCGGGTCCACGTCGGAACATGCAGCGCCAGCCGATCTTCTCACCGGACACGACCTCATCAATCTGCGACGCAATCCGATCCGATGCGATGCTAGATTGCGTGTTATTGCCGGAGAAAAGCATCGTCCATTGGCTTGAATCGTCACTTGTCAACAATCGGCGGTGGCCCTTCACCGCTGCCGAGATGATCATCTGCTCGGTGGCATTCGCGTTGCCGTGAAACCTCTGGCGCGAGTTTGCGAGTCAGGACCGGCGGAGCAAAGGGTTCTGGCTACAGCACCGAAGGGGAACGCAGAGGAGATCCCGAGCGCAGTAGAAGACTGCTGCTTGCTGCAGCTATTGGTGGCGGTCGAGCGTCCACGTACGCTAGAGCCGATCTCGAGCCTGTAATAAAGCATATGCGGATACTACCCACCGGATTAAGGTTACAGTTCGAGATGCACTCTACTGGTCCGTCAACTAGTAGACGGGAAGCAATCCACGTATCTGGGATCGGGACTGGCGATGTTCTGGCTAAGGATATCGCGCTTAGAAGACTTCGCAAATGGCGCGAGGAATGTGGTGAGGCACTGATTTTATGATCACGACTGCATTGTCCTGAAGTGGCTAGACGTGGCGGATGCAGAAAGAATGGGTGAGACCGGTCACCGATCGAACAAGGCCGGGCAAGGATCAGGTGCTGGGGACGTGAACCCGAGTGCGCGCTGTGGAGCGTGAGCGTGTGTCAAATGCCCTCTTGGCTTGGACCTGGCAGCGTGGTGTATGACGCGGGTACGGCGCCATGAATGCGGGCCGATGGGAGCTGGGATGGCTGAAGAGGACCTGGGCCATTCCGGCATTCAGGGACGCACGGGATCGCACCTGCCCTGAGAACTGGACTCGACATGAAGTACCTCTCCGAACGGAGGAAACAAGGCAACAGAGGGTGCGAGCGCTGCAGTTGCCACACCGGAGAAAGGCACGGTCGACGTGGTACTGACCACTGAATCTCGAGTCCCACTCTCGGACCCATCACAGTTCAAGGACAGTGCCGAGCGCGAGGCTAGAGGGTACTGTATCGCTACTGGCACACTTTACCCTTTCCTTTCCCCATTCCCCAACCCACCATCCTGGACCTTGCACACCCTTGCCTAGTCTGCATCATTTGCGCGCGATGTTTCGACGCTGCATGAGTGCTACGAGCAGGGCCCACCAAAGACTTCCCGATCACTTGCAGGATCCGCCCTGCCATGTCCATGCAGGCTCCGACCCCAGCAGCTCGGGTCATGGTTTGCGTTCAATGCCCTGGCCTTCACTCTCACTTTCAATAGACAACCCGGCCCGTTGTCCTGTGTCCGCTCAGTCCCAGCTTGCACGAGGATCACCTAGTACCTCTCCAACGCACCATCCTTGTGACCTAGCCCCCATCGACCCTCTGTCTTCTTCATTCATAAGTCGAGTGGCGTCCTGGCGAACGTTCATATCTGATCGCCCCCGCTCCATTGGACCCCAGCCTGTCGACATCGATTGATCTTTGGTGCTTTGCGATTACATCGGTTGACTGGTCTTTGGATATCCGTTTGCGGCCGATATACTCTCCAGATACTCAATCTTTCGCTCCGTTGCCATCATGGAGAGCCTAACGTTGAACGAGGGACACTCCTTCCGGCGATACCAGGATCGACCCCAATCGAAGGACCAGCGCCATCGCCCTTCTCGTCTGCCAACTCCCGACACTTCTCGAAGCAGCAACGACAGTCAGAGCCCACCCGAGAGTGGCTCACTTGACTTTCCAACCGTCACGAAGTTTGGACTTGCGGGAATGCCTGACGGTGTTGGTCAACAAAGGCGAGACAGCCGGTATTCTGCCGGTCAATACTCACCACCTTACCGACCAGACGACATGCAAAGACCATCTTTGCCTCCAATCAAGACGGTAAGTCAGTGGAACAGGGTGTTCCAGAGTCTCTGCTAAATTGTCACAGGTCCTCGGCGACAACATAGCAAGTCCACCGACGACGCCCAGCCCACACGGAACGCCCATGCAACCGTCTCCACATGAGCCATTGTACACCGCACTGGCTTACAAGCCTGCGTCTCTCTACCCGAACAAGAAGCAACGGACAGAGCCCTTTCCAAGTCTGGGACCACAGTATGCAACCGCGAACAGGTCCGGCTCTCACTTCGCACCATCGGCAACACTCGAGCCACAACCTACCGGGTCGTCCATGGGGCCGAACATGCAGTTCCCACCCATCTCGCAAATCAACACTGTCGACTCGCGTCGAGCATCCTCTTCACACAACAGCCCGTCCTGGTCTTCACACTATCCTCCTAGCAAGGTCGCTGCAGCGAACCATTATCAGACACCGGCTCCAACGCCCACATCGGCTGTCATGGAACCGTTTCCCAGGATGACCACCTTGCCCGCACCCGCCGCACAAGATCCGTTTGCAAGAGAAATGCGTGAGAGCTTCTCGTACAATGGCGACCGTGCAGGTCCACGGAGGCCAGCCAGCGCCTACAATGCATACACTGCGCGACCGTACGAGCGCGAGCCGCTACGTCAATCGCCCTACCACCCTCAAGGCGTACGATACTCTCTTCCAGTTCGTGGCTCTTTCGCAGACAATCGCGACAGCATCCGTTATGGGCGAACAGACGAGCAACAGCCTCGATCGTTCGGCCAGACTACCTACCAGGGGAACGTTCCTTCATACTTCATGCCCAGTCAGTACGAGTACCAGCATGGAAAAGCACGCAAGCGAAGCAATTTACCCAAACAATCCACTGAGATTATGAAGACGTGGTTCGATCAGGTGAGTGTCGACATACATGCAGAGAGACACACGTGCACCACATACTGACTGCTTCCGAAGAACATTGCGAATCCTTACCCCAGCGAGGAGCAGAAAGCTATATTTGCGAACGTGAGTAGGCCGACGATACATTCTACGAGGCAGTCACTAACATCGAGCAGGCTACAGGCATTAATTTGACTCAAGTCAGCAACTGGTTCATCAACCACAGGAGGAGATGTCCAGAGCTCCGCGACAAGCGGGAAAGAGTTCGCGGAGGAAGCCGCGACTGCGACATGTGAACAACGATTGATCATTGACGACGAGCTCACGAGCATCCATATCACGAAAAGTTCATGGTTTTAGACCCAGGGAGAGGAAATGCTCATGCCCTCACTGAGAAACAGACTCAAAGACAACAGACAGACATAGAAACAGATACCACAGCACCGGATCAGCAAGGAATAATTTACCCAGAGATGAATTCAAACGATCGATCGCTTCACCACTGAACGCCATTCTCATCCTCGTTCCATATCTTGAATTTGCTGGCACTTACAGACGCTGTCCTATTGCAATCAGTGAGCACAATAAGACGGCCCCCATCATCATCACCATCGCAACCAGTCATGACAGAACTATATCAGAGCGCAGTTATACTTTTCGCCCGTCGACGTCAAAGCAGATCACAGTCGTTTCACCGACATTCGAACCACACGCTTGGACTGGCGCGAATAAGACTGGCATGGACTCTCATATCCACCGACAACACATCTCCGATCACCTCACATCAAGCGCAGGATGCGACAGGAGTTACTGGCAGTCGCAATAATCCGCCACCGACCTCACACATGCGGTGTGAGTATGTATGCACATGGTCGAGACTCGAGAGAGGGCAGAGGAACGAGCCGTGGGGAGAGCCCATCAGGAACCCGAGTCTCCTCGAAATGGAATGGACACATGCAGTTGGTGCCGAACCTAAAAGGCAGATGTGAAGTGTGAACACATCGGGACCGCGGGAGAAGTGATTTGCGTCGCGATGCGGAGCGGTGTGTTGTGCAGCTGCTGCACGGCGCAGATCCGACATTCGAGATTCGACCGCACGGCTAGCAGGCACACATTACACTAATACCAGTCCTCTTCGATCGTTTCATTTGCAATCCTCAATGCTCCCGTGATGTGATGATGCTGGAAATGATGGGATGTCGGAATAGTGTTGTCTCAAACCTGGTCCATTCACAACCAAGGGCCCCCAAATCTCCATCAAAGGCCCGTGGGCCCGACTCCAGGTTGACTGTGGCGAAGATCGGAACGAGTCCGCTTCAGCCGCCCTCGAGGTGTGGCAACTTGAGAGGCGCCACGTCGATCACAGTCGGGTATTATAGCTGGGATGGGCTGTCAACAAAGGTGATAGAGGCTGAAAGACGCGCAAGGATGTTCCCAGGTGAAGAAGTAGAGGTGTGCTGACTGATGCAAGGCCGAGTCAGGGAACGTGCCGTGTCAACGGCGTTCCGAGGAGCTGGGTCGGACTTTTTGTCATGAACCTTGTACGAGCTGTCGTTTGAGTCGACAGAATAATGATCAGGGGGCCGAACTGGCGGTCCCGGTCTTTTCGTTTGTTTGAAACAATTTGTTGTTGGCGTTCGTCGTGACGGACGGGAAAGCGTGTCGTCGACCCTGGCCGTCGCGGTGGCGTTCGAGCCGCAACGGCATGGCCAAGATGTGTGAGAGTACCCGTGGACAGGAGGACTTGATGAGATGAGCATCATCGTGAGGCATTCATTTGTAGGTCTGAAACAATCTACTGTACTGTATGTGATGGAGTGGACATGGCCAAAGAAACTGCTGACTGACTCCTCGTGCCGCTAGAAAATCAATCACGCTTGATCCAGAGACTGGGCCAAACACATGGCGTAGTATCGCCCTCGAAGCGCCTGCAGCTCCTGGTGCGTTCCCATCTCCGCGATCTTGCCGTCTGCCACAACAAAAATGGTATCCGCATGCTTGATCGTGCTGAGTCGATGAGCGACAGCGATTGTCGTTCGAGTCGACGCCGCTTCGTCAAGCGCTATCTGGACGATCCGCTCACTCTGTGTATCGAGAGCAGAGGTCGCTTCGTCCAACAGGAGTAGTCGAGGCTTGCGAATGAGTGCTCTTGCAACGGCGATGCGTTGTTTCTGACCTCCAGAGAAGCTCGAGCCTTTGGAGCCGCACTGCGTCTCCAAACCTTCGGGGAGAGACGACACGAAGTCTAGGGCGTTCGATTGTCGACATGCTTCGTTGATCTCTTCGTCCGATGGCTCAAACTGTAGACCGAGAGCAATGTTTTCGCGGACAGTTCCTTGGTAGAGGGGAGGCTCTTGTTGAACCATGGATATATGGTTCCGGTAAAGGCGAGGTGACATCTCAGCAATGTCCTCGTGGTTGAGCGTGATCCTGCCTCGTGCAGGGTCGTAAAAGCGCATCAGCAGTGCGACCAGTGTACTCTTGCCGCAGCCGGATGGTCCGACAAAAGCACAATAGGTGCCTGGCTTGATCTTGATATCTATGCCACGAAGCACTCTAGCGTCAGGACGCTGCAGGTATCGGAATTCGACGTTCTCCATGTTCACCGGTCCGTCATGGGCGGACGGTCCTTTGTCCTTGTTCTGTGGAGTCTCCGCAATCTGCGACTCGACTGTTCGCAGCCAGAGGATGTAGTTCGCGGCTGCTTTTGCCTTGGTGATCGATGTCGTGTAGCCGAAGAACTGGCCAGCTGCCTGAAAGCCAAACACTGTGACAAGGTTAGCAAAGTTTCAGACAACTCAGGAAATTCTGGCGACAGCAAAACATGCTGGTTGCAGAGCCGCCATAGCCTTGCTACGCACCCACGCTAATGAACACGACAAAAAATTGCGATGTGTCGTACTCCCCACTGGCCAGGAGTCGAGAGCCATACCAAAAACCAAGAGCCAGCGCCAAGAATTCGACGGATTGCGAAAAGGCATAAGGAATCATGGTAATGACGAAGCCTTTCGATGCTGACTTGACAATGGTGTCCATCGCTGCAGCGTACTCGTCCAGTATCTGGGACTCTGCGATGAAGAAGAGCGGCCGAGGTCAGCGGAGCCAAGGCATCGGATCAAGCCGTATATGACTTACCGAGTGTCAGTGATGAGATGGTACGGATGCTCGTGACTGCTTCAGTGGCCAGACTAGCACTGTCGGCGAAGCGCTCTCCGGCCTCTGACTCCAGCTTCTGGTCCATTCTGATGCGAATGTATCCGGAGCCGAGGAGGAAAGGTCCTGCGCCAAATACAATGACGAGACCCAGCTTCCAACCTATCGAGGAACGTCAGCACTGTGGCACCAAAGGGAAGCCTTGGCTGATTTCCTACCATAGACTATTCCAAGAATGGATGATGCGAAGACGTTGACCATCACGATCAACATCAAGAAAATGTTTGCTGATATCAGCTCCTGAAGCGACGTCGGGACGGAGGAGAGCTTCGAAGTCAATGATCTTTGACAAGAAAGTCAGTACACATCGTGCGGCCAGGCTGATCATCGCATCAACGTACCCGGAGCCGTTTTGCGGACGGTCGAAGAAGTCTTGGTCAAAGTTGAGCACCCGTCGCACCATCTCGAGTCGGTAGCGTTTCGTGACGACTTGGCCGATGATATTGCAGCTGCCATGGCGGTTAGCGAACGATTTTCATGTCCGGTACATCGATAATATGGCTTACCACCACCCGATCACGGCATAGGCGAAGAGATTTGCGAGGGCAAGGACAAAGAACATTAGCGCAAAGAAGTTGGCTTGGTTTTGCGCCTCGCTTGGATCCCGAATGGTGAAAACGTTGATGAGGCGCGAGAAGATGATGGCCTGGACAGGGTAGGTGGCGCCCGCGATTATGCTTCCCACGACAGCGATGACATATGACAGCCACAGTCGTTTCCTGTTCTCGCCAAACATGACCCAGATGGACCGCAGCAAGGAGTAGTTGACGGTCTCCGCGGTGAGCTCTTTGAGTTTTGCTTGAGCAGCAGCGGTTACCATTCCGCTCTTGGGTCTATGCAAAGTCATCACTTGTTCCAAGCCGCCTTCGTCCTCGTCGTCAGCGATGTGGGCCTCCTCGCCAGACTTTGCACCAAGATCCTGACTTCGGACCATGCTCGCATACAGGCCATCCAGCGCGACCAGTTCCGAGTGGGTCCCTTGCTCAACGACTCTACCTTCTGTCATGACGGCAATGTTGTCGGCTTTCCTGACCGTGGCCAGTTTGTGGGCAATGATGAGAGTTGTCTTGTCGGCCGATACACGGTCCAGCGCGTCTTGAACGATTCTCTCAGCTCTGGGATCCAAGGCAGATGTAGCTTCGTCGAGTAGAAGGACCTTTGGGTTCGAGATGATGCTTCGTGCAATGGCCACGCGTTGTCGTTGTCCTCCACTCAGCATTGCTGCACGCTCGCCCACGGCTGTGTCGTATGCCTCGGGTAATTCCATGATGAAATCGTGAGCATTGCTCTGCTTGCACGCCTCCTGGACGAGCTCCATTTGCTTCTCGTGTGGAAGATTCGCCTGCTCTCCGACAAAACCTCTAGCCACATTCTGGAAAACAGTACCTCGAAATAGCACAGGCTCTTGTTGGACCAATCTGATAGCGCTTCGTAACCACTTCATGTTGTACTCGGAAACAGGAGCGCCATCGAGGTAGATGTCGCCAGATGAGGGCAAGTACCACCGCTCGATGAGACCGATCAAGGTCGATTTTCCGCAACCAGATGGGCCGACTAATGCGGTTGTCTTTCCTGCAGGCAGAGAGATGTTGAGTCCCTGAAGTACAGGCGCTGTCGGTCGTGATGGGTATGCGAATGTCAGGTTTCGAATCTCGATACGTCCTTCAACGGAATCCGGCATTATCCCTTCGGGAGCAAGCGGGTCCAAAAGGCTGGGTTTGTCAATGATCTCGAACAGTTCGCTCGCCGCAGATGAAGCATTAGTGATCGCCAGTTGCTGAGGGGCGACCATGCCTATGGCCGTTGTTGCGATGGCGACCGACTGTCGTATGAAGTCAGCGGATGTCATGATAATTCCGGATTGGACGAATGCCAGGCGTCTGAGACAATCTCAGACCATGCAAGCCTTCTGCACTTCAGCTTCTTACCAAGACTACGGTGAAGACGACTGTGAAAAGAAGCGTTAGCCATGCTAAGTGAACAACTCGTTGATACGACCAGGAACTTGGCATAGCCAGAGAGCCCTGTCCACGCTATTGACCTTCTGGTCTTGAGGAACTTACCTCCAACATCCTTGATCTCGTTACTCCCGAACATACGATAGCCTTGCCAGAAAGCTAGCGCTGTACTAGACAGAACCTGCAAATATCAGGGTCAGCAGTATTCCCTTCGAATCGACACCAATTTGAAGACTGACCAGGAAGTTTTGAGTCGAGAACAGAACTGCGTAGCTGCAGGGAAGGGTGAGTCAGCCATGTCCAAACAACGATGGCAACCATCAGAACTTACATCCAATTCTTCTTTTTGCCTTCGACATAGGCCATCTCAAGATACTCGTCGTACTTTCGGATGATCTTCTCCTCGGCGCCGAACGCATGTATGGTTCGTACAGACGAGATGGCGTCTTGGGCGAGCACTGCAGCACGGGAGTAGAACTTGGTGACTTTGGCTTCGACCTTGGCATCAAACGCGATGCAGATACCGACAACAAGGAACAAGGCGGGTATCATACTCGAAATGATGAGCGCGAGCTTCCATTGCACCGCAAGGGCGATGATGAAGGAGGAGAAGAATAGTCTGCAACGTCTGTTAGCTAGGCCCTCAGCGTGGCGCAGAGAATAACCCTACGATATGCCCTGGACCAAAGTCGCCAACTTCTCCCCGATTCCTTGAGTGACTCGATTTCCGTTGGTCGTTACTTGCGTCGCCGCAGAGCCGTTGGTCTGCTTGTCGAAGTGCCATACTTCCTGCCTCAGCGTTGCTTCGAGAAATCTTCTCCGGAATGCTCGCGTGGTTCTCGATGCTGCTATGTTGATCAAGACACTCGAACCGTAGGACAGGAAGAACCTCCCGATGAAGAGGTAGACGAAATAGAGCACGAAGTGGTCGACCTCACTCTTGAACTCTTCCGACGGTAACGTTCCCGAGGCGAAGTCGTTGAAAGTGGCTGTGAATTGCCCAAAGACAAGTGTCTGGCGGTGTTAGTATAAACCCTTCTAGGCATGCGTACTCAAGACTTTACCATCAAGGGAAGTGTGGCTCCTGCTGCTATTGCTGCCAGCAAAGATGTGGCATATAATGTCCGGTCCGTGCGATCTGCGAATTGAAAGATGCGCTGCACAGTCATGTCAGCAGATGTCAAGGGTACCTTACGCGGTGTCTGCATGCGCGCAAACATACGAAATAGTCGCGAATGCCCGCCTTGTTCTCCTTCGCGTCCTTGTCCTTCCGCTCATCGTCGGCCGCCTTTCCATTGCTGTCCGAATTTGAGGCATAGCCCATGGCCTTTTCGCCAAAAGGCGATCCAGGTGGGGAGGCTCCATTTGCCACGAGGGGCTTCTCGTCCAACTCCAGACTAGGATATGGATCCCTCATCCTGGCCCCGGTAGAAGTGAAGTCAAAAAGAAAGAAAGAAAGAGAGCAGAAAAGTCAAAGGCGCGTGCGTCGGTGGAATGATCAAAGAGTTATGAGTGACATGGAGCAGGCAGAAGCGCGAAGAGGTATTCGGCGCCGAGGACGGTGTCAGGTCTCAACGGCGTCGAATAAGGTAAGGTACCTCCCTCCGGTGAAAGCGAGTTGTTCACGGGGCCCGAGACGTCGCTTTATGAATCCTTGTGCAAGACGGGAGCACTTCACGAAATAGCGTCCTCTCACTCCTTTTTAGAAGATTGGGCTATGCTAATTTAGCCAGAGCATACGGCGAACGAGCTCCGGCGGAGAAGAACGAATAGGGAGGATTGGTGGTATCTACTACCTACCACGCCGTCATGGACTGCGGCGGCCGGGCCCTGCGGACACCGATCTGGGGGCGCGAATCGTGGCGTGCGCTTGCTGCAGATCATCAAACGTTCGACGCTGAAGCAGCTTGAGAGCAGTCAGCAAACATTCAACCAACCGAATTCACTGATACCATCTCAGGCACGTTACACGGCCAAGCACTCGCCATAGATCTATCTGTACACCAGGCAGCCGAGTACCCGATCTGACAGCCTTGTCAATGTTGTCATCGCCGCGAGCAATAGTAACTGCCAAGACAGCGTACGGACCTCGTAAACGCAGCCGAACTCCGCAGGCGAAAAGTCACCGGCCGTCTCGTAAAATGACAAGGGGTAAGCATTCGCCAAGCTAAAAGGATGGTACGAAATCGCTCGGAAAAGAACAGGTGACAGTCCCGGACTTTTGATTGTCCGTATCTCTCTCTTTATCTGACTCACAGCGATGTGTGAGAGGTTCTGATTTTCTCAACAACAGATCTAGAGACTTCCGCAATTCCTTTGTATTATGCGAATGCGTTGGATGGTGTGGAATCATACTATACGCCCACGATTTCCGCCTCTCTGGAAGCTAATTCTCGCTGCGTCAGGCCAGCCTGAGCAAAAGCCTCGTTCCTATTGACAATCTTTCTCGGCCTCTATGTCAGGATCGAGGAAGCGGATTCTGGCAACTCGATATAGGCGCGGCCTGCAAAGTGGCAAACAGCTGCACCAGGAATTGCTTGGAAGAGTGGCGCGAATTGAGCACACAAATAGAATCCACGTTTAGAGGTCAAAGGGCAGAAAGTGACGTGGCTGGTCTCGTAGGCAGTCGACTTGATGGGGCAGTAGATCGATGCGCCGGAGCTGCATGTTGTGATCCCGACATACAGCTCACAGGTGGCTGCGGGGAGCACGCGCACAGATATGTGCTGGTGAGCGACTGCCTCGAAGGATGCATGGGCAATTCGACAGCATGCCTCTGCAGGGCACGCAGGACAATCCCATCATCACTCCATCTCCGGTGTGATGACATTGCTCTTCAACCCATCAATCAGCACATCCCGCATCGTCTGCGCGCTCTTGACCCGGATATCGACAAAGCTCTCAGGACTGTAAAACGCCGTATGGCAAGTCAAGACCATTCGACCTTCCAGCCACGACTCCTTGTTCCGATATGCCTGAATCAAAGGATGCACGCGATCTTCAGGGATAGGTTCTTCAGGGAGCACATCCAAAGCCGCGCCGGCGAGGATGTTCTCTTTCAGACACTGTTGGACACCGTCGAGAT
Source organism: Zymoseptoria ardabiliae STIR04_1.1.2 (assembly GCA_000223765.2). Lineage (NCBI taxonomy): Eukaryota > Fungi > Ascomycota > Dothideomycetes > Mycosphaerellales > Mycosphaerellaceae > Zymoseptoria > Zymoseptoria ardabiliae. Next base: position 83,559 of record AFIV01000127.1, on the reverse strand, counting down.
CCAGGATCTCGCCGCGGGCGGTGTTGATGAGGACCGCGCCGGGTGGGAGAAGGGAGAGTAAGGAGTAGTCGATCATTCCACGGGTCTCGCGAGTACATGGACAGTGCAAGCTCAGGACCGCACTCCGCTTGAACAGGTCTTTGATGTCCTTTGTCCGCTCGATCCCAAGACTCTTGTCGACGCCATTCGGAAGGTAAGGATCGTAGAATAGGACATTGAACCCGAATGCTTTCGCCCTCAATGCGACTGCGGTTCCTATCCGGCCGAGACCGAAGATGCCAAAGGTGGATTGCTGTAGCCTTGCGACCAGAGGCGTATTGATTATCATCCACGGATCCGGAGGTTGCAGTCGTTGACGGTCATTATGTAGAAGGATACCTCGCCGCATGGACAGCATCAGTCCGATGGCATGGTCTGCGATCTCAGCTGTACCATAGTCGGGCACATTACAAACAGTGACCCCTTTCTTCGCAAGTGCTTCGCGGTCGAGACGATCGTAGCCTACGCCCATTCGTACGATGACTTTGAGGTTGGGGAATAGCTCCAGGTCCTGGGCTGTGAAGCCCATCTTGAGCACCTCGATCCCATTCACGCGATTCCTGATGTCTTCTGGAACATCAGACCAGGGTTTTCGTTCGAAGGCTCCATCTGGCCAAAGATGGGTCTGGAGGTATTCGAATGTGTAGTTTTGTGATGCCGACGGGGCGAATATGGCTTGCTCAACTTCGTCGTCCTGGTAAAGGCCGTCCGCCTGGATGATGGTGTATGTCGGAAGGTCGGCCATTGTTTTCTTGAGTACCAGGAAGACTTGTTGAAGATAGGAAAGGCCTTGTCAATGTACCACCTTGCCCCGGTTGTTCTTGCTCACCTTACCCGGGTGCCTTGGCCGAGATGTCCGTGTCGGCAATCGGCTCGGGCTATTGCATACCGAAGCGACTTGGGACGCGATGCTCAACTTACACAAAGCTGACGAATGTCTTTGCACTTATTGTTGCATGCAAATCAGATCAAAGCAAAGGATCGTATGAATGTGCTTTATGCTCAGCTTGAAGATTGGATCCGGACGTTCCTGTGCGTGATGGACAACGCATAGGATCTTCTGGTCCTTACTGGTCTGCACGAGTTTGCTTCAACGTCGAGGAAAAGCATAGGTAATGAACGGATGGCTAACAGAGCAAACCTGCCATCACAGAGAGTGGTAAATGGCCTTGCCAGAAGCCATGAGAGCGGCTTCCGATTCTCTCATTCTCGAATTATATTCACCGTTCAGTCACAAAATTATCATCCATTTGGCTGACCTCTGTTCCTGTGAACTGTGAACCAGGAATCCAAGCGCCACTAGGTATCTGTTTCTAGTGCGGGGCATCGACCATCTCGCCCAATCGCGGAGGAGCCTCACACCTCTGCATCGTGGCAGGGACCCTGGTCCGCCAATGCCGGAAGTACGTCAACTGTTTCGCGATCAACTCAGGCACATGTTTGAAAGCTGAAGAAGAATTCCGTTCAAGGAGATTGCGGTGAGGTGGCATCTGAACGTTGAGACCAAGTGAAGCCATACCTAGCAGAGCAGCTACCCGACGTCCATTCACTTCACTCTATCAAATTCACCTGCTGCCACATGAAAGAGTGGGTCTGTTTGCATCATCAGCAGCGAGCTCCAGCTGTCGAAGACCCTTGACCTGGAGAAATTTACGACGGTGTTTCTTCCAGCTTTATCAACACAACCTTACTTCTCAACACCACCTTGCCTTACACAACAACCTGCAACAACTTGCCCTCCCTTATACTCGACATATAACTTCGAGCACCACCCTCCTCTTCTACACCACACACTCGAACACCGCCATCATGTTCAAGTCCAGCCTGCTCCGTCAGGCCTCGAGAGCTACCAGCTCCGCCGCTATCCGCCAACCCTCCACCGCCTTCATCGTACACACTGCCACACGCGGTCTGCGCACCACACCCGCCATCCGCGAGAAAGATGACAAGAGCGGTCTCGACAAGCTCGACGAGTACTCGACCGCCGGCAAGCCCGGAGCTTTCGAGCATGAAGGACAATTCTCACGCACCGACAACACAATTCGCATGGAGCACCCAGAGGAGGCGGACATGCCGAGCTCAGCGCCCGTGCAGGGTCGTGGTGGCTTCCATTTCCGCCGGACACTCGCTACCTTCAGCTTGGAGGGCCGCGTCGGTGTCGTCACAGGAGGTGCTCGAGGACTCGGTCTGGTCATGAGCCAGGCTTTGGTCATCAGCGGTGCGGACGTCGCCATTGTCGATCTTAACAGTGAGTTGTGAGATATGAAGATGAAACAATCACATTCTAATCAAGTCCACAGAGGATGAGGGTCAGAGGCAGGCCGAACTCCTGATGGAGACTTTCCGCAAGGAGAACCCGGGTTCCGTGAACGTGCCAAAGGTGACGGCTCACTACTGCGATGTGTCTTCGCCAGACTCCGTCAACAACGCCATGGCCGAGATCCTCAAAGATCATGGCAAAGTCGACCACCTCGTCACTTCCGCCGGCTTCACCGAGAACTTCGACGCCATCGAGTACCCACATGACCGCATGCAGAAGCTTTGGGGAGTGAATGTGGACGGCACATACATCTGGTCCTGCACAGTCGCCAAGCACCTCATGGAGCGCAAGGCTTCCGGCAGCGTGGTCATGATTGGCAGCATGTCTGGTGCCATCGTCAACGTGCCTCAGCCACAGGCTCCCTACAACGCGGCCAAGGCTGCTGTCCGCCATCTCGCCAGCTCACTCGCTGTCGAGTGGGCCCACGCCGGCATCCGTGTCAACTGCATCTCTCCTGGCTACATGCTGACGGCCCTGTAAGTATTTGAGAATTCGCCAGAAAGTGAAGAGAAAGCTAACAGATTTCCAGCACCAAGAAGATCCTTGACGACAACCCCGAGCTCGCCAACAAATGGACCAGCCTGATTCCGCAGGGCAAGATGGGTCGTCCAGAAGACCTGATGGGCGCCGTGACCTTCCTCCTCAGCGACGCCGCCGGATACGTGACCGGTGCCGATCTCCGTGTTGACGGTGGATACACCGTCACTTAGAGAGTTCCAGCCGTGATTGGAAAGAGTCGCGCACACCACAGTACAGGCTAGAAGGATTGGAAGCGAACGAGACCTCGGGAGAAGATGCTCTGCATAGGGCGGGATAGAGGCGAATTTGATGACGAAAAGATCATGGCGTAATTGGGCGCACAGGGCATTTTCGGGTTTGCATTCTCGACGGGTCAAGCTAGACGTTGCAGACGATGGGAGCAAGGCTTTACGAATTAATGCACAGTCTCCGCGGAGCATTGACGATCTTCATATTCTCTGCACAGCGGGTACAGTAAAGTGATCCTCAGGTCATGAACTGCTGACCTCACATCTAGGCGACGTCCCAACCTCCAACTTCTCCAACCTCTCAACCAGCCCGTCCTCTCCTCCAAACCCAACACCCTCACAAACTCCCTCCGCATCGAACCTCACGCCCAACATGCTCCTCGCAACCCACTCCGCCGTCCGCGCGTGCAGACTCGGCTCTCTCCAATCTCCATCCTCCTCTCTCCTCCCCGGGAAAACTTCACACCTCCCTTCCGCCAACGCCTGGAATATCACCAGCTGATCCCGCATGTGTTCGTCCACCCACGCTCCGGACCGCCAGTCGGAGGCCAACTCGGCTGTTACGCGAGGGAGGATTTCCGAGAGGATGATGGATGGGGTGGGGAATTTTCGGAGTTGGAGGTGGTCGCGGGCGAGGATGTAGGACGACGATTGGGACGAAGAGGTGTGGATGGGGACCGTGGCGATGAGGATGAGGTAGATGCGTTTCGGGTGGTGGGAGTCGGAGAGGGTGAGGGTGAAGTTGGAAGAGGAGGAGGTATAGGATGGGGAGAAGTGGTGGTGGATTTGCGGGAGCAGGAGACGCGAGACTTGATCGTGGCAGGATGCAGGACCGAGGAAGATGGCGTGGATGTGGGAAGGGAGGAGGGGCGGAGCGGATGGGTCGGCGGGACGATATGTGAAGGTCGGAAGAATGGGAGAACAGCGAGGGGGGATCTCGAGAGTCCAGTTGCCGATGCTGGTGGCTCCTTGACTCCAGCCTCGTTGGCCGAGAGTCGCTTTCATTTCGGGGAAGCCGATTCGGTGGAGAGTGGGGAGAAGGACGTGGGTAATGTACTCGAATGAAGGCGAGCCGGAACTGTTTGTTCCACCGCTGAGGTGGAGGTGGATGGGTAGTGGTGAGGGCAGACGCGAGAAGAGGATGAATGGCAGAATGGCTTGCAGGACGAGGGCGGTGCTTCCTGCGGAGATCATGTCGACTCGACACTCGTAGACTGGTCGGCCGTCGTCCAGAGTGCGCTCTGTGAAGACGGGAGATAGCTCGCCTTCATATCTGCCCGGCTGGAATGTGAGAGCCTGGCTGCCCTTTGTAGCGCCGTGGACTGTCGCGTTGCAAGCTCTCGCCAACCACTCGATGCAGGCGATGTGCTGTGCTTTTAAACCTCCGCCGCCGGATCGATTGCCGCGGACGTCTGTGATGCGGATGGGAGTGCCCGTCAGAGCGGAGAGACAGAGTGCGATGCGGATCAGTTGGCCGCCGCCTTCGAGGGTTCGGCCGTCGAGTTCGAGTGGCTTTGAGGATGTTGGTCCTGCCATGCGGATGTTGTCTGACAAGCAAGTCCTTGATGATGCTTTTCACAGATTTAAAAAAAAAAACGGCGCAAGCTCGGTGGTAGGAAGATGTTGATGGAATGAGAAAAGCGCCTGAGAGTGATGGGGATCGCCTAGAATGTGATTTAACCATGAAGAATCAGAGTGAAAGTGACTCACATGGTGGTTTTGGTGGGAGCGATTGAACGGAGGAAGCGACTCCGCCCTCGATTCGCGCTTCTCGGCCATCTCGAACTTCTCACATCCAGCAACTGGGCTTGTACATCTGTTGCTGGTGATGCGAGCTTTGTACTCGTCGCCTTCTTACTGTGGGCATTGTTCCCATAGCGGTGCTTTCAGCCAAAGACCTGGTGTGGAGCGAATGTGAACTCCGAGCATTAGTCGTCTCCATCGCTTGATGACCGCTACCTAGTGCTGCAAGCTCTCGGTCTTTGTCCGACGGGCTGCTGCTCTGCGCAAGTCGCTGATTCTCGCATGTCTTCCTCGAATAGAGGGCATGAAGTGAAAATCGAACAGCATGGAAGTCCTCCACACCCATGACGCACGCGCGGAGCCGTCGTATGCATGATCGGAGGCTGGAGTCGGCGGCGGAACGGTGGTCTGTATGCGGAACGGTCGGCCGCGAGCTGGGATATCCTTCGTAACCTTCGGCGGTGAGGTACTTTGTACGGACGAGGAGCGATCCAAGCCCCAGGACAATGATGATGGAGGTGTTCTCCGGTACGGGCCCAGCCTTGTTCATCGAAATGGTGGAAGGCTATTCGGGAAACAGGCAGTGCTCGGACAATATTTCATTAAGATTTCGGCTCGGGGGGAATGCTTGGTTGAGTTGGGAGTCGCTGGGCATCCATTGAATGAATGTCTCTCATCTCCGAGATGCTTCATCAATGCCTGAGCCTTGATCAGGCACAAACAATGAAGACACAATATTCTCCTCGGATTGCGTGGCTTTGGGCCGCTGCATCTGGCCCACCTACCGTAGACAACCAGGCCCAAGTCATCAGTCAGTGACGACACGGCAGCAGGACTGGCATCCTTGCTAAACCACCCCCACCACCAAGCCTGATCCCAGACTCTGACCGCCCATCAGTCGAGATTGAGAGCGTGCCCTCGTCCATCTTCTCCCACCACCAAAGAAGGTAATGAACGGCAGCTCTCGTAGCTGATTACTGCATTGGCATTCCATCTCTGCTGCTGCGTGTGCGTTGCGTTGCCTGACTTGCCGCCGCCGTGGCACCTTCTCCACGATCACACACCGGTCAGCTCCGTCTGCCCACCTTCTCATCACCTCACTTCTTCAGGCCCAGTGCTACCTTCTACCCTGCCGCCTCTGCCTTGCCTTCCTCGATTTCCAGCTGGCAGACATTGCCTCGCTGCCCGACTCGTGGCTCGGTCTGGGAAGGACTGCCCAAACGGCCGCGTGCTTGTCCGTCTCACCTGACACAACGCAGCCAACCATCGACCGTCCGACTGCCGTGCTGAGTGTCAGATCTCGCAGATCTTGACTGCATCAGCACTGCGAAACATTTTTACGAGCACTCACTCTCGCAGAGTGAGCCAGAACCATCATGTCTCGCTACCACGACGATCGTGAAAGTGACATCTATCGTCGGCCACGAAGAGATCGAGACTACGACGAACTCGAAGTGGACATCAAGCGTTCAAGACAACCCGAAGGTCGGCGAGGAGAAACAATCGTCAAGGAACGAGACAGCGTTGTTTCCGAGCGGCGTCCACGCCAACCAGATTTTCTGCGCGAAGACTACGGAAAGACGTCAAACGCACAACAGCTGGTGGTACGAGATGATAATCGGGATGAGGATGGATACAGCCGAGCACCGCGGCGAAGGAGCGTGGAAACAGTCAGGTCACGAGCGCCGACGGAAAGAAGCGGAAGAGAGGATCGGGCGCCATATCCTAGAAGTCAGCGAAGCGAGGCCAACTTCCACGACGACGACGAGGAGGATGAAGTCGTGTACCGCACTCGCTCGCGTACACGCTCCCGAGCACGGTCGCGGGTACCGCCTCGCGAAGAGCGGTCGAGCGAAGAGCTGGACATCACCATACGACGGGAAGAGCGAGAGTCTCATCGGCGTCCATCACCACCTCAGAGTGAAGCACCTGTGGAGGAGATCCGCTTCCGACGCGGCGGAGGCGAGCGGCCACCACCAGCTCGGGTGGTAGAGAAGACAGAGATTGACATTCGCGAGCGCGAACGTGCACCACCTCCGCCTCGTCCGGTCGTTGAAAGGGAGGAGATCGACATCCGCGAGCATCGTGAGCATCGATCTCCGGCCCCTCCACCACCCCGCTCCGTCAGCGACAGGGAGAAGTTTGAGTTTGAGTTTCGCGAACATCGCTCTCCTCCAGGAAGAGGTCGCGACGATTTCAAAGAGGAGATTCACATCCGGGAGCGTAGTTCTCAGCCGCGCCATCGCTCTGCTAGCCGTGGAGTATTGGTCGCCAAAAAGGAAGAAGAGTGGATCGTTCGCAGACCACGTACACCACCGCCACGAGATTACAAAAAGGAGGAGATCATTATTCGTCGCAAAGCGAGAACGCCAACGCCAGAACCAGAACCAGAGCCAGAACCGCCACGTGAGCCAACACCCGAGCCAAGTCCGCCGCCACCACCAGAACCCATCTATCGACCGCCGATTATCCAGGAAGTCATCACCCATCATCGACATATAGATCACGGCTTCGAACGCGCCCCATCGCCGGCTCCGCCACCTGCGCCCGCGCCTCCCAGTCCTCCGCCACTGCCCAAGCAGGCTAGAGAAGAGAATCTGGAGATTGAGATTCGACGCAAAGGCACCCGCAACGGCAAAGCTTACGAAGAAGACTTCACATTCGAGAAGGAGTGGACGGACCGCGAGGTGGAGAAAGTGGAGAAAAAGCGCTCGACCAGTGTCAGCACTCGTCGACGCTCACCCTCGCCTGCCCCACGCCGGCGATACGACGAGTGTTATGATGACGAAATTGCAGCCGAAGCTGATTTCTACAATCGCAAAATTGGGTCGCGGGCTTATCCAGGTGAGGCTTACAACGGAGCCACGAAAGATTGGGCACTTGTGGACATTCCACCAGGCACTGAGCGGGTCCGAATGGATGGTGTGGGAGGCGGCAGACAAGAAATCACTTGGCAGCGCTACAACGGCGAACGACGCGGCCGCTTCGTTTCCGGCGATCGTGCGTATGAGGCAGAGTACGGAAATGGTTATTCGTCTCCACCACCGCAGCTTCCGCCTGCGCCGCCGCCTCCACGTGAGACGACTCGCGAGATCAAGGAGGAGATTAGGATTACCGAGACCCGTGGCGAGAAGGAGAAACCTCGCAAGCGTGACAAGATGTGGACCGAGGTCACCAAGGATCTTGTGATCAAAGAAGCGATCGATGAGCAGGGGTATGAGTACGAGGAGACGGATGACTTCTTCTACATCATCGAGTACCTCAAATACGTAAGTGACACTGAATTTCTGCAAGCCACTATACATGCTGACCACGTTCACAGGAGGATGTACTCCGTCTCGTGGAGATCACTGAGGAGATTAAAAAGGAGCGCCGCGAACGCATACGCGAGCTTCAGTGGGAGAGGGAAGAGATCGAGCGTGTGCCGAAGATGATCACCGCTCCACCACCGATGCCGCCAATCCCGCCTCCCCCACGATCGAAGTACGACGAGCGCATCTACGAGCGAGACTACATCTACGATCGGGACTTTCGCAGATATCGTTGAGATGAGGCGTGGGGACTCGGATCTCGAATCAGCGATTGGTTGTCCACTGGACAGGAGGAATGAATTATTGCAACGACACCACCTAAGACAAGCATAGGGAATGGGACAGGACAGAGGAGGAAGGCGTACAGCGGGGTGCAACACTCATCACTCCGCACAGCCTATGAATTCATGATTAGCATGCACATTTGGACATGGAACGAACGAACCGGCATTTTCTTGTGTAGCGGAATTCAGCCAGCGACGAGTTTTTGGGTACCGAGATTTCCACTTAGCACAACGAGTACAGATGCTTTCTCTGAACAGAACAAATCTCAACCATACCATCATCCATCTCATCTTCGTCCCGCGTAAATATAAAAAGATATCCGACCCCATAGAGTCACACTTCCACGTTGTCTATCACGTGCACACTTTCCTCCGGTCGGCCAATCTCTTTTCTTCCGAAAAAATTACCCCATAGCAACTTCACCCCCCATCTCATGACCACCTCTTCCAATGTTAAGATGGGGTAATGAGAACTGCTTCGCGGCAACACTTACTCTTCCGGGGCATGAAGACTCTGCTGCGACCGTTTGCACGCCTTCAAAGGCCGACGATACCCTTCGCGGCCATGTGGGCGATTGATACGAAGAGATGAGAATGGTGAGATCGGGTGAAAAGTTTTCTTTCCTTTGTGTGGCTTTGATAAGAACCATCGATCTCTACCACATTTTTACGACGCCCTTTATCTCTGTTGACTATCTTTATGAACATGGCTTGTCACATTTCGTAACAATAGTCATTTGAGCTGTACAGCAGAGAAAGCACTGGACCAAATTTCGACATTGCCATCCACGGCGTACTACCAGGCCCGGCCACCGGGCATATTTTCACCACACCGCATTGACGAGCTATCACCAACATGTTCAAACGCTTCTCCACCCGTGCCGGCGGCGACAAAATCAGACCTTCCAGCAGCCAAACCAGTTCCGCGAACCATTCGCGCCGACAATCGCCCAGTGAACGACCGGCAATCTCGAGGACCGGTAGCGAGCAGAACAATGGCGTGCCACCCGCATCACAGGAGACGACCAATACGGCGTCCGGGATCTATCGCCTACTCTCCTTCGTGTCGGCGAATCGCACGAGAAAGGTCGCGAGCGAGGATGTGAACACTGAACAGGCGGCGTATGAACCTTCTGTTTTGCTTATCGTGGCCGGCGGCACTATCTGCATGCAAGACTCCAAAGAAGGTCTTGTGACTTCCAAGCTCTTCCTGGACGAATGCCTGACTCCCAAACCTCTCTTCAATGATGGGACACAATGCCCTACCTCGAAGATCATAGACGAGCATGGCGTTTCGCGCGAGGCACCGAGTTTGCAGCTTCCGCGAGATCGAAACGGCGCCAATGTGCGCTGTACGGTACTCGAGTTCAATCCGCTGCTGGACAGCTCTACAGCGCACTCTCCGACGTGGAATCAACTGGCGCGCTGTGTTCGCTCGAACGAGGCCACCTATGATGCCTTCGTCATCTGCCACGGAACGGACACACTCGCGTACACCGCCGCGGCACTATCGTTCATGCTGATGCCGAACTTGGACAAGACGGTGGTACTCACCGGCGCACAACGGAGCATGTTCTTCGCCGACAGCGACGGATCCGACAACCTCCTCGGCTCCATCGTGATGGCGAGCCATCTCCGCATTCCTGAAGTGTGCGTCTACTTCGGCCACAAACTCCTACGCGGTACTCGCATCACAAAGATCAGTGCGTCCAGCTACTCCGGCTTCGAAAGTCCCAACGCCGGACCTCTAGCCACCGTCTCTGAAACCGGCATCGTCGTCCACTGGGACAATCTCCGACACCCACCTCCCGCCGGCACACCCAAAGCAAGCAAAGACGTGGTAGAAGTCGACAGCAGCCGGGTCGTCGTGTTGAAAATCTACCCCGGTCTCACAGCCGAGCTCGTCGACCTGATCTTCTCCTCACCACACATCAAAGGCGCCGTGCTCGAAACCTTCGGCGCGGGCAACATGCCACTGTCCATCATCCCCTCCCTCTCCAAAGCCGTGCAGCGCGGCGTGGCCATCGTCAACGTCACGCAGTGTCTCCACGGCAGCGTCTCGGACGCCTACGAACCGGCGCGGAAACTCGTCGAGGCGGGAATCATGCTAGGCTACGACATGACCATGGAAGCGGCGTATACGAAGATGGTGTACCTCTTGTCGTGTCCGGGTTTGAGTCCGGCGGAGGTGGGCAAGCGGTTGTCGGCGAATATTCGTGGTGAACTCACGCCGCCGGAGCCGACGCATGTTGCTTCGGGACTGTTTTCAATCGCGCAGTTGCCGATAAGGTATGAGAGGACGATGCCGGGGTATGTGGTTTGATTGCCTGCGTTGCAGAGCTTGGAGGCGCCATCTTGGGGGAGCAGCGAGGTGTCTGGATGTCTTGACTTGCATAAAGTAGCGTAGCATCAACAAGGCGTACTTGGAACTATTGTTCCACACAACAGCCATTATTGCCGCATCGATCACGAAGACCACTCAGTCATCATCACCACATGGTTCGATGTACACGCGATCTGATGTCCGAACGATCTGCGACGACTCCGCACGCGGAAGGATGATTGATCATCGTGGGCCGTCCGAGTCAGATCCTCTTCAAGGCTGACCGCGCGTGTGCAGAAGGAAGGATGAGAAGAATGAACAACACATCGATTCTCATGACAGATGACATGTATCCTGCACACCCACACCGGCGTATTCGGTACGGAGGGAGTAGCTCATCTCTTGGAAAGCTTCCAGGTCCATAGCAACAAGGCTCGACACCGCTGTTCTTCCGGTCTTGCTCTCCGCGGAGGTTCAGACGACGAATATGGGCCCATTTTTATCGATAAAGGAGTACGCACTTGGGCCGGAAGACAGGGTACGACCGGAATCCCATTGCACATCATGATGAGGATGATCATGCACAATCTTCATCGCCCTCAATCCCGATCAGGACAATCCGAACGTGACCACAAGCTCGGGTCGTACCACTCTTGCAGTAGTAGTCCACTGCTTCACAATCGTCGCTCCAAAGAGTGCGGGTACAACCAGGCAATTGTTTCTAGACTGTTTTGTACCTCTCATGTCTTGCACCTTGCCGCGCGTCAAGAAGCTCGGAATTAAAACGACCGCTGAGAGGTAAATGGAGTTTGCTCTCCAGAAAGAAGGGAGTGGGTGGAACTTGCGGATCCCCGGATATCGCGGATGGAGATCGTGAGAAAGCAATACACCTGTCGAGTCTAGCGTCTTCCAACTCGGCCGGAGTTCGCAGGTTCTGGTCGACTATTACCTGAACAGCAAGAACAAGGCAACTCCTCGAATTTGTCACCCCATCGATTCCCTTCAGTCATCATATATATCCCCTCGCGGAAAACACCAATGGACCAGCCCAGACATTCCTTCTCGGCGACTCGGGTTTCAAGGAATGCCGTGCGCAAGCCCCAATATTCTAATGGTTCGCACAAAAATCCAGTAGCACCCGATGTGCCGGGCGATCCGAAACACAAATCCGATTGTGTGGTGGATTTTTTTGGGTTTCCCGCTACCGTGATGGTGATGATAAATGCCGCTTTGTGGGGATGATGAGTGATGATGATGACGGGAGGATGTATACATAAGTATGCTCCCGGCGACCCCACGCGCGTGAATGTGTGAAAGGTAATTGTTGCTTGCTCGCGCCGGTCTGTGGTCGACTCACTCAACTCTTCGCGGATTGTGATCGCCTTGCTGGATCTTCTGCAGAAGCACATTGGAGTGGCTATGGCGGGCCCGAATAACGCTGAGAGGTCAGTGAGATAGCTACGGGTCCTCTCACAAGAGCTCGCATGATCTTGAGGTTGAGAACTACTATTGACATGCAAGAAGCAGGCTTGAGTCCTCCAAATTCGCGATCATAGTCGCAACGCTATCATGTGTGTACAATGCAATCGTCGCCGTTGCCAGTCTCTACCTGCCCGAAGATCCGATGTACATCGGAACCCTCATCGCGACATATGCTTGGGCATGTCTGTTCTGGAGCGTAGTTGGTTTGGAAGGCGCTCTGAAGGTAAGCGCAGGAATGTCAAGCCTCGTCGGGAGACCAGAAGGCTAAAGATGACCGCCCACAGAAGAAACCCGCTCTCATCAGCTCCTTCGCCCACTTCCTCCTCCTCGACAATTTCGTCTCGGCAATCAGCCGCCTCATCATCCTTCAATTGTTCTTCGACGCCTTCTACGACCAAAACGTCTGCTCCGCGGAGTACGACCTGACCTGGAGTCCCGAGAGTTTCCACAACGACATTGTTTCGAGTGTTCAGCGATTCCGCGAGGATCATATGATGCTGCGACAGCGAAGGAGGAGTTGCCAGGTGGAGTTGGGCATCGTGCAGGTCGGGCTCGTGTGTGTCGTGGTATGCTTCGCGGTGGTACAGGGTGTGTTGGCAGTGTGCATGAGGCGGCACGGTCAGGTGGTGGAGCGGAGGGAGTTGGCAGAGAGCGGTCAAGGATTCGGATCGGTCGCGGTGGTGGACGAAAAGGCAGGCATCGCATGCCTTGAGGGCTGATTGCTATGCGTTACGATGATGAATTCAAGGTTTCAACGGCAAGACTGGCACGGTCTGATGATATGTCTCAAACAGGTCGCCTACAAATGGAAGTCAGCAAGGTGACGGGAGGAATCGTGACTATGCCGGCCGTACCATTGGACCAATGCTCCTCGTCGACGAAACGGCCGTCTGGCGAGATATTGGAGCATCTCCAGTGTGCTGTGTTGGACTTGCTCGTAAGCCTGACATAGCAAGGCACTTCCCAGTGTCCACAACTGTCGCAACTGCAGGCCAGATTCGGTGCATGCCACCCGAGAACTTCTCGATCATGGCCGCAGTAGGTGCGTGCCAATAAGATCCAAGCCGGCTCGCGCGTGTTATCGGCCATTTTCGAGAGACGCTCCTTGATCGCATCGTCCAGATACCGCGGGATGGAGTTGCTCATGAAGCGTGGTGCGTGCCATTTGCACAAAGGAGCGGGATGGGCGAACCGATCAGTGTGCGTTACGAGGTTGCAGTTGATGCATTTCCGCCTGCCGGATTCTAGGTTTCGCCGTTCGTTGATATACCTTCGATTCGCCTGCCGCTCGCAGTACGAAGCGTCCTTCAACCAATCCAGCGGAGGCTTTGGCGTACCCCAGAATAGCCTCTTGTTGACTAGTTTGAGGGCAACCAGGCTGGATGTTGGCAGGGTGGAGCATGTATTCCACAGCAGCTCGAGCGGGAGACTGTCTAGATTCGCATCGTTTCTGGAAGAAGCCGCTGCCATGTTCGAAATGCTTTGTTGGGAGGCGGAGCGAGAAATTCGAGATGTGGAGGCATCGAAGTTTGCAGTTCTGTTCTATGCTGATGATGAAGTTTGTTGCATATTGACAAAAGAAAAGCACAAAGCACTTACCATCATACCGTCTGAGTAGCATTCAAGACATGCTGCCCTGTGCGAGTTGGGGGGTGCACGTAACGGCTGCAATGTGACTGGGACCAACAGTGACGTCCTACAGCTTGTCAGAGACAGAGACCATATGCGCTATACTGATCACGCTGGTTGTCAAAAGACATAGCGGTGAACAATGTACTTGGAACCGCAAAGGGGCAGCTGGCAGCAAACTTGAAACGCGGCGTGTGATTGTAACCATGTCTCGGAGGTCATAAATGACCAGGCTTAATCAAGCCCTGAGAGGATGGAGATGTCGACGATGAGGTCTCGTGCTCGCGTTGTGCCAATCAGCCTTGACAGGACGTGAAGGCACCCGTGATCCTTTCTGGAGTGCCATGTGACGTGGAAGTCTGTGAATTGCTGCGGCAGAACTGCTTATCGGAGTCGCTTTTCCTCGTCCATCAAGATCAACACTCATCGTGAAACGTCGGCTCAGGTGTGTTGTGTGAAAGCTCGACACACAAACACCTGGTTGGCAGAACAAATAAATGCACGAGCGCTTACAAGCATTCTCGAAAGACATGCTGTGGCCGTCCGGTCGTCCGGGCTTGTAAGGCTGCGACGTGCAAGATCCAGCCCTGTGGCGACCTGCAGATGTCACGCAGCGTAGACACACATCGCGTGCAGGATCAATCTGACACCTTCGGGGGCGACCGGTGGACGTACTGGATGACCCTACAGCGTGATTTCTGCCGCAACGAGTTCGCTGGCTCGATGTTCCCGAAGATCTTCTCGTCGCTCCTTGAGTCATCGTAGCAAATGGCCAGAAGATATCGAGGTTGATGTCGCAGTGATTCAGCAGGCCGAGGCGGGGCTTGCTGCAGCTGCGAAGACCCGCGTAGCAGCGGCCGGATGCATGCATGATGGAGTTGCGAACGACTGTACAATCGCTTGATGCCATTTCATGATGTCTTCAAGCCTGTTCTTCCTATTCATGAGATGAGGTCGAGATGGTTATGTCGAGATGAGGAAGATCGGTTGATCACGAGTCAGAAGCTTCGCTGGTGGCCGCTGGCGGAAAGCTTCGTCGGCCCTTGTACGGAATCCCACCATCTCGCGCGGCTCTCACGTGGGCAGCCACCTGTCTGCGGAAAACAACAATGCGGTCTGCCATGACTTCGCGTGGTACAGCCCCGTATCGCCACAATATATCGACTTCATTGCCCGTTCTATCCCAATGACGAATGAGATGTCAGGCCACGGCGACACTCGAAAGTAAGAAATCCGCTTGCGGCCACGCAGGGAAATTGGATCACTCAATGCCGAGCCAGTCGCTGGAGCGGAGATTGCTTTGCGCGCAAAGTGAAAATACATGCAAGTCCCTCGCGCCCGCCGCCAGTCTCTACTACTCCATACTAGGTTCCTACCATCCCGCGGTGTCGAGTCGTAGTGGGAGCAAGTTGAAGTCACAGTCACTCCTTTCTGTCCTTGCTTCCTCCTCGCAGCATTCTTTCCAGTCTTCACACACGGTCTATATACCTATCTCCGGTACAGGTGGAAGGTACGTGAAAATCCTTTGCACGCCCGATCGCGAATCCCGTTCGGCACGTATTTACCCGTTCGCGCTGTTGGGAATATACCTTACCTCGCGTGTGGGCCGCCTCCGTTCTCACCGGCTATACCTTTGTCGCGGCGACGACTCCACGACGACAAAGCGGCGACTGACAGTGCGTGCAACGATAGTCTGCGTGCTCCCCCACCGCGACCCTTCCCTCGAACTCCAACCCTGGTCCTAGACCTTTAATTCCCGCGCATACGATCCTCCCACCTGTGGCCATGGCCTACTACGACAACGACAACTCCTCCTGGTCGGCGCAAGGTCGCCAGCCGTCATGGGAGAGTCAGCAACGTGCACCGTCTCGATCCGCTACCAGCTCCGCCATGTCGCAACGCTACGAGTCCAATGCTTTCGCTTCGCAATTCGAAGAGATTGAGCGGGCGACGGACAATCTGATGAAGAGCGGAAAGTGGTATCCTGGTCAGGCGCAAGGCGGCGCAGGAGGTGTCGGCGCCGGCGCGCGAAGAGAGGGCAGCATACCAGCGGCAGGGAGGAACTTCGACTTCAATTCAGCAGACCCTCGGCTGGGTGGAGGACCGTCGCGGAATCCGTCCGTGAGCGAATTCGATGCGGCACGTCCGGGCTCCGCCGGTCTGCAAGGTTTCTATGCGGGTCAGCGCTTCCCAGGTGGTCGCCAGAGCGAGGCCGAGCAAGTGCTGCAGGCGAAGCGAAGGATGGCCGCGCAACGCGAGCGCGAGCTGAGGAATTATCACCAAGAGCAGCAGTACAACCGAAGTGAGTAGACAGTGGACGGCATGAAGCAAGAGGATTCGCATGCTGATATCGAAGCAGAGACGGTTTCCAGCTCCAAGGCCAGCACGGATCGATCCAACAGTCCCGCGGCCATGAGTGAGGAGGACAGGCGCGAGCTGATTGCGCGTCAACATCGCGCGCTGTATGGCGAGAATTCGAGCATGTATAATGCGGATGGCACGCGCGCGCCAGGGCCGGATGTGCGCTCTCCCAGTGACGGTCGTGGTCCGTCTCCATTAGCTCATGCTGCATTTGGCAAACAGATCCCGTCGACCGCCGAGGGCTCCGTGCAAATGCCACCTCGCGATCGCGCTGAGAACACCACTTCTCCGGTCTCGAATACGCCGTCGCAACCATTCGGCCTGATTCGTGACAGCCAGAACAACCGCCAATCGAGCTCGTCCCCCGGCGCATCGCCTCCTCTCGTCCAGGGCCAGGGCCAGAAGGGCGGTGCGGGAGGTGTTGCGCCGATTGGGACCCGACCTGTGCCAGGAGCTGGCAACCAAGGTGCCATGAACAAGCGGGCGACCACGCCTCTCACTCCATCTTCGCTCAGCTACGGCTTCAACGCAAACGATGGACAGAATGCCAACGCTGGCAATGTTGAGCGGGCGACTTCCGGACCTATGAACTCCGGTATGACGGCCGAGAAGAATGCCAGCGGTCTTGGAAATTGGGGCAGCAGCACCGGTAGCTGGGGTTCTGGCAAGAACAATCTGGCCGTTCAGCCTTCTGTTTGGGGGTAGAATCGTCACGATCTGAAGAGGACGACATGATGGAGTTCGGGTCAAAGAGGTGGAGTCAAAAAGGAAACGACAAGGTCATGTCTTTCACGTGTTAAGCGGTGGAGTTTTTTTCTTCTCCTTTTGGGGATTTGGGCGGCGTGGAAGGGGCCACTCATTGCATTTGGAAAGGTGTTTTGATAGGAAATGGAATGATGGGACTCTGCCGGGCTGGTTTTGCGCAAGAATATGTGTTTCAGGGAAAGAATCATGGGCAGATGCATTTTCATGGAGAGCGCGGATCCGTTTGGAGGTCATGCGTTTGTTGGCTGGGATGCATCTTCGTAATGCTGATGGCGTCGGTGCGAAATGGTTGGGCCCTGGGTATTTATATAGTGGTCAAGGGAACTGCAGGATTTTCGAGGTCTCGTGCGCGAGTCGCTCTCGTGTTGAAGCCTTCTTCAAAGGTCTTTGTAGGATGAAAGCAATGTACTGGAGTTGGATTCGGCCTTCAATATTGCCTCATCTTTGCGTTGCTTGTGGAAGTGACTTCGGCTGTCTGTCTCGAAAGTGATTTGACGGCTGTGCGACTGGACATCTGGTTTACAGGCGGCCGCCGAAGCTCGGTGCTCAGTCTGTTCATCGCTGATGTTGATGGGCACGAGATGTTGAGCTTCAGTTGTCGCTCTTTTGGCCCCCACCTTGTAGATCGCTTGGCGCCGAACCCCTTCTGCCCAAGCTTGCTCGTTCGGATTCGTGGCCGGAAGTTCACCATCGTTGGACTCCTTTGTACAGCGACTAATTCACATCCACCATCCACCAAGCTCCTCCTCGACGACCATCTACTTGACTCGACTGGAATCGCACGTTGAGATTCGATCGAACGACACAAACTCAACAAGCACACTCCCTCACAATGGTATGGCCTCCCTGCGCGCACAGTCCGACTTCACTCCGTGCAGCGCAATATATGCGCGCTGAACAGCTCTCCTGTTAAACGATACAATTCCCGACTGCATTCAAGGTCTAGTTGTGATCGAGAGTTAATGCTAACACCAATGCCTCCCACAGTCTTCTCCACGTCCTGCCTCTCCCGTGAACAACGCGGCCAACTCCGGCTCGACCACCGCACGTCCATCATCTCCGAAAGCACCCGGCGGCCCAGCGACCGCGATCAGGAGAAAGGCGGCCGCAGACCGCGCGGACAAAGCCGCCAATGCGCGACCATCGAGCACGAGGGCGGCAGGAGCTGGTGGCAGCAGCAGCACAATGTTGAGTACGTGTCCATTGGGGAAGATGCGAAGATGCGGATATCCTGTGCTGTCATGGCAGGCTGATGCTACGGCTGTTGGCGATGAGAACTGGATTTGGACAAGAAGGCTAACGAGGAATGTACAGGACTCTACACGGACGAGTCGCCGGGCCTGAAGGTTGATCCCTTTGTGGTTATGGTGCTGTCGATTGGCTTCATTATCAGTGTCGTCGCTCTTCACAGTGAGTCCAATGCTGCTATGTGCTGTCGTTGGAACTTGCTAATCATTCCTCAGTCATTGCGAAATTCACGAAGAGATTCTCTTCTTAGAGCACGGACGCAGAGCCAGGAGGATTGGAAGCAGGAGCGGGCATGAGGGTGGTATGGAAAAGGAATTGTGGCAGCGCGTGCGATTTGTAATGGCTTGAGGGCACGATGCGGGAGTGGTCGAGAACAGCACTCAACTTCAGTTGAGAGAAGTTTGACCTTGCCTCACAGGGAACACGCTGTATATGGAAGCGACGGAAAAGCAAATCTCTTCGACAATCTTGTATGAATATATGGAGAGTACCCGGTCTGTCCGCAGGTCGAAACACTTTCCTCTGAAAATGTTCCCAGGCGTGGGCACAAAGATTGAGGTACTTGCGTTAACATGCAACAGAACGCCAACCTCAAGCTTCTGGACACACTCGAGGCTACGCGATCTAGTCGAGGGTCCGAAAGACCAGAGCACCACGAGACAGCAGCTACATGCATCGCAAATCAGGACCGTCGTCCGGTCTACACGGCAGAGCCACAAGTGCCTGTGGCTGGCGTTTGTCGACATTGCTGTACCTCCAATCGCAAGAGGCCCATGAATGTCCACATTGCAAGCTGCCCGCCAGCACGCGTCGGATTGGCATCGGCATTGTCACTCTTTAGACAGTCTCGTGGCACCACCCGCTTTCGTCAACTACTGTCGCACACTTATCCTGTACAATCCTGCGGTGTAATTTGCAATGCAGCGCGAAGCAAGAATGGCGAGAAAGCACAGCATGTAGACAGGGAAGTAGAGCGAGCGAGCGCAGTCGCAGAGCACATCATTCATGCGCAACAACACTACGACAACAGGACGACGACCTGCATGTGATCTGCCAGCCTCATAGAATTGCCGGATGCCACGCGACAGAAGACGACATTTTCCCGCCCGTACTCGATTTAGCCGCAGTCCCTCCACGTCCCGACCTAGGAACCCTTTTCAGGCGGTTGCAATTGCCCCACCATGTTGCTCGTGGGGAGCTGCTGCCCACGATGACGGCCAAAAAAAATGTTCCTGTGCAGCTACGCGTGGTGCATTCTGCCGGAGATGCTGCTGCTGTGTGCTTGTTGAGAAACAATCACATATTAGCCCTACTACGACCGCTCCACAGAAGCGCCGGTGTTTCCTCGTCTCCTCGTCCCGTCACATCGTCCAGATGAGCTTGCGTCAGAGCATAAAAAGGTACGACCTTAATCCTCGCCGCCCTCGACTTTACCCGTCCTGTTGAACCTGACCTCGATCAAAACCCACAGATCCGCTACCCTGTTTCCTCCTCTTCCTCGACAAACCTTTTCTCCCTCCAAATTCACTCCAACCCGCGCTCTCCCACGACTCGCCCTCTTCAACCAACACCAACACTTCAATCCCAGAAACTACGCAACAATGGCTTCTTCTCCTCTAGTCACGCTGAACAATGGCCAAAAGGTGAGTACCCCAGAAGAGCGGCGTGTTTTCTCAGAGCAGCCAGCTAATCCTTCACTTCAGATGCCGCTCGTCGGATTCGGTCTCTGGAAAGTGAACAACGACACTTGCGCCGACCAGGTCTACAACGCCATCAAGACCGGTTACCGTCTGTTCGACGGCGCCTGCGACTACGGCAACGAGAAGGAAGCTGGTGAGGGCGTCGCCCGTGCCATCAAGGATGGACTCGTGAAGCGTGAGGAGCTCTTCATCGTCTCCAAGCTGTGGAACTCTTTCCACGAGAAGGAGCGTGTCAAGCCAATTGCGAAGAAGCAGCTCGCCGATTGGGGTCTTGACTACTTTGACTTATTCATCATCCACTTCCCGATCGCCCTCGAGTACGTCGACCCAGAGGTCCGCTACCCACCAGGCCTGTACAACAAGGACAACAAGCTCTCCGTCGTCAAGGCACCTCTCCACGAGACCTACGCCAAGATGGAGGAGCTGCACGAGGAAGGTCTGATCAAGTCGATCGGTATCTCCAACTACAGCGCAGGCCTCCTCCTTGACGTTCAGCGCTACGCCAAGACCCTTCCTCAAACCCTCCAAATCGAGCACCACCCATACCTCGTGCAGCCCGATCTCACCGACCTCTGCAAGCACCTCGGAATCGCCATCACCGCGTACTCCTCGTTCGGCCCACAGTCCTTCCTCGAGCTCGGCTCGCAAAAGGCCAAGGACACCCCTCTCCTGTTCGACCACTCCACCGTCAAGAGCATCGCCGACAAGCACGGCAAGTCGCCCGCCCAGGTTCTCCTGCGGTGGTCTACCCAGCGTGGCATTGCTGTCATTCCCAAGAGCAACAACCAGAGCCGTCTCGCACAGAACTTGGACGTATGCAGCTTTGACCTCAGCGAGGACGAGATCAAGCAGATCGCTTCGCTTGACAAGGGTCTGCGCTTCAACAACCCCAAGGACGTAAGTTTTGTGAGAGTGTTTCCAGGCTGCCGTGTACTTTTTGCTGACACCTTTCGCAGTGGGGCATCGAGACTTCTATCTTCGCTTAGGTGCATATCCCGGGGACCAGTCCCAAGTATGGGGAGTGCAAGTCTGGCGTAACGGATTAGATTTTCGTTGACCATCGACCTTTTGCTGGAGCTTGGCTTCCTACGTCTATTAGATAGTTCATTATGACACGATATGGATCAAACGACGCTCTTCTTGATATTCCGCTCAATACCACTTCTGCTTCTCAATGTTCTGACCGCGAAAGTACATGATCTACCACGTGGTAACGCGCAACATACGATCTGCCCTGTCTTCGATCCACTGTTCTCTCCGTACTGTACTCTTCACAGCAGCGCAGACCGATGCCTCGCTGGCTTTCTTCGTTCATGTCGTTCCGAGCTCTTTCTATAAGTGCACCCATGTGAACGCTGCATGCCGCCACAATCCAAGTCGAGCAGCCAGACCCATTGGGAGCAGTACACGACTGCGTGTGGGCAAGGATCTCTTGGAGTCGCCCGTTATGTAGTCCGCATAGGTGCAGCATCATCGTGTCTCCAATCAACGAAAGCTTCGATCCCTCAACGGCCTTTTCAACCAGCAAACAATGTATCTTCGTCACGCAGGTACTCGCCAACATCTGCTTGTCGAAAGGTAACGATTCCAGTCGGATCCAGTTTTCGTGCCTCTGCGGTCGATCTCGCCGTGACGCCGAATCCCTGCAATCGCAGTCAGTCTCACCGCTTCGTACCATCCCTCCAATCTCCTCATCGCCAACCCCAACTCACCAAAGGCGTATCATTCATACTCATAACAATCACCCCCGCATGCTCCGGCGCATCCTCACTCCACCGTCCCACGTGCGCCTTGACCACATGTCCTCCATACAAAAACGGCATCTCTCCATTCGCCTTCACCCACACCTTGTACCTCGCATGCGGCGCGATGACATCCAACGCCGTGATGTGCAGGCGGAATTTTCCCGTCTTGGTGAATTTTCCGAGACATGTTCCGAGCGAGAGGAGGGAGTCCCGGGCGACGGAGGTGGCGAGGTTGGCGAGCGATTCGCGGATGTAGTAGACGCGATCCTTTTGTACGCGGAAGACGTAGCGGTCGGGGGTCTTGGAGTTGGGGTCGGTGGTGG
The DNA here is from genome assembly GCA_000223765.2 of Zymoseptoria ardabiliae STIR04_1.1.2. Classification (NCBI taxonomy): domain Eukaryota; kingdom Fungi; phylum Ascomycota; class Dothideomycetes; order Mycosphaerellales; family Mycosphaerellaceae; genus Zymoseptoria; species Zymoseptoria ardabiliae. The sequence goes on along the minus strand of AFIV01000127.1, from coordinate 61,519 downwards.
TGTCGGTGAGGAGGTTGTTGAGGGAGCGGCCGGTGTAGTTGGCGAGCTTTTCGAAGAGGGTTTTCGTTTCGGTGTCGGTTAGAGGACGCATGGTGGCTTTGTTGTGAGGATAGTAACTCGTTCGGTGTGAGTGGGTTGTGGAAGAGAGGATGGTTGCTCAGAACTTTTTGATAGACCGACCAGGCCTTGCACGGAAACAGCTCCGCTTAAAGCCGAAGAAAAGCTCCGCCAAAATTCTTGAGTTCCAAGTTGAAGTCGTTACTCTTACATTACACTTCCGCTGAAAATGTCGATTGGATCCAGGATGGCGGAGCCGGCGATTAAGAAGAGACGACTGAGTCCACCGGAGGAGGAAGGGAGGTCGATGCCGGGATTCGCGAAATGGGACCTCGAACAGGATTACGAGAATCGATCGCGGAAGAAGAAGAAGGAAAAGGACGGAAAGGAGGACAGATTGATGATCAAAACGTCCGACGGGCGCATTACTGAGAACCCTCGTGTGGATGTGGTCTACCAAAAGCCGGAGGAAAAGGACGATGATAAGGACAGTTTTCTTGCCAGCGGCGACGAGGATGAAGACAGTGCAGTCGCCGACCTCCACTCGTCAAAGCCCAAGAAGCCCACGGTACCACCAAAGGAGCAGATCAGATTGGCAAAGGAAGAGCTTGCGCGATTAGCGGGATCGCTGAGCGAGGATCCGGAAGAGCATATCGGACAACTCGGTGCATTGGCAGACATTGCCAACTCTCACAATGTCACAGTCAAGAAGCTGGCATTGGCAACACAACTCGCAGTCTTCAAGGACATCATCCCTGGCTACCGGATACGACCGCTCGGCGAGCAAGACATGAATGCGAAGGTGTCAAAGGACGTCAAAAAGCTGAGGTCATTTGAGCAAGGTCTGCTTAGCGGGTACAAGCACTACGTGACAAACCTAGGCAGGCTGTCCGTCTACAACGAGAAGTCGAAACTAGATGCCCAGTCTGCGGCTGGTCTGGCCACGGTGGCAATCTCGTGCGCGTGTCAATTGTTGACGAGCGTTTCGCACTTCAACTTCCGTCCGGAACTGGTTGGAATTCTGGTGAAGAAGCTGGCAAGCAGACACGTCGATGCTGATTTTGTCAAGTGTCGCGAAGCGATCGAACAGCTATTCCAGGAGGATGAAGGTGGTCACGCTTCGCTCGATGTCGTGGGTCAGTTGACGAGGATGATGAAGGGCAAGAAGTACTACTTTCACGAGAGCGTACTGAACACTTTCCTACATTTGAGGCTATTGAGCGAGTTCGCGCACAAGGCTTCGACAAACTCAATTGACAAAGCAGCGCCGGACGATGCGATGGTGTTGAAGAAGCAAAAGCAGAAACGAGAGTTCAGGACGAAACGAGAGCGAAAGGTGCTGAGGGAGAGAAAAGAGGTCGAGAAGGAGATGAAAGAGGCGGATGCTGCAGTGTCGTATGAGGAGAGGGACAAGAATCAGTCCGAGACATTGAAGCTAGTCTTTGTGACCTACTTCCGCATCCTCAAGGAGAGAGTGCAACACTTGATGGGCGCAGTGCTGGAAGGATTGGCCAAGTGCAGCCACTTGATCAACCAGGACTTCTTCGGAGATATTCTGGAAGCATTGAAGGACTTGATTGATGACGCAGAGGCAGCGCTGAAACCGCAAGAGGGAGAAGAAGGCGAGGAAGAAATTGAGCCGGATGATGCTGCGCAGAGAAACGCAACAAGAGAGAGCTTGTTGTGCATCATCACCGCCTTTGCTCTTCTTCAAGGGCAGATCGATGTTGTCAAATCAGCCAACAGTCTGAATCTCGATCTGAGCTTCTTTATCAAGCATCTCTATCGCACGCTGGTACCCTTGGCGATGGACCTGGACATCGAACTCAGCGCAAAGACTGCCCACCTCAGTGATCCGAACGGGCTTCATGTTCCCACCACTTCCTCCAAGGACAACAAAGTTAACGTCGCGACTACTACTGTTCTTCTGCTTCGATCTCTGTCCTCCGTCCTACTCCCGCCCACCGGCACTAAGTCCGTGCCGCCTGTCCGTGTGGCGGCGTTTGTCAAGCAATTGGAGACGCTCGCACTGCATCTACCACAGAAAAGTGCCATCGCCGTGCTGGAACTGATCAAGCAGATCACCAAGACACATGGCAACAAAGTTGCTTCATTGTGGAATACCGAGGAGAGGAAGGGTGACGGCGTCTTCGATCCGCTCAGTCAAGAGGTGGAAAGCAGTAATGCATTCGCTAGTACTGTTTGGGAGGGAGAGCTGTTGAGGCTGCATTTCGATCCGAAGATACGGGACGCCGTGAAGGCTGTGGAAGGTAATGTCAAGGCTGCTAGATCTTAGACTTCTCCAAGACAACTGTACAGATCATTTGGACTTCCAACATAATCTCCAATGCTGAAAGTGGTATTTCGCTCAAAATTGATAAGCCCTGCGAAATCTTGGCAAATCGCGATTGTTGCTATGGCGAAGTAAACGAATGACTTCACCAAAAATTTTGACCTCGATACTGCAGCATGATTAGCTTTGTGAGAGAGAGGAGAACATCACTCTTTCAATCATACCGACCAAGGGCGCAGAGATGGCACGTCCAAAGGTTTATGGCAAGCGTTCCCGGACGGTCTTCGACACACGAGCCGCCGAGGCTTTCTCTAGCAGTCCTGAGCATGTGGCATTGGCACCGAGGCAGGTGATATCGAAGACGACAGATGCCACCGGAGCGAACAGTCCAAGTCTTACAAAGGACCGGCAGCCTATACAAAAATCATCCAGCACAAGAAGTCAAGGACGCCAACTTTGTGAAGATGATTGTTCGGAACAAACTTCGCGGAAGGCTTTGGGCGAGATCAACGCAAACTCCGTCATTGCGCCTATTTCACTTACAACCTATGCGACTCCTAAGACCAAGATAAAGGGAGAACATGACAGGAGTCCCGAGACCATTGATTCAGCCACTGGGGAAATTGCCACTGCCAACGCGGAAGCCCCAGTCACGAAAGACCAGCAAGCTCAGAACTCAGCATCAGCACCACATGTAGACGCTCTTTCTACAGAGGCCGCATTCGAAGCTAAGCAGCGGAGAAGAGAAGCTCGGGCGGCAAGAAAAGCAGACTCCAAATCGATAGCCATGAGATGTCCATCAGAAGCTCACCAGCCGCCACTGCCCTCGAGCGAAGATGTCCTACAGGCACCAATCGAGGCACCATTGACCAGACTTGTACCACTCGACACGGCTTCGACAGAAATCTACCAGTCTCACTTGAGACCCTTACTAGATCTATCGCCACACTCGCTCACCCCATTCTCAACCTGGTCCGAGCTACTCGACGTTCATTTCACGCTCTCCAAAATCGCAGAAGCATCCTTCGGCGAGGTGTTCCGCCTCTCCTATCAACCCGATCCCTCCGACCTAAGTGACACCATACCTTCATCAGAAGAGTCCGTCTTCAAGATCATCCCGCTCCAACCACCACCACGCACACTTCCGCGCGACAAACGACGTCGAGCCGCCGCTCTGCGAAAATCCGAGATGATGACCGCACCACCCGACGTAGCAACCGAAGTCCGTCTACTACAACGCATGAGCGTCGTACCAGGCTTCACAAATTTTCGAGACGTCCGTATCATCCAAGGTCAACCCACCGGAGCTTTCGTGCAGGCCTGTCAGCAATGGGACGCGAAGCAGAGGTCTCTTGGCAAAGATGGCAGCCACTTCCCGGATCCAGGCAAGAAGGGCGTCTACGATGACGGACAGTGCTGGGCCGTGATTGAGATGCAAGATGCAGGAACCGATTTGGAACGAGTCCTGGCGGCGGAAGATGGCGAGTCGGGTTGTAAAAGCGTCTGGGAGGTATGGGATATATTCTGGCAAGTCGTGCTATCGCTGGCAAAGGGCGAAGAAGGGTCCGAGTTCGAGCATCGAGATCTGCACCTCGGAAATGTGTGCATACGACGGACGCAGAACGGCAAGTCGGAGGTCGATCCCACCCGAAATCTAGGCTTCACGGACATCGAAACGACAATCATCGACTACACCATCTCCCGCTGCCGCATGCCGGACGACAGCATCGCCTACATGGACCTCTCGCGCGACAACGCACTCTTCGAAGGCGACAGCACAGAGGAGTACCAATACGACATCTACCGGTACATGCGCGGCGTGATGTATCAAGACTGGGGATACGCGCAACCGACGACGAAGCAGATGCGGAAGTCCGGGCGGACGTGGGAGCAGTTCCATCCGCAGACGAATTTGGTGTGGTTGCATTTGATCTTGTACAAGTTGCTCGAGCAGATGGAGTGGTCGGGGAAGAAGGTCAAGCCGTCGGGGAGTAAGAAGGATCGGGCGCTGGTGAAGCGGAGGAAGCAGTTGGAGAAGATTTTGTTGAGGATGCAGGAGTTGTTGGATCCCGGGGAGATTTGTGGGAATGGGATTTGGGCGGCGGGAGATTTGGTTGCGATGGCGGTGGGAGAAGGGTGGCTTGGTGTGGAGGATGTCGTTGGCGATGGGGTGGATCAGACGGAGTTGGAACACGATCGGCTGGTCGAGTATATGGAGTCGTTGGCTGTGTGAGGAAGGCTTGAAATCTGGAGGAAGTCAAGCAGAGGCGTGCTGTTCTGACACGAGCGTTCAAGCGTTGCTGTATCGTTAGCAAGGAGTTCAGGTGGCCTGACAGATTTTCTCCAATGTTCCAGGTACATATGAGTTTCTCCTATGCTCACGCGACACTGATCAATGCGTGGACTGCTGCATGAAATCTATATTTGATAATTAACTCTCATTCGCATTATCTCGTAATCTAGCTATGTACTAGCATCTAGCCGGTGAGCTCAAATATGGGAGCACAATCCAGGAGGGATTGTCGCAGCGGTCATGGCCGATCATGAAGAGACAATATTGCCACTCTCATGCTTAGAAAGCGAAGACTTGATCCTCGAGCTTGCTGACTGGACGAGCCTTGTCGAAGCCCAGTGACTCGGTGGCCTTCTTGATCGCAGAAACCATGGGAGGAGGACCGCAGATGAGAATCTTGACGTCCTTTGCAGGTGCTGGGAGCCGTTCCTGACAGACGTTAGTTTGCATGGACACACTTTCGCCTCACTTTGACATGAGCTTACCTTGATCATGTCCGCGGTCACAAAGCCGACACCACCGGTCCATCCTGATGGTGCGTTGTTCAGAACATAGTAGACGTTGAAGCCATCCTCCTTAGCCAGAGCATCGAGATCCTCCTTGAGCAAGATGTCCTCCTCATTGACGTTGGCGAAGATGAGATCAACCTCTGTCTTGTCCCCATCCTTGCGACCACGTCGGATTGCCTGGCAGATCTGAAGCATTGGTGTGATACCGGTGCCACCTGCAACCATTCCAAAGCGACGAACCATGTTGGGAGTGTATACCATGGCGCCCTTTGGCCCACGCACCTTCATCTTGTCACCGACATTGAGAGTAGCGAGGTGGCGGGAGATGTTGCCAGTCGGGTAGCTCTTGATCAGAAGGTCAAAGTGACCGGGTGTGACATCTGAAGAAATCGGGGTGTATGATCGGACGACTTCCTTCCTCTGCACTTCGCCGGTCTTTGGGTCGGTGACGTCGAGATCCGCAGCGAGGGAGATGTGCTGGCCGATGGGAAGGCCGAGGATGCTGTCCTCTGTGGGAAGCTTGAAGCGGTAGATGGCGGTGTTGTGCGATGTCTGGGTCTTCTCGGAGATGGGGAATTCGGTGAAGGTCTTTGGGTCAATGGCAGTGTTCGGTCCGCGAGATTCTTGCTGTGCCTTTTCGGGAGCAGGCGGCTGAGGGCGAGCTTTCGGCGATTCTTCTCCATGGTCGTCAGTGAATGCCCAAAGATTAGCGAAGGCAGTGGATAAGTCATACCGCCGGTCAAGAAGTAGAAGCCACCAAGGAGGGCGACGACTACGACGACGAGAGGAACGACAAAGGTCTTGTAGTCCAAGGCTTCCGGCATCGTGGCGGTCTTACAGCACTTGCTGGAGAGACTCGTCGCGCGTAGATGGAGGAGAGATGGGAGCAGTGATCGGTGAGGTCTTCCAGGGAAGGCACGCCGCTTGAACAAGGTCTCCTAGACCTCATCGACCAAAAAATGTGCCGCTAGCGAATGCCCCAGCTGGACCCCTCACCCCGAAGATCGGCCTCTGGAAACGAGCTCTCGAATTGTCGTGTCGTTCCGCTCCATCTTCTACATCACACTTGCGAGGAATTGTTTCCGCGATATCGAGCAGCGGGCGTGGGACTCACAGCTGTGGCAGATATGGGCGATGTTGATCCAGACGACATCGACTACGACAATCCACCATTCCCATTGACTGCAATCGACCGCGAGCTCCTTGCGACCAAAGATGAGGACTATCATCGGATCACCTGGGACGACCTGAAGCAAATCATCGGTGAGGCGATGTCTCCCACACATTGCCATACGGTTGCTCATGCTCGATCCAGAGGACAATACTCTGGAGAATCTCAAACGTCTACCATCTGATCTTCGTCGCTATCTTGCCTGGTCTCACAATACCAAGAGAGCATACGGTGGCATCGTGCCATACGTGCTGCAAGAGCGACTTCGATGGAAACCTCTCACACCTGGTCCTCCCACATTCGCCCATACGTCTGAAGTCCCCTTCCAAGTTCGGAGCGACTATGCCGTCTTGCAAAACGACTGGCCATACGGCTTCGTCTCAGGCATCTCCCATCTATTAGTCTGGAGCAAGACACCGATTCCAACAGACGACATCAGAGGCGATGTGACGCATACGAGCCGGAAATTGATCGAGGACTTTGTGCATGACTACTTCATCAAGGATCTCGGCGAGGATGGAAGCGATAGAGTGCTTTGGTTCAAGAATTGGGTCAGTCTGCAGAGTGTGAGAGGCGTGGACCATGTACACGTGCTGGTAAGAGATGCTCCCGAGGAACTACTGGCGAAGTGGACAGAGAGGAAAGACCTGTGATCTTGCTCAGGATGTCGACGCTTGAGAGATTCAACACGAATGTGAACGCTGGGACATGATGTTGGTTAACTTTGGCATGTCATTCATGCATGGTCAGCCCGACTCAAGCTTGCTGTGTGTAGCCTCCAAATCCTCGGGCGCGGACCCAGATCACGAGAAGTCACCCACTCACAGCACCTCTCTTTCAACATCTCCAATCTAGTTTGTCCCCGAACATCCAACAAAGTTGTTGTTGCTCGCGCCGGTGTGAGTGATGGTACCACCCCACTGTCCCCTCGTGTTGAACACGACACGATCCGCTCCAGGAGAACCTACAATCAACACCATTAGCATCCCGACTGACTCACATCAAACAGAAGACATGATAAAAAAGACTTACCACCAGAATACGTCGACCCACTGGCCAAGATCGGGAACTCCTGGTACGGTCCACTGACGGCGAAGCTGAAGCCCTCACGGTTGTTATACTGGTGTGGATAGTTATTCGATCCGACTTGTTGGCCGTTGGCGTAGTAGTTGTAGCCCTTGTTGACGGCCGCGGAGACTTGCGAGGCGGAGTAGTATTGGTTGCCGCAGTAAGTGGCTTGCTGGCGGATCTCGAGCTCGGCAGGCTCAGCGACGGGGGCGGAGAAGGCGGTTGTGGCGAAGAGGAGGGCGGAGGAGAGGAGGGAGAAACGCATGGTGGGCGGTTTGGAGGGTGGAGTTGGTGGGCTGGGTTGGGTAGGGCTTCGGGGTTGAATGAATGGATGAATGGATGAATGGATGGACGGAGGTACGGATAGACGAGGAGGTGGTGTCGGGCTTATATGTTTCTGATAAACCCAATATCTCGGAGACTTTCTTCCTGGAGGATAGCGTGCCTGTCTCCCATCGACTTACCTCGTGTGTCCAATCATGAGGTTCAAGGAGCACATGCTCGCGACGAAATGGCTAGCACATGTGCGACCGACGATCGTTCTTGCGTGATGTTACATTGCCGGAGGAGGAGGTCAATGACCTCTCACCTGTCCATTGAGTGGAAGAGGAGAACTCTCGCTTCAAAACGTGCCGCTACCTTGTTGATCCCTCAAACCGCCACGGCTTGTGAGCCGGAGGTGTGTGACCGTATGTCCAAGAAGGATCTTGAGAAAGCAGGGAGCGTGAAACGTATTCGGAAGGTCATTAGTATTAACGGGTGGTTGGTAAAAGATAAGGAGCCAAAGAGACGTCGTTATCAGAGCACATGTTCCGTGCCGCAAACGCGGAGATGCGCAGATCCAAATCTTGAACGGAGCGGAGTGTATCCAGATCTCGTGTATAGTTCCGACCAGTGAGAATGCTGAACCGGAAGTGTCTTGTCTATAGTGCAAAGAGCCGAAGCGAAGATCGACGTCCGAAGTACGCTGTTTCGCGCGAAAGAGGAAGGAGCGGCCGAAAGCGTCTCGGCGGAGGGTGTCACTACAAGGTGTGCACGAGGTCGCATGCTGCGTGATTGTTTGCTCGTGAGATATATGTGGTGGTTGGCACTTGGGGCGGACTGGGAGCTGCATCCGGCCGTTGTTGCACCGGTTCATCCGCCGTTCTTGGTTTCTTGATGGCAGGTGCGAATGTGTGAAACTTGGCGGTGAGACGTCATGAGAAATGCTTCACTTACTAAGAAGAGCTGGTAGTAGTCATTGGACACATACACCCGTTCGATACATCAACAAGATTGGGAAAGGAAGGTCAGCTCCGAGACTACCTTATCGAAACCTCGCATCGACAGTCACGACTGCAAAATTAGAAAGACAAAATTTCCACACATCTTCCACAATGCCTCAAGCCGGTCTGGGAGCCACCCAGCAACTTCAGCAGTCCAGGCAATATGCAGCCCTGAGCGATCAACTCTCCTCGAATTCCACCGCATTGGACAAAGTCATCGGCCATCTCAGCGAGCCAGTCGAGAGCTGCGTGCAGAGCTCCGCCAATCCTGATGAAGTCGATGAACACTTGACCACAACGTGGAAAGCCATCATTGCCAAAGCAGCCGAGACCTCATTCAAGGATGCCAACTCCTCGAAATTGGTGGATGTGGTGATGCAAATGCAAAGTCGGCCGGATGTGAAGAAAGATGGTTTGGCTTTCCAGGTTGAGGATATGACTTTGTGGAAGGACTTGCCGACTTTTGGGTGGCAGATGCGTGATGCTTGGAATCTGGGTATGTGTCTCCCATGCTGGTCTCACGATGATTGGCATACTAATGAAAGTGAGCAGTTCCCGAAGAGCGCAGCGACCAACAGAACAAAGACCACTGGATCAACCTCAACGCCTTTACCGCCTCCCTCGTCGCTGCCGCAGAGAGCAAAACAAATGGCAAGCCCGACTTCTCCCTCTACTGCATCTGGACCGTCCGTGATGGACTGGAAGAAGATCTCGAAATGGTGCCAGAATTCTCCATTGCAGCAGCCGCCACGTGGTTTGTATTCGCAGCTCCAACCATCAAGAAGTTCTGTCAGGAGAAGAAATCGTTCGAGGGCAAGATGGCGAAGGGCGGCTTTGAGTTTCAGGAACGAGGCTGGACGGGGTTCAGCGAGGAGCGGTGGCAAGTGTGGGAGGAGAGGTTGAGGGTAGCGGAGGGCAGGGTGAAGGATGAGAGCACGAAGGAACTGGTTCAGCAGGCGCTAAAGGCGGTGGCGGAGAACTGATGGTATGTGTTAAGGTATGCACGAGGAAGGAAGAACTGTAACACCGAAGTTGAGACGAGCTGAGGACACTGGTTTGTCTCGACAGTGTTTCAGCTTTGGGGGCCCTATATCCAACGATCGGTGTGACGCTGCACACGCACAAGTGAGATGCACGACAGATGTGACGTTCAAGGCAATGCTCGGAACGCTGCGGATACGCGCTGTCCTCAACCCTGCTGTACGAGATGATGTGAAGAAATTGGACAATGTTGCAAGAGAAGGTCTTCCCTGCCGCCCTGTCAAATGTCATCCATGCGAATCTGGACCCTGGACCTCGTGCTCGCCGTTGTTGTGCCGTAGGAGGCTGAGAAGAGACTTCTCCTATTCAGCAGCGTGTGCTGTTGTCGCCAGTATTGCAGGTCACCCGTCCGTCATGCGCGTTGTATCGCCTCGCTTGACCTGGAGTACTGTAGTTGACCTTGACAACCATTGATGTGGGATCAGGTCCTGCCAAGGAAGTAGAGCCCTCGAGATTTCATCATTATTGTGGTAGACGGAAGACAAAGAAGAGCAAGTCTCCGAGTGGATGAAACACGAAGACCTGCCGCCGCGTGGCGTGCAAATTCCTTGGTTCGTCTCGCGGGCTTTCCGGGGAACAACCTCTCTCCAGTCCCGACCAAAGCGCTTGCGGAGAGAGTGTGTGAGCCTTGGGCCCTGATCTTGCAAAGGTCTTCCTCGAACATCTCTCTGCGCCGATCACCAAAGCTGTGACTGCCTTCTCACACGAGCCCTGGCATCTGCAACACCAGCGTACCTGACCTTTACTCGAACACCCGCGCAAGGATTCGACTCCGACGCTGCAAGCGCTACCGCAGGGCTGACACCGCCCGCTGTCTCGACTCTCCGACACAACCACGACGACTCCACCCCCCTCGAGCGCATCACCGCCACCGCCCTCTCTCTCTCTCTCTCTCTGTTCTACCAGCACGCGACCAGCCCGGCGCTGAGTTTCTCCTTTCAGTGGCATTTTCCACCCTCGCACGACGCTTTGCGCACTAATTCGTCCCCTTGGACTCCCCGCGCTTCGCCGACTATACCACATAGCAACCCGACTCTCGTTTACGTCCCAACACACGCGCGCTCTGCGAGCTCCGGCGGACTGGCCACCTCCAGTCTACGACACTCGTTCACATCGCATTCGCCCGACACGCTTATCGACTCGACGCTCGCCGCACGACCGCACTTTCTCGTCGCTCGCTAAAACGCCTCCTTTAACACCACACCACCACCAACTACATGCCCAGTCCCGGCGGTTACCACTCGCCGTCGCTGCAGAAGATGGAGGCCGGGAATGGCCGCTATAGCGGAGGAAAAGGGTTCAGCATGGGCAACATCGCAGGCGATCCTTTTTGGCTGGGATCAATAGGCATTGGAACAGTGAGTCGCATCTCATACCGCAATTACACACATTCGCACGGTCTAACAGTGACACAGTCCGGCTGGCTTATCGCCTTTGTCAGCTCTATCATCGCCGACATTTCAGACAACTATCCCAACTACTCATGGTGGTGCTTAGTGTACATGCTGTTTCTGATCATTGGAGTCATCTATGTGGTCGGCTCGGATTCAGTCTTCACATACCATGTCGCAATGGCTGCTCTGCTATCGGCAGGACTGGTCTTTACGACATCATCTGTCAACTCACTCATCTACGCCGCCAGTCCCGCGAAAGAGGCTGCCGCTGCTGGTTTCATTCTGCTGTCAATCTGCACAGTACGTATATGCTGCATGACCTCCCTCAGGATACCCACTGACTTCTGCTAGATCGTCTGGATGCTGTACTTCGGCTCCCAACCGCAAGCCTCGCATCGACAAACCCTCGACTCCCTCGCCCTGCACAAGGATCGCGTACCGACCAGCCGCAGCAGTAGAGCCATGCGCCAATCGTACCGACCCGACACCACCCTCTCCGCCGCTCAACAGCACCAGCAACATCAACAACAAATGTACAACTCCAATCACCTCGCCGGATTCGAAACAGCCTCGCCCGTTACTGGCTACCCTGGAGGAGCACCAGGAGTTTCGAGTCGCGCCTCAGCCGCACAATTCCCACAACCTCTCAACCAGCAGTCATCACACCCGACTCTGCAAGGCACTAATGGCGCCTCAGGCATAGGAGGTACGGAGGCGTCTGGAGGCACCGCGCCAGAAACATACCCATACCGCGCGAAAGCGATTTACAGCTACGAAGCGAACCCGGACGATGCGAATGAAATTTCGTTCTCGAAACACGAGATCCTCGAAGTGTCGGACGTGAGCGGACGGTGGTGGCAGGCGAAGAAGGAGAACGGCGAGACGGGCATTGCACCTTCGAATTATCTGATTCTGCTGTAAGGATGAGGCATTGAACAGCACTTTTTTGTCGATGAAGCTTGTTTTGGTCTCGGTTGGATCATGAACAGGAGTTGAAAAAGCAGCGTTTTATGGAATATTTTCTGGCTTCGATATTCGAGGTTGAAGGGGATGAGAAAGCAGACTTCTGTGAAGGGCGGAGAGCGAGAGCTGGAAGATGCTACGAATACCCACGAGATTTTGCTTTTCGTTTTGCGTTGCAGCTTTTTGGCCATTGCGAGACATCTGTTCGACGAGCGACGGGAGCTATGCAGATTTTACTCGGACTTTGTTTCATCAAATGGAGCTGGTATGAATGAAAGGTTTCAAAGCCATACATTCTCATAGCGCTGTCGTCTTGTCGGAGAGGCCGTTGTTGTTGCGTGTGTAGGAGAAATGCCGACGTGTCTGATTACTTCCGTGCTCTGGATTTCACAGATTCGGTTGTCCATTGCATGACCTGTCCTCTAGCTTGTATCGATGCTCAGATCTTCACTGTCTCCCACCTTCGTTGCCTTCCACATGTGTTTAAGGTTTCCCAGTCCAGTTTTAGCGTCTCACGTGACATTGGACATCACCTCGCCATATGCGCCCTCGTGATGTCTAGCGTATCATGATAGTACTCGACATAGTGCACAGTGTACGCTCCAACCCACGGGACATGTGTGGCCAGTCTCGTCTCGAACATTGTCGCCGGAAAGTAATGTGTGGACTTCTCAGCCGGCTTTTGAAGCACGAGCTAAATTTCACTATTGGCTGTAGGCCGGCGGCTCCAACTCCGGCTTTCCCACTCTCAATTCGACCTAATGTCTGAACCACGACTACTTGTGAAGATGCTGAAGAAGCTCCTGTTGTTCGATTGTGCAAAATGTGTCTAGTCGCTTTGTTGTGACTTGGTTCGTGGGCCAGGATTTCGGGTAGACGCCTAGCCCAAGGTGGTCAAAAATTGGCAATCCCGGGGTCGGGGGAGTCTGCAAAGAAGAAGCATGATGCTTTTGAGGTTGCTCTCAAGAAGCTCGTTGTCTCAAGTTATGCAAAATGAGCATATCGTCGCTGGTATCTTCGTCTTCCCACTGCCTTTGCTACGATATACGATCAATCATAACTTTCGTTGTGGTCGTTGGAAGTACGCGATTCGACCGTCCAGATCACCGCCGTGGCTGTCGCTATCCGTTATGCCATTTTTGAGTTCTCACGTCGTCGTGGCCGATAGCACAAGCAAAAATTGGCAAAAAGGAATATTATACAATCTTGACTGCATCTCTCGCCATGGAATTTTGAGACAGCCGGGAGTTGAACCCGAACCTGCCGCTACCAGAATGGAAGGCGGCAATCCTAGCCGTTAGACCACTGACCCATTATGTCTGAGAGCAAAATCTGTTGTATATGATCCCTTCTTTGTATGAGCCGAGGTTTTGCCGAGCTCCGGTGACGTTTACGAGTATTTTGAGCGGACAGATCGAGTCTCCTGACTCTCCTCTTCCCAATGACATGCTACTTATTTTTCTGATCCAAGTATTGCAGATGTAATGGCTTGTGTAATGATTGGGCCGATCTGCTCTGGGCTTGGAGCCTCCAGTCTCCATGCCGAGCGTCTGCGAAGTTCACAGGTCATTCGAGCGGACAGATCGATTCTCCTGGCTCTCCTCTTTCCAACGACATGCTAATCATTCTTCTGGACCAAGTATTGCAGATGCAATGGCATGTGTAAGTAGTGGGCCAACCTCTATGGGCTTCGATTCCTCCGATCTCCACCTGGACTCGGGCAATGTGTACGGCCACCAAGCCCGGTGCTTTTCTACAACATCTCTTACTCTTCCATGACTGCCGGGTGGTCTTCTAATACGTTTCCATGCTCTTGCATTGATAAGTAGGCCGACCCTGCTGTCGCTAGTCAACACTAATGCTATTGCTACAAAGATAGAACAAAGACGCATCTGTCAATTTCCGCATCTGGATAACGGCTACGCTACGAGTACATCGAGACTGCTTTTACATAGACGAGTAAGTTTTGAATTGCCTATTCTAAAATTTGAGTCAGCATGCGGTTTTGTCAATGTTTAGGGTAATCCGTACAGACAGTGCAACGCCATCTGATCGCTGATTTGCACCTTGAACAATGTCGTTAGGGTTACCTTAGGGTTAGCCGGCGTTCGCGGGCTCTGGGGGCGGCAGCGAGGTCCTCAAGATGCTTCCGACACCTACAATTGGATTTATCGATACAGCCTCTTTGCGGCAGTGTAGATCAAAGCTGGTGTGAGATGCGAAGATACGGTCGTATTTGCACGATAACATACAAGACGTACACTTTGAGCTTGGTAGAAGATACCATGTTGATATGGTACGGAGTCATGACACGAAGACAATTGGAAAAGACATTTATCTCCATCGTTTGTGGGGTTGTGGATGGAATCGTTATTGAATCGTTATATGATCGACCGCAACATGTCTCTTGCATGCCGAAGAAGAAATCCGACTCCTGAAATGGCTGTCCTGTTGACCCTTTCATTGCCGTCGATTTCCTTATGCACTACGACCTCCTGTCAATCCCCCAACAATATTCCCCACACTCCCCACAATCCCCTCAATGTCGCCAATCAAATTCACCAACTTCAGCTCCTTTGCCGCCCTGGTCACATCGCCATTACTCCTATTCATCGCCGCGACAGACTGATAGAACCCCGCTCCCGCTCCCAACAACTTATTCAAACCCAACGGCCACGGCACAGGCGGATTGGAATTCGTCTGCGTCGAAGTGTCCGGAGCGGCACTGCTCGCTTCGTTCGCTAGGAGTCCTTCGAAAGTAGTCAGGTTCGGACTGGTGGTACGCTTGGCGCTCTTCGCACTGCTCGTAGTCGTGGTCCTCGCTCGGGCTGCGTATGAAGGAACGACGCGCACCCACTGGTGATTCTGCAACGCGGGAGAGTACCCATCGAGCTCGCCGGCGTCCCAGTACTCCCATCCCGCCGCCGAGCCGAAGTTCGAGTACGTGGACCGCAGGGTGTTGAGCGTTCGTTGATAATCACCAGCGGAAAAGTGACCACTTCCGCCGTTGTTTGGGCTGGCAAGCATGCCAATCGTGACACGGGAAGGAGAGTACCCATTCTGAATAATCTTATTGTAACCCCCGGCCGAACTGGCGTCTCCCCAACCGTTGTAGAATTGTGCGTTGAACCAGTTGATGAGTTTGCCGTTGGGTTTGGCGGAGGATGGGGGGGGGGGGGGGGGGTAGAAAAAACCGCCGAGGCCTTGTTCGTAGGGCTGGAGGTCGGAGGCTACGGGTGCCATGGTAAGGATGAAGGAGGGACCAAGGTCGTTGTTAAGGCGGCGAAGGAGGTTGAGAGGGCAGGAGAGAGGGACTCGCTCTTCGATGTCGAGGTCGAGACCTTGGATTTTGTACTTTTTGATGATGGCGAGGAGAGGAGCGTAAAAGTCGTTGTTCTGGAATTGGTTAGACACATTGTGAGGATAATATGATGTGACTTACGACCGCTCCGTTGGTGCCGCTGCAGAGGCGAGGGTAAGAACCTGGCGCTGCTCCTCCCAACATCATCATGACTTTCACGCCGCGAGCTTGCAGTTGAGCAACTTCCTGCCAGACAGTGCTGTAAACGGCGTCGCTTGGCGGGTTGTCGTTGAGATTGATGTCTCCAGGCGCAGAGTTGATGTGGACCGCCGCGAGGTAGACGTGTGTGACGGCTGTGCTCTGGTTGACGAGAGGTAGAAGGGAGAACTGTCCTCCAGATGTAGTTCGGAAGGTCTGAACATACATCACAGAGCGGGCAAAAGAAGAGGCGGCTTGCCGTGGCTCGACATCCTGAGTGGCAGGAAGAGCGGCACCGAGGGAGAGCAGGGAGAGGGCTGAGGATAGGAGAGAGAAACGCATGTTGAAAATGATACAAATGCCACAGGAGTAAATATGACACCCACAACCAACTCGACTGAGCAGAGAAATGGAACGACGAAAAGAATGACAGGAAAAGACACACATATAGGAGATATGGGCAACAACTTATCCGCGGACTCGCCTCGCATACCAAGAGTGTCCACAATCGTGGCTCCACTGTTCAGCTCGAGTGGCTTGAAGATCTTCAGTAAAGCGAGATCATGATTTAAACCACATTAGGATGCCGCAAGACTCTGTATATGTCCGATCGCGAGAAGGAAGGAAGGCGACTGGTCGAATGTCCCGTGGCCAGAACCCACATGGTAATCTCTCAATATTGGTGGGCTGACCGGACGGCTGGCTTTTTTGTCCCTTCCGAAGTGGTATGTGTACCGTCGCTCGCGTAGCGGAGAATATGAATGGCTTGCTTGAATACTCGAAAAACGTCGTTCAGAAGAAGTCTTGTCGCTGTGTTTGGCCGACAAGTCGGCGCGTTGACTGAGTACGTGGGCCATGAAAAGGGGAAAAGGAGATTGAGATGTTCAAGTAGTGGTAGTGGTGATGATGAGATGAGATGGTGGTTGTTTGTGGTGGGAGTGAGGCGATTCATGGCCAGATCTTGACAGAACTAAAAAACGAGCCCCAGAACGAACTGGTCGGACCCGAGCGCCGCACGTGACCAGGTCTGTCGTGACAACGAAGCAACAATTTGACGATCCACACGTGTACGCGCAAGGTTGACGACATACTCGCATTGATCTTTCCACGACGACGACAACGATCTTAGCGACGAGCAAGTATACTACAGCCAAGATCCAAGACGATCCACCAACCTCGACCGCCGTTGCTACAATCTCCATGACCAGCCACGATCGATAGACCCTCCTCAAATACCACCCGCCGGTTTACTCGCATTTCATCCCACCGCCGAAGCCTCCACCAATAAGCCAACGTTGCCACGATGAGCAACAAGATGTGGGAGGTTGACCCGGAGACGAGGTCCAAGCTGGTCGAGATCTCCAAGACGAATGAGAACAACAGATGCATAGACTGCGGTGCTCCTAGTCCCCAATGGGTGTGTTGTTATGGCGAATCAAGATACAGCATACGACATGGCTAATGATAGATGTATCGAAGGCCTCCCCCAAATTGGGCATCTTCTTCTGCCTCGCGTGCTCGGGTATTCACCGCTCGCTAGGCGTACACATCTCCTTCGTTCGAAGTGTGACCATGGACGCTTTCAAGACGATGGAAATCCGAAAGATGGAGCTGGGAGGCAACAAGCCGTACAAGGAGTTCTTCAACAACCACTCAAGCAACTCGCTCATGGGTCGCGATTTCGAATCATGCACAATCGCTGAACGCTACGACTCCGAGGCAGGCGAGGAATGGAAAGAGCGATTGACAGCAAAGGTGGAGGGAACGGAATATGTGCCCGGCGCGAAACCTAAGAAGACGACCCCTGCTGCACAACCTCGCCAACAACAACCTCTCTCCTCTGGGCGCAACACACCATCCTCGCTATCCAACTCCGCAACTCCACAACGGACCATCTCGCCCTCTCAAAAGTCCCGCAACGAGGCCTACTTCGCCAGCAAAGGCGCCGAAAATGAATGCCGACCAGAAGGTCTCGCTCCTTCGCAAGGCGGCAAGTATTCCGGATTTGGCTCCGCCCCTCCTCCCTCCAACAACAACAGCTCTACACCGGCAGGAATCGCCGATTTTCAGGCCGATCCTGTGGCTGCGCTGACAAAGTCCTTCTCCTGGTTTTCGTCTACCGTGACGAAGCAGGCCGCTGCAGTGAACCAGACATATATTCAACCGGGCATGAAGTCACTTGCGGATGGAGAGCTAGCAGCGCAAGCAAGGCGACAAGCAGCTATGCTGGGCAGCACAGTGCAACAAGGAACAAAAGGGCTAGGCGATCAATTCAACAAGTTCGTGGATCCCGATGCTGGAGCACAACGAGGTGCGAGTGGAGGAGCGGGACCAGCGAAGCCTGATTTCTGGGATTCATTCGGCCAGGATCCTGCGGGTCCACCAAAGGAAAAGAAGGATTTCTGGGACGACTTTGCGGCGGCAGGAGAGAGTGTTGCGGCGCAGAAACAGCAGAAGAGCAGTATTGGGACGAGTGCGATGAGGAACACGGGTGGCAGTGGAAAGAAAGACGAGGATGATGCTTGGGGGAAGTGGTGATCTCGTGCTGCATGATGGCTCTAAGAAAGCAGACATTGACCCTTCCGACCCATGGCGAAGCAAGCGAAGATGAATCTTATGACAGGAAATATCCGAAAATCGTGACCGGAGCAGGATACAGTACTCCCGCGAGCCCTCACAGCGAGACATGAGCGAGGAGACACGGTCCGCATATTGTCGCAAAGTCCACGCATCGCAGGAGCAATCCGTGTTGGGCGAGAGAAGATGGCTGAGCATTGAAAAAGGGCGACGTTTGCTCACAAATCACGCATGCATGTCTCAGACGACCAACGGACTGCATTGCACAACAAGCACCGAGCTGAAGACATATTCTCTGCTGTTACTCTCGCAATTTTCTGCGAGAAGACGACCAACACCGCAGCGCACCTATCTATATACTCAAATCGACCCGGATTTCCGAACTGCACAACCAGCGAGTATACTTCCGCCCATTTTCTCTCACTATATTCCACACCAGTTTCCAGCGATCTTGGTCTGCAGTTCCGACTTTCGTCGCTCGTTCCCTCCCGCCTCGAATGTCTTCCCGACTTGAGGCCAGCACCGCAAAGCCTCAAAGCATCATTGTCACTGTCCCTGGCCTGCTGCTCGAGACCTCGATGAACAGTGGCTTTGTTCACCCACATACAAGATGACAAAGCTTTGTCTGGTCGAGTGAAGACGCTTTACCTTGGCATTGTCTTCACGCGAACATGGCGAGTGTTGTGTGTTGTGTCGTGTCGCCAGTCTGCGAGTGACGATGAACGAGGATAAGCGCGATGTGGTATTTAGCTGCAGCCCTCGCTGTTTTTGAGGAACTTTCCTTCTTCCTCAGACCTCTCACATCATCAAACACAAAGCCAAACCTCTCAAGTCTACCAACCACCAGCAAAACACCAAGAAACAGGAAACAAGCAGAGCAGGCAGTCAGTCAAGATGGACCAGTCGCCCGCGGCTCCCAGAGCTCCACCAAACACGCCCGTCCACCGTCTGGGATGGTGGCCAGAGGGCGTATTGGCCGAGCCAGACCCCCGGTTCACACCGCCCTACACCACCCTCTCGGCTCTTGCGAATCTCGCAAGCCTCACTGCCCTCCGCAGCACGCTCCACAGCGACATCTCAAGCATCAGCAACTTGTACACCGCTCTCGGCGAGCTTTACCACAGCTTCGCCACTCTTCTACCCACCCCTGGCCAAGTCCAGCCAGCCACCCTCCTGTCCACCTCAGATCATGACCACGCCATTCCCCTGGAGAGCCTCCACGCCCTCTTCACTGTCCACTTCTCAGAGGACGGACAGTTCGACTCGGACATTCTCCGCCTCCCGTCCCTCGAGCAAGGGCCGACCAACTTCTTCCTCTCCGGGCTCTCCGCTGTCAAGGAGTCTCTCATCCACGTGAACCGTGCGGCACTTGTGCACGGTTCCGTCGAGGGCTACCCTGAGGTCCAGGCCACGATGGAGCTGGCGGATGAGGTGTTGGATGAGTTGAAGGAACGTCTGGTCACGGCGGAGTTCTACTTGGAGGCCGTGGGCGGGTTGGCGGAGACAGGCACTGGAGAGGGGAGCGGTCGGCAGAGGTACTGGGCCGCGCAGAAGAGGGATTGGGATGAGGCGGTTGAGGTGATGCAGCGTATCGGGCAGCGGAGGATAGGGTGGGACGTCACGGACGCCGATCGGGCAACGATTCGGCATCGAAGAGGGCGGCGAGGATGAGTTTGAGGACTGCTTTGAGACCGATTGGGATGTTCTGGGAGGCTTTTTGCTTGATCAAGATTGGAATCATGGTATGATCACGGCGTTCTGGGAACATCGCAATGGGCTTGGGTACATGCGGGCTGTTCACGTTGGACGACACAGCTACATAGAAAGTAATATGGAATACACATGTTCAGATCGCAATACACATTTCCGATCATAATCGTTCTCCTATGTCATTTGTGAAATAGAGGTGAAGTGAAACTAGGCCATGAATATTTGATGGGAGACTTTGATATGAGCTTTCAATTCTAGGTAACCAGACCAGGCCGTTTGAAATCGAAAGGTGTTTTCTTTGTCTTCCACTCACCACTTCTACACTCTTATCCACTTTCCAATGCGTTACCATCAGGTCCGAAGGCTACACATCCGGCGTCTGAGAGGTGTTCATCCGGACTGAGATGTCTATACGTAGCCTGGACCGCCGAGAAGCCCAACATGATGGAGATGCGTCCGCATCCTTCAGGTGGCTTGCATGGCACTGCAGTAGTGCAGTAGTGCATCATCCGCCGTGCGTCGCACAACCGCCGGAACAACAGACTCTTATGATCTTCGTGTGAGTGAATATGGAACCTGCAAGGCACGACGCGACCGTCGAGAGCAATGCCCGACTTATCGCCGCTTGAAGCCTGGCTGAAGGATGTGGAAGCAGCCGGTCCAGCTCCGCAGTCTGCTCGTCCTCCGTCGAGTCAGGCACGAGAGGGAGCAAGACGAGGCAGTGCCGAGACCGTCATATCGACAGCGATAGCCAGCGGTGATTCCATCTCGCGGGCGCGGAATGACAAACCCGCCCAAGAGTCCCACATACCTTTACCGGAATCGAAATCAGGATCCTCTGCGACTGACAACCACGACGCCGCACCCAAGAAACCTCGGAAAGGAACAACTGTCCGTGCAGCAGCCCACAATCCGACAGTGGCCGCCAGCGTTGACTCGCTGAGGCAACTCGAGTCCTCAAACACGACGAAAGCGTCTCAAATCCCGCTGCCAGATTCGCGATCAGCATCTGTGGCTCCTCTGAGCCATGATGACGGATCATCTCAAGCGCGAGCTGGAGCGTCGAGCAGCGATCAAGACACTCGACCTTCTCATGCAACGCTCAGTGTCGACTCGCTCTTGCTTTTGCAGAATGCCACCGTGACCGCAGCGTCTCAAATAGCTTTGCCGCAATACAGGTCGGTATCTGCTGCCTCTGCAACGGTCAACAATGGCAACCAATCCTCAATAGCTCAGCAGGACTCGCTCTCGCAATTGCAACATGCTGGACGTCCTCTGGAGCTCCGCATTCCTCTGCCCGAGTCGATAGCCTCCGAAGTCGACCAGGCCGAGCCAGCGAGTGCGAAACTAGACACCCAAACAGGCAATTACTGGGAGAGCATACACCCTCTTCTGGATTGTCTACCTCATCTACAAATGTTCTTGAAAAAGAGAGCAAGGCATAAAAACAAAGGCAGGGTCACTTGTGTGGATTATCTCCACAGCCACGATCTGCCGCGTGTACACGATGCTGTGAAGCCAGGCAAAGAATTCTTGGATTCTCTTCGCACAATGAAGCATGTTACCGATCCGGACGTGACGACACGCTTCATTCTGGTGGAGGACCTTTCCGCAGAAGTCATCAACAGTGTAGGCTCTGTTCTTGAGGTTGACCCAGAGCTCTTCGCCGAGCACCTACACAGATCCGGCTACGGAGAAATGGACTACGCAGAACCCTTGCCGAACAACTGGATGCCAAAATCGTGTGTCTCGCTCAAATGGTATCGTCCAGTAAGACAACACCCGAAGATTTCGTCATTGATCTCCGTGCCAGGCACTATTCTGAATCCGCAGGACATCGAGAGAAAGTCCAGCGATGTGCAGAAAATGGCGCCCGGGAGCATAGTCTGGTCGGATACAGCTTACAACAGGAATGGACGACCGAACCTCGGCGGCAGACGTCACCAAGCTGTGGTCAGTACGAATATATTCCGGCGTAGCTGGACTTTGTCGACGCGCTCGGGTCTGCAAAGAGACATGCCTGCAATTCCTGACGAGGCAGACTCGCTTGATAGCGATAACGATGAGTCCGAGGTGGATTGGGAGCGAGACGCGATTCCGACCGCATGGGAAGAGAAAGTGAGCTTCTTCCGTTGCCACCACGGCACCGTGCCCATAAGTAAGTGTCATCGCCACGTATGCAGAGACGTACAGCGCACTCACGATCAACAGTCATTCTTCTGCTAGATCCATTGCCAGCCATTTCGGATTTCCAATCAGGACTGCAGCCCATCTCGACTAGTAGACATCGTGGAAGTCCTCGGCAATATGAATGCGACGAGATCCAAATGACAATGGCAGTGCCCATACTGCCTCGGCTCCGGTTAAATTTCCCGATGAATAAATTGAAAGCAAGCCCGCAACAAATCGCATCATTGAAGCGCGCCACACATGATCTGGTCTCGACCACGACAGCGATTCGCAAAGAAGTCGATTCGACCGTACCGGAATGGCATTCTTTCAGAGCAGATCCCATTCTTGCGCTGTTACGTGTGGTACGACTCGATTCCAGGGCCTTTTTCAACAGCCTAGAATGGGCCCTGGATGAAATAAGTCAAGACTCTTTGGACGACTATCTCATGTCACGACGAATGGATAGCTGGAGAGCACTGATGGCGGAATTTGAGATTGAAGTTCCTGCCATCGGAAGGAGCCTTCGCGAATTTATCGACTTCGTGTTTCGCGGTGATCCGGGGACGGGACTACCCAAGGACGTTCAGATCATAATCAACGATGTGGACGCAGACATACTACGCATGAAAACCAGACTTGACGAAGCATATGCGTCTCTCCGGGCTGATATGCAGTTTTCGGAAAGCAGGAGGAGCATCGCAGAGGCAAGGAGTGTGACAAAACTCACAGAGCTGGCCTTCATCTTCATCCCGCTGTCCTTCACCGCTTCCCTCTTCAGCATGTCCATCCACGAACTTCAAAATGGCGTACCACTCTGGACGTTCATCGTCACATCGCTGAGCATTGCACTTGTTGCGTATGCTGTACGCTTGATCCTCACGAGCAAGTTCATCGCCGAAAGCTCACGCGGTGCACTGGAACGCTTCTGGGCCCTCTCAGGTGTCCAACGAGGGGAGAAAGCGCCCTTCTTGACGATTGTGTTCTTCACACTGCGAGAGATCTGGCATAGAGGTGGCAGGAAGGTGCTTGGCAGCGTTTCTGTGTTTATCCTATGTGCCTCTTTCGTCATTGTTCCGATTGCACTCGCCTGGAAATTGACGAAATTGGACGTTGGCTTCAACGCCGCAATCAGCCTCTTCCTCGTGCTATCCAGCTTGGTATTTGCATTTGGAGTGTTCTTCGGTCTGGGTGATGGCACGAGTCCCATGGCATCATGGGGTCGCGCGAGCGATACGTCCGACGATGAAAGTGGCGAGGTTGTATGAACTGCTGGTACGTGTCCGAGTCAGGGTAATGGCGGATTCTGATTCTGCTGATCTGCCACTTTCATCTCTAATCATCAGTCAACCGGTCCAACAAATGAATGCTCAGCACCATCACAAGAAGTCCCATCCCTGGTATAACTGTGAATGCCAACGCAAGCCATACTAGCACCGCCGCTGCCGGTCCTACGCTTCCCGAAAGATAGCCCTGCGTGCTCGAAGATATGATGCTAGCTGCAGTCGCCGCGGCAACATGTTGCCAAAGGGCGGAGGTCATCAAGAAGAGAGATGCCAAGCCCAGCAGGAACAGACATGCCTGGCTCACTGGTCTACTCGGAAACGGCTTGACGTCGATGTCGGATCCCGTTCGCGCGTCATGCTCTTCGTGCCAGCCAGGGAAAGTCCAAAGTCCGAAGAACGCCAGAGCGGAGAGAGCCACTGCACCAAACAGGAATCCTGGGAAAACAACGTCGCTTTTGAAGCGTTGGGCCCAGCGGATTGCATCTAATGGGTCTCTTTCCGTCCCGCTACCAGTAAAGGCCATACCGAGCCCAGAAGCTCCGCTCGCACAGATCCATGGCTCCTGATCCGCGGCTCTTGCGCAGATCCCAAGATAGCCAGCTCGCACGGTGACTGACCCGCCCGTCGATGCATTGCCAAAGATGGAGGTCGCTGCAGCGTTCGCGCCGGGGCGGGCGTGGTATGTGATTGAAAGTAGATAGATGCCGCTGGTCGTGCTGCTGCTAGAGGTACAGCCAGCAAGGAGAAGAGCTGCGAGTCGCTGATTCGTTAGCAAGGGTAATCGTAAGGATTTGAACGGTGCCGTTAAAGCGATGCTGGCTGACCGGAAAGTATCCAAGAGCACATTATCAACATCATCAGGACATGATGATAGCCGATGAAGGGAACCATACGCCGAAGGGCTATGCCGAAGCGGCCGTTCGCCATCGTGGAGTCCTGACGATGTTCGGCTGGTTCTGAATGTTTGGTGGTCTCGCTGCTGAGCCCGCAACGATCCCAGAATGCCGAGATGTCGCTCGAGGTGCGGCTGAAATTGACGGTGTCCACTATTTGTCAAATAGGCGAAGACCTGCAGGAAGATCAGTGTAGCCGCCGACCTGCAGCCTTCATGCATCCTTCATGCAGGTTCAGCTCAGCTCGTCGACTCGATTTAGCCCTAAATGGAACATCTCGACTATCACTTGGCCTGTATAGCAGCATTGCTGCATCTGGAGATCAATCTACATGGCCTGGCATGTAGGAGGCTCTCAACACGTCGGCGAGTCGGTTTTATCCTGTTGAGAAATACTCGAGACGAAGCTTCTTCAGTACCGGCACGAGAGGAGCAGAGGATTCGTTTGAGATCATTGTGAGTTGGGAATTTCTTGTTCAATTTCATTTCATGACGTCGACTTCCATCTATGGTACTATGCTACGCAACACACAGCCAGATGAAAGCATCTCCCGCCAAAGTGCAGATCGTCTCTACTCGACTCTGATGATCAGATCACAAGCAAGGAACAACCGAGACGCCGAACAAAAGCAACAAAAACCGCAAACGCCGTCGTATCTTGCCTCTCAGTCTGGTCAGCTCTTCTCCATCTTCTACTCTTCCATCACATCGCCAGCCCCTTCCTCAGTCCCCGCGATCCACCACTTGGCCAAGTCGAGCTCCTTGATATTTGCCTCCCAGCTCTCCTTATCCATCGCGAATCCATCCATGAGCGCTGTGACGTCGCCGCCAATTGCACTGAAAGTGCCACGCATGATTTGCAGATGATGTTCAGCCGCCACTAGCTCAACTTTGAGACTATCCAGCTCCTTATCACAGGCTGTCAGCCAGCGCCTCTTGTCACCCTGCTCGTTGTCAGGCTCCTCTCCAGCTGCAGCAAAGCGCGGAAATGCGGCATGGAGGGAGGCAAGGCGATCGGGAAACAAGGGGCGGCCGTCCGATGAGCCGGTGACTGGGTCCGTGAAGTAGATGCGAAGCTGGTGGAAATGGAGAGTAGCGTTTGTAGATCCGTCTCCGAGCGGAGCGCCAGGCGCGAGGTTGTGGTACTCCACGCCCAGTCTGAGGTATTCGGCCGTAATGTCGATGAGCTGGCCCTTGAGGACGGCGAAGAAGTTGGGAAGACTCAGGAGATCGCCGTCAAGTCTGCGCTGGAGACCGAGTTTGCTCAGCACAGATGCAAGGCTGTCGGGATGATGGTCCATGTTGAAGAAGACTCGTCTGGTTTGCATCGGTCGAATGCTTGGATCTGGAAGTTGAAGTTTCAAAAGAAGTCGTTCAGAGGAAGGGAGAAAAGCTAGTCGAAAGTGGCGAGGGTTGATGCGCGAAATGGTAGGTCCGTGACTCTCTCGACGCACGACACACAACGCATTCTCGTCATCTGTCAGCCCGCGATCAGTGCTCGCGCTGCGTGAAAGAACCAGCAATGCTGAACAGTGCCATTGTGACAGGACAGCAGACCGGATCTCGAAGACGCTCTGAAGGGTCCATTGACATCGATCAGGCTGAAAGTTCGAGTCTTTGTTCTCATTGTGCTTTCCACGTCTATCGACCTGAATATCGCACTGTGCTGCGATGGGCGCAAGCAGACGGAAACATATCTGTTCATGGACCATTGCAGGACGCTTGTGCTCCATTGATCGATTCTAAAGATCGATCCTCTTCGAGCACCGAATCAACCACGACCGAAGCAAAGCAAGAAGTTCTCAAAACACCGATGACCGCTCGTCCTTGGCCATTGTGTATGTCGACGCTCTGTACCCTCCATCCTCGAACGGCATCCCTACTCCGCGACCTCAACCTCTTCCGCATCGCCATCCTCGACCGCTTCATCGCCTTCTTCTTCACCGACCTCCTGGCCGATGGCATTCTCCTCGGGTCCTTCTGCGTCGTGCTCTCCATGCTCTCCGCCGTCGTCATCACTCTGGTCGTCCATGCTCTCCTCCTCCCTCTTCTCATCATTGGTCTCCACAGGGGGGGACCAAAAGTCCTCCACACGCTCGATTCCTTCCATCCACTCCCTGCGGTCAATGTTCCAGTGAGGAACGACCCTTCGGTCAGCCCTGCACAACCGACAGTCGTCGCCCAAAGCATAGTCGTCCAGCACACACAGGTGATCCCACGCCACATCCAATTGTGCCGTCATATCCTCCGTTTTCTGGGCATACTGCAGCAGCTCATCCCACCGAGCATGCTCATGTCCCGCATCGATTGCTCGCGCCATGTTGGCCTCGAAGTACAATGGTGAAGCGAGCAAGCGGCGCAGTAGGACTAGTCTGCGGACGAAATCGTTGGTGCCTGCAACAGTGTGATGTGTCCAGGTGAAGAGCTTGTGGACTGGGCGGTAAGACGCGGCTGGAGGTGGACCTTTGCCGTACGTGTTGAAGAAGGCGGTGAGGTCGTGGTAGTATTCTCTCCGATGCGGAGATAGTCGCTTGTAATGTCTGCGAGGTTGCTGCTCAACACGGCCTGGAGGACTACCAACCCGCGAAGTTTGTCTTCATGCATGCGTGGTGTTTCTTCCTCAGGCGCTTCATCTTCGGGTACTCCCTCGTTTTGTGCTTCCTCCTCGGCTACTTCTGCCACAGGTGCTTCTGCCATCTCGAAGGCTGGTCCTTGGCTTGATGGTTTGTTTGTTGATCGCTTGTCCTGGTTATGCGCAGATATCTTTGAGATAACAGATATACTGGAGGATATCAGTCTTGAGAATGCGCTTGGGGGTCGACTTCTTACTGACCTGACGGTTGGAGAGATGCTGCTAACAGCCCCTGAGTAGCTTGAGGATGCTCACAGGAGATGTGTGTGGCAATGGCGAGTGCGAAACGACTTCGAAAATGTCTGCGCAATGTTAGTGAATTAGACAGGAACTTGCCGACTAGAAGCTCGAGGTCAACAATCGAGTATAGCTGCGACCGCAGGACCGTTTATTGCGGGTAAGGGATTATGTCAACTCCCGCTGCCAAGGACCAACTCAAGTGAATGACAGCCCCTGAAGCGCTTTTTTAAGGACAGCCTCAATTTAGATTGTCATTCCTATTGGGCTTCCAGTAGAATTCGATATGTCGAAAGTCCGTGAGCTCAAGTTTGTATATGGCAGGTGAACGAAGCGGCCTCTAGCAGGACGAACAGCGCCGGATGCATGCATACGGTCAAAGCTCTTCTTGGAATTGTTGAGTATAGATGTGGAAACATTATGCGGCGAACTGAGATCTTCGTCAGTCCTTCGGTCCTCGTCACTGATTGGAAGTCGTACCTTGACACTCAGATATTTCCCACGGAGGAAAGGATGTCCATCAGTGCAAGGCCAGAGCGCAATTCACAAGAAAGGCAGAAAAAAAAAACAGCCTCTATATGCTCACGGCAAACAAAATCATGAAAGAACTAAATGGCTTTGATGACTTGTTTGATCAAACAGTCTCCCACATCTAAAAGAAGAGCTTCACCCACACAACGATATCACAAACCCCTTCGGAGAGAATGCGATAAATGACGAATAGCCCTAGTAGATGGCATCCGACCATACAACTGGCATAGTCAGTCTTCGTAAAGGCTAGTACGGAGAGTTACATCACTTCATGCTATGGTGTAAAACGCAGAAGGTCTGAGAC
Source organism: Zymoseptoria ardabiliae STIR04_1.1.2 (assembly GCA_000223765.2). NCBI lineage: Eukaryota > Fungi > Ascomycota > Dothideomycetes > Mycosphaerellales > Mycosphaerellaceae > Zymoseptoria > Zymoseptoria ardabiliae. The sequence continues at coordinate 33,628 of AFIV01000127.1, read as the reverse complement.
AACAATGAGAGTACCTAACGAGCTGCTTTTGTGTTCGATCTAATGCAAGACTGCATTCCACCTGTCTTTGTTCTCCGAGCTTCCCAAGTCCAAGCAACGGATCTTCGTTGCAATGGACTCGCAGTGAGCTCCCAGCTGGCTCGAAACAATGTAGAAACCATGACTAGAACTTGCTCGTTGAAGCTTTTGCTTCGACACTTGCACCAATTCCCAAACCACCAGGCTAATGGTCTTGAAGAAGAAACGCTCACGTCCATGCACTGTTACGCCATCGCCGCCGCCTCGTCCTCGTCCTCGTCTCCCTCTTCCTCGCTCTATTCCTCGCTCTCCTCCTCTAATACTTCCTCCTCAACCTCCTCGCCATCGAAAGCCCACATCTCACCCATACTATGCAAAGCCTCCAACCATCTATTCCGATCTCCAGTCCACCCCTGAGTCTCCTCAACCATAAATCCCGGCTCAAGTTCGAAAGAAGCTCCACAAGGTGCATGTGCACATCCGCCATCAGCATCGCCACCCTCAGCGTCTCCAGGGAGTCGTCAAGCGCATACAGCGCAGCTCTAATATCCGCTTCTTCGGCGGCGGGATCCGGCATGTCCTGTGGCTTAATCAACCCGAGACGAGGCAAGAGTGTGGCGATGTAGGAAAGATTGAGAAGGAATACAGTGGAGGACGTTGGCGTTGATTGGTCTGCTGGCACAGTGGAGAGCTTGTGGGGCATGGCGAGGGACGACTGAGGGATGATGCGAGGGAAATGCGCGAGGTGTGTGACGAGGTTGTGGTACGCGATGCCCGTATCTCGGTAAAACTTGGTGACTGACGCGAGCTGGCCGGTCAGGAGGGCGTGGGCGTCTTCGACGGACTCTTGAGTTGAGGTATTGCTGAACGTGTTGTCGGCGATGGTGTTGGTAGTGGCGGAAGGTCCAGCGAGGGTACTACCGTCTGAGATCTTGGCCGCCAAGTGAGGGTTGCTTTGCGCTGTTGGCTGAGGCGTAGACGTGGACTGATTGAGGGAAGCAGGTTCTGCAGGAGTAGTAGTAACCCCTGTTGATGGCTCCATGGCGGGAGGGGAGTCTTTCATGCTTGCTTCGGGTGTGTCGAATGCGCAGAGAGTTGCGAAGTGTCCGCGCAGTGTTGATGAATTGACGAATGCTGCAAGCCAACCCCTCCAAGTCTTCCGTCGACAACGGCTGCAGCCGTGCTCGTGAAAATGCGAGTAATATATTATGTAACTCCCGGCTGCTGCCAAGTTTCGCCGAAGTGAATGAACCAAACCCGAGAGTCGAAATCCTTTCATACTGGAGAAAAAAGCACCCATGAGGCGGCGACCTCGAGATTGATCTAGGTAAGGTCTCGAGTCTTGGGGATGTGTGTATATGTGTACTGGTGCTGTAGTGGTCGACTGGGAAACTCATCAGCCTTCGCGTTTCAATCGCTGATGTGAACTCATACCAAAATCCGCTTGAAAGGAAGCCAGCAGGCCTTCGAGAGGAAGACAACGCCCACAAGCTCGCCAAAATGGGCATATGTGCCAGATGTAAGCCGTAACAGCCATACGGACTCTGTATTTATTCCATCGTTCAATTGCCACGCAAACTTCCTGCACGGTGGCAACCGTTTGCTCGTCCTTTCAACCAATCATCTTGCTCTTCCCACTCATCGCACCACAAAAGATTCCATCACCAAGTCTCCTGCCTCCACCTGCCCTCCTTCTCCAATCTTGCTACCCACCTCTCCGCTTCCTCCCCACTCATCCCTTCTTCAGACTGCTTCTCGAGAACACCACAAATCGCCTCCCTTACGGCCTTAGGCATAGCTCCGCTCCTTCCGCACACAAAGACCCTCCCGCCCTTTCTTACAAGCGCGGTGTATACCTCCTGACTGTGCGCCAGGATGGAATCCTGAACGTATTGCCGTGGATTCTCGGGAGAGCGGGAGAAAGATGGGTGGACTGTAAGGGTCGGAAAGGTGGGGTATTCATCGGCGAAGAAGAAGTCGGAGGTTGGTGAGCGATGGCCGGTGAAGAGGAGGTCATTAGTTGCCATTTCGTCATGAGGTGTTGAGGAAGTGGATGAGAGCTGCGAACGCCACATAGCTCTCTCCCAGATCAGACTTCGCATCGGCGCCAGACCGGTCCCTGGTCCGATCATGATGGCTGGCACGTCGAGTTCGGCAGGCGACACATCAAGGTAGCCGGGCTGCACGCCGATTGAGATTTCCTGACCCGCGCGGAGAGTAGCGATATATCTCGTTGCGACGCCGTATCGTCGCCGGTACTTGATAATTGGACTGGGAGGGTCGAGAATGGCGACGAGAAGCTGGACTCTCGTGCGGTCTTGTTCATCACGCTTCAGAGCTCCACCTGAGGCGATGCTAAACTGCCGGCCGCGCATGAGAGGGATTATGGAGAGGATGTATTGATAGGGGATTTTGACCTGAGTAAAGTCCATCATGACTTCGAGTATTGTGCGTTTGGGACGGGTGGTGTAGTCCCATAATTCGTCGATGAGGGAGGGATCGGCGAGTTCGAGGAGGCGAGTCTTTTGATAAGCCATGTCTGAGTCTGGGTCCGTTGGTTGCAGGAGGTAGGAGAGGGAGGCGAAAAAGGTACGCCGAGGGATGGACATTATGTCGAGGATATTGGTTAGGAGGTAGCGGATCGTGAGGGGTTGGGAGGCAAGGTCGAAGTTTCGAAGAGGCGAAGGGGTACTGAGGGTCGTGGTGGTAGATTGTGTTGCGGAAGCAAGGCGTAGAGGTGTGTCGGCCATGGTAGTCCAGTCCATAAGCTCGATGAAGGTATTGACATCTGAAGGAAAGTTCTTCGGATAGATTACGCCGACTGCTCCGGGACCGTAGGAGATCTCTTGCGGTATGCGAAGGTCGAGAAGCCGGACGTCTTGGAAGTGGTTTGGAGATGTGAGACGTTCGTTCGAGTCGATGCTTGCTGTATAGCCATCAACAATGGGGAGAAGAGAGTCATCTGGGATGTCTTGAGGGGTGTCTGTCGATGTGGTAGGTGCTCCGTCGGAGTGTCCGTTGGCATTTCCATTCATTGGTATTGTGGATGATGCGTTCTTCGACGACTCTATCATCTCCAGCTTCCACTTTGGCTCAATGAAGACGTCGTCCGGTATTGCTTCGATGTCCTCGGGGAGAGGGAATGCTTCCAGCAAAGTCTTCCTGAAAAGGACAATCCACTCTCGGAATCCTGCGCTATGGCCTTCTGGATGCTGTTCGTTGCCCTCGCCTCTCTCACAGAACGACTTTGCGCCAAGTTGAAGTAGTCGTCCATGTAACATGCGATGCGCGACGTTGAATTGCGCATAAGAGCTGTCTCCCAGCCCGAACGAGGAGAAGCGTACCTTACGCAGAATACCCGGCCGTAGCGCACTACTCAGAAGTTTCTTCCAGAATGACCGGGCGTTCTGTGGCATTTCTCCTTGTCCGGCCGTGGAGATGGCGAATATAACAATAGTCGGCTTGACGACATCTCGTAGTTGGACCGAGTCGAGGTCGAGTATGGTCGTCTCAAAGTGTAGTCTTTCTGTGAGTCGACCGATCTCTTCCGCGACATCTTGAGCATTGCCCGTCTCGGAACCGTAGAGGATCAATGCTGTTCGTGGTTTGTCTGGAACATCGTCAGCTGACTGTCACTTGCAAGAGAATCCGATGCTCTTTCTCAACAAGGCAGTATCGGGAAACGCGACTGCCATACCGATAGACCCGACTTCCTCCTGCTTGACCTCCTTCATGGTCGCCCTTTGCCGTTCACGAGTAGCAACAGCAGCATTTGATGGCAATTGAAGGACCGTGATGTTGTATACTACGTCAATGTATTCATCTGATGAGTCCTCTCATCAATTTGCCTTCGGTCGTGTGCTCTGTGATTGGTGAGAGAGACCGGCTCCGGGGAAGGCACGGGTAGAACTATTCTAGCCGGCCGCTACTAAAAGTAGGGGTCCGGTCCTTGCCCCAAAAATGTTGCCAAGATTTGGTTCACTCCTCCCATCTGGAGGTCCGTCTTCCAGCTTCCTCCATCTCTTCTACAACACCAAAGATCACGCGTCACAAATTCGATCAGCTCCCACCGCAAATCCCCATCTTTGTTTCTTGCCCTCCAAGCTAGGCATCAATCTCTGTATGTCAGCATCATCACCGCCATCACCACCGCTCTCCGCCGCCGTTGGGCGCATTCCTCCAGCACCACCACAGACCACACTATCCTGGGAACAACCACTGACCCACTTTCTGTCTTCCTAGCTCGTCAATTCCACGACCACTCAGGGCTTCAAGTCTCACATTCAATCCATCACCACACACCGACACACGTCAATCACTCGCCCAACATGTCTGTCGACGCTGTCACCGCCCAGATGGCCAACACCTCCCTCGAGACCTCGAACACTGAAGGCGCCGCCACCGACAAGCCCATCAACGCTTCCCAGAACGAGGCTGTCATTGCGAGCGCCGCTGAGGGCAGGAGACTTTACATTGGAAACCTCGCCTACGCGACCACCGAGGGAGAATTGAAGGAATTCTTCAAGGACTACCTTGTGTGAGTGCATGCCCATTTTGCGTTCCGCTCCTTCCTTGCATCAAGAACAACAAACTGACATATGCCATTCCCACAACAGCGAGACCACCTCCATCCCGACCAACCCACGCACCACCCGCCCCGTCGGTTACGCCTTCGTTGACGTATCCACCCCGACCGAGGCCGAGCGTGCCATCGAGAACCTCAACGGAAAGACCATTCTCGACCGCAAGGTGTCTGTACAACTCGCTCGCAAGCCCGAGCCCGCCGCTGCTGCCAACACCGAGGGCGGCGAGAACACCGATGGCACCCGTCGCCGCAACTCCACCCGTGGCCGTGGTCGCGGTCGTGGCCGTGCTGGACGTGCCGGCCGTGGCGGACGCAAGAGCGGGGAGGAGGGCGAGGCTGCCACCAACGGCGATGCTGCTGCTGCCAACCCACTGACTGCCACCACCAACGAGTCTGCCGTCGCCACTGGTGAGACTGGTGATGACAAGTCCCGCCCTGCCCGCAAGCAGCGTGGCCCACCAGAGGACGGTGTTCCCAGCAAGACGAAGATCATGGTCGCCAACCTGCCATACGATCTCCGTGAGGAGCGCGTAAGTGTATTGCATCCAAATTGCCTGCACTCAATCGACTGACATTTTTCTTCTAGCTCCTCGAAATCTTCGCCGACTACTCGCCCACGTCGGCCAAGATCGCCCTCCGTCCCATCCCCAAGTTCATGGTCCGCAAGCTCCAAGCCCGCAACGAGCCACGCAAGGGTCGCGGTTTCGGCTTCGTGACGCTCTCTAGCGAGGAGCTGCAACAGAAGGCCTGTGCCGACATGAACGGCAAGGAGATTGAGGGTCGCGAGATTGCCGTCAAAGTCGCCATCGACAGCCCAGGAAAGGAGGATGAGGACCCGACCACTGCCGCTGCGGAGGGTGGTGAGGCTGCTGCCGCGCCCGCTGCAACTGAGGCTCCGGCTACCACCGCTTAGATGTCGTCTTCACGAGACGATGTCGTTCAGCATTCTTGTCGCAAGACTGAGCCGTTTCACATGGCTCCGTTTCGACAGGACGAAAATACGACAAGCTCCGTTGCCCAGGACTTGCTCCGCATCTTCTTTTGTACTCCAACATACCTTTCAGCAAAGTTTGCTAAATCAATTGTCTACGAAGCACGATTGCACCGGCAGACCACGGCGAGAGATGAAGACAGGCGAGGAGAGAAAGGACAATGGACTGGCATCACGCAACATTGACACATTTGACAAGTATCGGATTTAGACACCGAGATTCAACCACCAAAAGTATTCAATAATACTATTATCCTTCAACCACTCCACTGCCATATATTGCCTTTCCTCACTGTACGGTAATGTCATCAGTAGTAGTAGTGTCATCAGTAGTAGTAGTCGATATGAGACTGTGATTCGTCCTTCGGAAAATTGATGGCGATGCCAAGACGAAACCTTGTCCACTGCGGCGAACCACTCGCTCGACTTCACCTCTTCCTCTTCCTTTCCTCCAACAGAACCATCTTGAATCACTTCAGACCATTCGTCACCTTCATCCTGCGTTGTGCGGTACCTGCATCGAAGGATCCATTTGCATCGGAGGAATCTCTCTTTCTGGACAGTGAACGATGCTGGCCTCCACCTCGTGTCACCCTGGCTGCGGCAGCCTTGGTTGGCGGCGTTCTGTTCCAGATCGCGAAGGCTCCATTGACGGCCGATGATTCGCTCAAGAGGCAGATACAGCTGTGACTATACAACCAGTGCCATCAGACACGAGCTATGCGGAGATGCCGGTAGGTCGGTGAGTTTATGCACTTTGTGCTGATGCAATGCAATGCCAGATTCGCCGCGTGGAATTTGTGCGAAAGACGAATCAAAGCCTCTACCTCTTGCCTACTTACGGCCGATTCGTGTTGCCAAGCAGAAGCACTATCAGGGATAGGAAGCATCTCCGCTCCGATACTGGAGTGTCTCCAATGCCTCCGCTTCTTCCCACTTCTCCGGCATCTCTGCCACGGCACGACTGACAGATATCGCGCATATCCCCCATCTCTTAAGCCCCGCTGATGGTCAATCCACCAGCTCTCTCCTTTCATCCACATGTTGCCACCGGCCAATCAGAAAATTCTCCCTCTCCGAGCGGTCCAATCTACACATCGTTCTCCTCCGGCCAATGACATTTGATTGCTACAGACTGCAACTCTGCGCCCAAGCTGTGCAAATCGATGAACAAAGACTTCGAGAGGCCTTCTCGCTCGGGGCGGAAGATTTTTGAAACATGCCACGAGATATCGAGGGCCCACACTCGTGGTCTCCGAAGAACTCCATTCGCCGAAACATCTTGAGGCCGGATGTGGCTTTGGATGAAGACCTTTGGTGGGGCGAGTTTGGAGTAGATGGACGAAGAGGGAGTATATGAAGGCTCATGTTCCTCGCATTGGGATGATGAGTATCTGCCGATTTCACAACGACGTTCTTTACTGTCTTTCATTCTTTCATTCGCTCGTCCGAAGACATTCATTGCAAGAACTTTGACCGCAAGATTCAGTCTGCTACTCATCTTCTTACCGCCACGAAAGAACGTTCATCACACCGTCCTCTCAACGCAAGTATCCGCTATGCCTATCTTCTCCAGCACCCTTCTCCCCCTCCTCCTCCCGGCGCTCACCTTCGCTGTCCCGACCATCATCCGCACTCAGTCCGCCGAGACCATCCCAAACTCCTGGATCGCCCGCCTCATCCCAGATGCCGGCCTGCCCGATGCTCTCAGCTCCGTCCTCTCCACCGCAGGCATCGAGTCCAAGCTGAACTACACCATCGGCTCAGTGACAGGTTTCGCCTTCGATGGTGACGATGCGGTCCTCGACGCTCTCCAAAGCCTGGGCGAGATCGAACATGTCGAGCCAGATGTCATCATGCGAGCGAGTGTGCCAGTCGGCTTCTTCGATTCACCAGTCTACAAGCCCAGCGTCGTGAATGGGACGAACAGCACAACTCCCAGCAACAGCAGTAGCGACTTGGTGACTCAAGAGAACAGCACTTGGGGTCTCGCCAGGATCAGCCACAAAGAAGCCGGAGCATCGGACTACGTCTATGATGCCTCTGCCGGAGAGGGGACTTTTGTTTACATCATTGACACGGGCATCAACTCGGCGCATGAAGAATTTGCTGGCGGAAGGGCCGTCCTTGGCCAATCTTTTGTGGACGACTCCGACGGCGAAGACGACCAAGGTCACGGCACGCATTGCGCAGGCACGGTCGGTGGAACAACATACGGCGTCGTTAGTCCCTCACATACCTCCTACATTACTTCACCATCACGAGTCACTAATACATGACATCTCAGGCCAAAAACACAACAATAATAGCCATCAAAGTCCTCGACGCCTCGGGCTCGGGCTCCACCTCACGCGTCCTCAAAGGCCTCTCCTGGGCTCTCTCCGACATGGCCAGCCACGCTCGCACCTCCCGCTCCATCATCAGCATGTCGCTCGGCGGGCCCTATTCCCTCATAACCAACAACGCCATCACCTCCGCCGTGGCGTCAGGCGCCTTCATCGCCGTCGCAGCGGGCAATGAGAACGCCGACGTCAGCACCACTTCTCCCGCCTCCGCGCCGGACGCGTGTACAGTCGCAGCATCCACGGATGGGGATGAGAAAGCGAGTTTTTCGAATTTTGGCACGGGCGTGGATGTTTTCGCGCCGGGCAAGGATGTGGAGAGCGCGTGGATTGGAGGGACGACGAAGACGAGGACGATTAGTGGGACGAGTATGGCGGCTCCACACGTGGCGGGTTTGGCGGCGTATTTGATTGCCAAGGAAGGGGAGATGGCGCCTACGGCGTTGTGCGCGAGGATTAAAGGACTGGGTGTGCAGGGTGTGATCAGTGGAGTCGATGAGGAAACGGCGAATGTGTTGGTGCAGAATGGGAGTGGGTTGTAGATTTTGGGATGGGAAGGGAGGGCCGCTGGACGGCTTTATGGAGGACATGGAGGGCGTTGTTTGAACTTGGGATGGGTCGGGTATATTACAGGAGGTTTGGAGCGTACTTAGAGAAGAAGACTCTGATCATAGACGTGTATAGAACAAGCAAGGCACGAGACTCGAGTCCTGCTTAGGTAAGAGCGACGACCCTGGGCTGGCTCGTCATACCAGACTTGGTGGAGCTGTACTACGACACGAGGATACAACAACAACATCGACTTTCACTCGTACTTTTCCTCTCGACTCTCTTGTCTCCCATGATAGACATGTCTATACGATAACCACGTCATCCTCTCCCTCGCCTACCCACCATGTCTGCCTCACGATTCCTCTCCGCCTTCTACCGACCTTCCTCCTCTCGAACCTTCACCGCGACCTCCAGCTTCCGATCACAGCCCTCCTACCGACCGCGACCCTCAACACAATGGCGATCAAATCCCTCCTCCTCACGATCCTACCGCCGCCAAGCCTTCAACTACCAACGCTTCTCCACCACAAAATCTTACCTCCGCGCCTGGTCGCAACGGCCCACCTTCTACTTGGAAGTCGGCGGCATCGGAGCCACCTGCGGAGGTTTCTACGTCTACAACCTTGAGCCCGTGGCGGTGACCGGGCGGAAGCGATTCAACGTCATCAGTCCCGCCTATGAAGCAGAGACGGGATTGCAGATGTACAACCAGACCCTGCAGGAGTTCTCATCAAAACTCCTCCCGGCGCATAGTGCTGAACACCGTATGGTGTCGAGGGTGCTGGAGAGATTGATCCCGCACTCGGGTTTGTCGGACGAGGAGAATAGGTGGGAGGTCCACGTCATCGATGACCGTGCACCCAATGCTTTCGTCATTCCGGGTGGGAAGGTGTTCGTCTTTCGAGGGATTCTGGACATCGCGAATGGCGAGGACGGACTGGCAGCTGTCCTGGGCCACGAGATCGCCCACAATGTCGCCCACCACGCGGCGGAACGCATGTCCCGCTCGTTCATTATCCTCCCCTTTGCCGTCATCGGATCCCTTCTCCTCGGCCTCGACGTAGGCATCGGCAACGGGTTGGCGAAACTTGCGTTCGAACTCCCAGGCTCGCGGAAAGAAGAGAGTGAAGCGGACTACATCGGTCTACTGATGATGGCGGAAGCTTGTTTCAATCCGAAGGCTGCGATTGGGTTGTGGCAACGCATGGAGAGTATGGAAGGGAAGCAGGGCGGGGCGCCACCGGCGTTTTTGAGCACGCATCCGAGTAGTCATGATCGAGGGGAGAAGATCAGAGGATGGTTGGGTAAGGCGGAGGAGGTGTATCAGAGGGGGGAGTGTGGAGGGATGGGAGGGTATATGACTGGGTTCAAGGAGGTTGCGGATTTTCCGAGGTGGTCTTGAGGGAGGACGTGATGGATCTTGGACCGCAAGAGATGATTGCACCACCTTGGATATGACAACGACTCTCGATTTGTGTGATGCGTTTGCCCAGAGGACGGGCGACGAGAACGAGACCAACGATTTTTTCACTTTGAACATTCTGGGACTGGATTTATGGACTTATGACGAATGACGACGAATGATTCCGCTCAGTTGACTGTACATTATCTGGATCTTCACAGGCGAACAGGAGCCGATACCACATTTACATCTTCCCAGCGTTATTAGCGTTCTAGCGTCACGTTCAAATGCACACATGTAACATCACATCATAGCTCATCTTCTCAGACCTGACCTCCTCCCTCACACACCCACTGGCCAAAACATCGCCCTTGACCACCTCGCTCGCACAATCCGGTCACCACACGTTCCCCTCATGTCCACCGACCCAAACTCTCCGCTCACCTCTCACTCACAAAACTCCCTCCCCCATTCCCTCACAACTTCGGCGCCTCCCCAACCCTACTCCCCTCTTCCACCCACTTCTTCAACTCCTCCCCCGTCACAGCATACTGCTTCTCCGCCTTGCTCTGAATTCCGGGATACCACGACCCCAACCACACCAGGGGTCCGGAGAAATCTTCTCCGTGCACGAACGTCGTGTGGCCGGGTGCGATGGTGGACTCTTCGAAGTGGAAGTAGTGCAGACCGACGAGGGTTCCGAGGGGGAGACCGCCGCGCCAGGAGAGGGTGGTGGGGGTGTTTTCCTACGTGGGAGGGTTAGGATGGAGTTGGGAAGGGATGGGCGTGACTGGGCGTGACTGACGACTGCGACGGCGGCGAATTTCGTGCCGGAGTTGAGTTCGACGACGAGGTTGTCGCCGGGGGAGATGGTGGGGTTGGGTGGGGAGACGAGTTTGACGGGGCCGCGTTTGGACCAGGTCGGCATGGAGGGGAAGTCGAAGAACTGAGTATCCATCTTGTCAGAAGTGGGGTCGCTGGGAAGTTTTTGAGGTTGATTTTGGCCGTGCATAAGGTACCTTTTCGCGGACCTCGGAGGGAGGAGCGGCGATTTCGATGGTGGTGCGGATTTTGAGGGACATTGTTTCTTTGAATTTCTCTTATGTCGTGGTGCCTGGTCGGCTTGGAGACGATGAGGTCTGATGGCGATTTGTGGTATAGGTGTTGTCAGGGAGGTGAGCACTGAGGTCCAAGGTGGTGGTACGGTACAGCCCAAGTCTGGAAGCAGAAGAGGAATGCAGATCGGACCCGACGAAGGAGGAGGAGGAGAGCAATACCTTATGTATCTGCGACTTGCCTTCGCTACCTTATCCACCGTCACATGCTCTCCCGATCCATCACGGACGAAGGATGCGAGGGGAGTGACTAGACGTTGGCGATTCGTCCGTTCGGACGACGTCGTAGGACTAATAAGGTACCAGAGAATTGTGCAGGGTTGTGCCGAGTTTGTGCAGGCATCGTACGGAGGATCAGACGTCCTGTAGATTCACTGGTCGGACTGCGATTGATCTACCTGATTGCTCGTCGCCTCAGGAAGAACTTCCTATTCAAAACCACCTGCATCTGTTGTTGTCCTTCATCCCCATATTCACGGCCCCGCATGTGAAAGTCGCCTGTGTCCCTCCCTCGGCTTTCGCCCGTTGAGCCGAACAGACGCTACGATGATCCGCGACATCGCTGCTGCCCTGGTCATTGAATTGACGTCGGCCTTTGTTTCTTCAATTGAGATACCGAATCCCATCGACATACACACCTCCGCTACTGTCCACCACCCGCTCAATACCCACCATGTCGGGACTCCGGATCCTCGTGCCTGTCAAGCGGGTCATTGACTATGCCGTACGTTCACAATCCTCCTCCTCCAAAGCCACCCTCCAAGCAAAAAGCAAAAAGTCCCAAGTACTCACACCCCTTCCGCCCACAGGTCAAACCGCGCGTCAACAAAGCCCAAACCGGCGTGGAAACCAACGTCAAACACTCCATGAACCCCTTCGACGAACTCTCCATCGAAGAAGCCGTCCGCATGCGCGAGCGCAAACTCCCCGTCGAAGACATCCTCGCCTTCTCCGCCGGTCCCGCCAAATCCCAAGACATCCTGCGCACGGCGATGGCCATGGGCGCGGACCGAGCGATCCACGTGGTGGAGGAGAAAGCCGAGCTGGAACCCTTGAGCGTCGCGAAGCTGCTGCGAAAAGTGGTGGAGGACGAGAAGCGGAATCTGGTGATACTGGGGAAGCAATCTATCGATGATGACGCGAACCAGACGGGACAGATGCTCGCGGGTCTGTTGAACTGGCCGCAAGCGACGCAGGCGAGTAAAGTGGAGATTGACGGGGAGAGTGTCACGGTGACGAGGGAGGTGGACGGAGGCGTGGAGACGTTGAAGGCCAAGTTGCCGATGATCATCACGACGGATTTGAGGTTGAATGAGCCAAGGTATGCGAGTCTGCCGAATATCATGAAGGCGAAGAAGAAGCCGTTGGAGAAGAAGACGCTGGGGGATTATGGCTTGGATGGGGAGAAGAGGTTGAAGACGGTCAAGGTCGAGGAGCCCAAGGCGAGGCAGGGAGGTGGAAAGGTGGAGGATGTGGATGGGATGATTGCCAAGTTGAAGGAGCTGGGGGCGTTGTAGGGAGGGAGGAGATACCTTGAGAGCGAGCAATGTGAAGGACATTCGACTTTGGACAATTATATACGAAGGCGTGGCGAAGGCGAAGCAAGGCTCTATCGACCTATGGTGAGTGAGATTCTCTGCTTGAGAGGTCAACCTGCTGATATGATTTCACCCGGCGTCTAGCCTCCTCGTCGAGTACGGCGGCACAACTGTCCTGCTGAACTCACGTCCGCTTCCAAGTTCATGTCAAGGTTCAGGAATGATCCCAACACGGCAAGTCAACCAAAGGTACCCTCCAACTTTCATTCGAAGTACGCCCGGCTCCAGCAAGAATCTCGTTCTCATGATGTTCATCGTGCCTGGTTGCATGCCGCGTTGGGCCATATCATCCACGGGCGAGATTGGCGCCGTCTGCCAGCTGTCACGCACACTCCAATTTCTCCTTCTGCCTTGTTCTCTCATGCCCACCGCTCTCTTATCCGCATGTCTTCGCCTTTCTTTCATCAGTCTTCACCGTAACAACGGAAATTGAGCTCCATGCACCCATCTCGCCGCTCATGATGGACTAATTCACCTCTGCCTGAGGCCACTCACCCACTTTCATTCACTCTCACACTCCTTCGTCCCGTCCCGCTCCGCTTCATGCCTGCCAAAACGGGATCACGGGAAGCCTAGCGTCCTTTCAGCTCACCGGAGGAGTCAGCGTTTGACTTCTCCCTCCTCGACCTTTGAATTTCTTCTCTCTTCCTCTTCCACTCTCCCTACCACCACCACCGACCTCGCCACCCACGGCGACAACACCTGCGCAAGACCGCGCTCAGCTGTGAGTCCATCTCGACATCCCTCCGCTGGTTCACCACCTCTGGAGCCACACGTCCATCATCTGCCTGGACCGGACTGCCATATTTTCCGGACTGCGGCTTGCCCTGCCACGCTGCCTCGCTTCACCTGGACTGGACTGCATTATTGCGCGCAAAACTCGAGTGAATGGAACTTACTGACACACACTCTCTCCATAGTATAGCTGACTCTCCTTCGATTTACACAAGCCCACTGGCAATCACGACGCATACAACGGTACTAATCACCACACGCAGAATGAGAGAAGCACACGAGTCAAGCTAATCTGGTGCATATTCAGCATATTCACGTGCGCACGCGCTAGTCGAGGCTTCTCGCGCTTTCCTTGCGTCTGACGACCGACTCGCTGCAAATCACGAACCGCACGCGCAGAGCAGACTGCGCTTCGCCTCGAGAGCACACGCACCAAGACATCGAGTCCCACCACATCCGCACAAAAGACTGCAACAAAGTCGAGAAGAAACGAGCAATGGATCCTCCCGAGACCAGCAAACCTTCCGTCATGGAAGGCATTGCCAAACTCACAGATGCTCAGCGCACAGTGCTGGAGTCCCTGAAGGTCGGCAGTCTGCTGCTCGTAGTGCATCCGATCCCCGACGAACCAGAACCCGAGGAAGAGCAGGAAGACGAGGAAGATGAGTCCGACGAAGAGGACGAAGTTTATGACGAGGACGATGATGAGGAGAGTGGCGGGGAGAGCGATGCAGAGGACACAGACGCCAATAGTGTTGTGACGGTCTTGGGTCCCGCTGACGTGCCCCTTCCTGCTACCTCTGAAGAGGAGAACGAGAGCCTGGCGGGTGAAGATGAAAATGGCGATGAGGATATGCAGTCCATCGCTACCGACGAGAGCGATGATGGCAGTGCCGAGGAGGATGATGACAACGAGGACACCGCCGCCGCCAGCATCCCCGTTCCTCCACAAGTCTACGTGGTTGCCGCACTCACCAAAGACTCCGAGGGCGCTCTCACCTCCATCATCCTGACACCCATGACCTACTCTTTCGCCAAAGATACCGCCAACACTCACACCTTCCGCATCTTCGGCAAGAAGAAATACCACGCCCACACCGCAGACTGCACCACCTGCCCAGCACCCCTTGACCTCACCACCCTCACCTCGACCACAGAACTCACCCCCAAACCCTCCGGCGACACCATTCGCGCCCTCTTCACCGCCGACTTCCCGACCATCCCACATCACTGCCACGCAGCATGCACCCGTGGCTTCCTCCCAACTCCCGCACATCTCTCCGGGTTCTTCACGAGCTACCACCCACCTCTACTCACCTACCTCGCCACAGCCGGTATTCCGCTCACCACCCCACTGCCCGAAACTCTCCAACCCATCATCTGCCCGGTGTGCATGGGCGTCGACCTCCTGAAGCAACAGCAGATCTTGCACACGACGATGCTGATGACGAGCTACGTGGACATGACCGACGTCATGACTTTCCTATCGGCTCTCAACCCGAGGCGTACATCGATGGGTCTGCCGTTTCTGCAATTCGACGAGCGGGAGTGGGGATATCTCTTCCCCGACATGGAGTCGGATGGGGAAGACGAAGACGATGATGGGCAGCCCGCCGCACCAGCCGCTGCAGGAGGAGGTGGAGGAGCAGGACGCTGGCAAACCTGGACCGAGGCGATGGATCCCAACGCCATCATCACCAATTCAGCTTTGCCTGCGGAGTTGGTGGCTAAGTTGCCTCGCGTCTTGTTCAAGGACACGGACCGCGCGAAGGATGCGGCGGAGGGAGAGGCGGTGAGGTGTCGGATTTGTCTGGAGGGGATCAAGGCAGAGGGCAAGGTGGCGGTTTTGCCGTGTGGACATTCGGACTGCGAGGAGTGCATTGTGCAGTGGCTGGGATGCAGGGATAGTTGCCATGCTTGTCGGCGCAAGGTGATTATTGAGGTGGAGAAGAGTCAGGAAGATGGTGGTCAGATTGTGGAGGGTGGAGATGGTGGAAAGGGCACCGAAGTCCTGGTCGGTGCGCAGGAGGTCGCGGTGGATAGAGACGGAGACGTGGAGATGCATGATGCCGCTGAAGACGAGGTGAACAACGCCGTTGACGAAGAGGACCACCCCGCCACCTCTGACGAAGACGACTCCTTTGTCAACAACGAAGACGAAGACGACGACGAAGACGAAGACGAAGACGAAGATTCCACCCAACTCAGCGACGAGCAGCTGGGCGAACTCGTCGCCTTCGCTGCTCGGGCTGAGAACTTTCTGCGCGAAGAGGCCGAAGGAAAGAATTGAGATGTGGCGAGAGCCTCCGGTTCTTCTTATGCCAGCGGTCGAGTCGACATACTGTCGCAGCAGTGTGGCCTCACTACCGCTGCTTCAGTCGACTTGGGGAATGAGCATGAAACGAAGAAAAACAGGCCTGCCTGCGGCTTTGCTGCAGGATGCCTTTGCGTAGTTGGCATAGTGGAGATAAGCTGCGAGGTAATGCTACGCCATAGCAGAATGTACAATGCTCGTTAACCATTGCCTTCCACCCGACAGCCTCGTTGATGATTTACACAACAACCTTGCCAATTCCAAGCTCGTATGCGCACTCGTAAGCGGTCGAACAACATTCAACCGTCTCGGGGAATCGTGACTTGCAACCATATCGCTCATCGGTCAAAGTCGGGACGCGCGACGACGCTCCTTCGGCGACTCCGATGGCCCAGGAGGCATTGACAGCTGAAGTGTCCGGTACAGAAAGCTCTTACACAGCAAAGCACGTGTCCAAACGTTGATAGTTACCCGATTGGGAAGTCACAGGTGGGGTTCTCGGTCCTTCCCGTCGGCACATTTGGGAACGATCTAGTCCCGGTTCCAACGACATGATTTGTCCGACGAGAACCGTCGACAACCAGATGTGGCGTGGAGAGTCTGCAAAGACGGGATATGGACTGCTTACTTGGTTTGAAGTGAAGCAGAGTCTTTCTCCTTTATTACCTTTTACCTCTGACACGACTGCTGTGTTGGACCCTTTCACGACTTGACGGCCTTTGCGAAGCACACTTTCTCGAGAAACGAGAGACGAAAGACAGTTGATCTCTTCTCGCCTTGAGTCGATTTAATGGGATATCAGCTCCGACTCCCGGACACGGGTCTGCGTTGTCTTTGACCGACTCGGTTTGTCTGCTAGCGAGCTCAACAACACTACATCTTCAGGGTCTTCCTGGATAGTGGTCCAAGAATCAACAGCACTGGGCAAAACAAACCTCTTGCCTCCAATCAGGCCAGCGAGCAACATGTCCGGCAACGACAGCAAAGCTCCCGCACTCAACTTCATCACCTACGAACCCGGTTCTAAACCGACCAACAAGGATCCCACCCTCCGAAGTCGTGTACGTTCACACGTCACACGCCTCCAGCATCGCAAGGAGCGAGAGAAGAGAAAGCTCGCCGGCAGTCCCGGGACGTTCCATCTCCTCACGGCAGAGCATGAGGCCAGCTCGGCAGCGGGAGCAGCGGAGTCAGAGCCTTCAACACCACTTCAGAACAGCCCAACGACCGCCGGCCCTTCAAGAAGCTCCAGCGTCAACGCCTCCCGCTCGGCAGGGACTCAAACCGCCCTGCTCACCGTCAGCGCAAACCAGCTCGTTCGATCCAGCAAGGTCGCCAGCAACGTCTCCCGACAACACGCCCTCGGCGATCCCAACGATCAAATGGCCCGCATTCTCGCGAACCTGAACCTCGACTTTCCCACCGTATTCGTGAGTCTCGCCCATCCACCCGTCCAACACCTCTGACCCACCGTCCACCCATCCTTCCACCCCATCCCACTAACCGCCCTCCTCCCTCCCTCTCACAGGACCACTACAAATGGATCGTCCGCGTCCAATCCCCCTCCTTCGACCGCATCTTCATGCCCTCCGCCCCCGCCGGCACGGGCTACCGCACCCTCACATCCCGCATCATCGACGACCCGGCCCTCGTCGGCACCGCCGTCCTCGTCGCCGCGGGCCACATCCTCGCCATCCGCAACACGACCATGTCCATCGACGTGGCGCGCTGCATTTTCGAACTCAAACATTTCGTGCTCCACATCGTCAATGCCGCGCTGCGGGATCCGGGACGCGCGACGTCGGACGCGTTGATTTGCGCCGTGTTGATTTTGGCGAGTCATGAGGGGTTGCAGGGTGAGTTGCAAGAATTTTCCACTTGCCTCTTTTTACCCACGGCCCCTCGGATTCCCAAGAGCAGAGCCTCACTGGGCATTCTCGGAATTACTGACATCGATTTACCAGGCTCCACGGCCTCCTTCCACGTCCACATGCGCGGCCTGGTCCAAATGATCAACCTCCGCGGCGGCCTCTCGCGGATCAACTCGAACCAGAAATTTCTGGAGAGATATGTCATCTGGCAGGACACGAACGTCTGCGCGGTGATGCGTTGCGAGCCGTATTGGAGTCGGACGCTGCGGCACACCGAGGGACTGCCGGAGGTGAAGCCCAATCCGGCGATGTGGTTGTTGAAGGAGGTGTGATGGGCCATATCGATGGGTGGATTTTCAGGTCGGGGTTGAATCTGGGCGGAGAGAGACATACTTTCGAAGATGTGTTTTTAGCGATGGAGTTTATCATGTTTTTTGCGGGCGGGGTCGGGCGGAGTGGACTGGCATATAGAAGGAGTCTTGAGTGATAACTGCGATTGGGAAGGAGAAATTGGGTTGCAGACCTGATGATCGCGGCGCTGGACGCCGAGGTGTCATACAATCCTGTCGAGCGTGGATATCGACAGTGGCGTCCAAGAAGCTGGATGCAGCATAAGTCGTGATGAATGGAGCGGGAATGGAGCGGGATGGGACGAGGTTGCAAACCTGAGCAAAGGTGAGCTCGGAGCACCGACGACGGACGAGCAGTACGACTCTCTCTGTACGATGTTTGTATTCTTCTCCTCTCATGAACTGCGTCTTGTTCTTCTTCCGACAAAAAGTTCAATTCCGCAGGTGGTATCTCAAACGCCACAAACACCATCCCATGCTCGACACACCCGTATCAGTCAATACTCACTGCTCAGGCTCTTGTATCGCCACTGCGACCGAGTTCACTGTCCTCGTCCAATATTCTGCCTCGCCTTGAAACAAAAAGTCAGTAAAACCAACCAAATTAGAACACCACTCGTCGACGACTCACCTTCATCATCTCAATCCTCGCCTTCAAATTCTGCGTCACCTCCGCCGCCCGTCTCCAACTCTCCACCCCCTCATTCTGACTTCTCCCCAACCCACCACCTCCACCATCACTCGGCTCCCTCTCCCTCCCAGCACCACCTTCAGCCGGCGTCGCACGTCCACTGCCTCCAGAACCATGACTCATCGGCCGACTCGTCCTCGAATCCGGCCGCTGCGAGTCGGGCGCACCTAGGCCAGAGAATGTTCTCAGCTTGCTGCTCGGTGGTGCTTCATCTCCAGGGTGGACGTAGTTCTCCTTACCTTCGCCGTTGGCGGCGCCGTTGCTGTAGCCGTCGAGGTTGCTGTATGCTCGCGCACTGGGGTATGCGCGACGGGGTTGGGGAGATGCAGTACCATTGAGAGCGCCGTCGATGGGACTATCTCTCCCAGCCTGCGATCTCCCTAGTCGTGAAATCTCACGTTTCAGACGGTCGATCTCGCGGGAGAGGGAGTTGGCGCGGTCTTCGGCTGCTTCGGCGTCGGAACGCGCACGGACGAGTTGGGTTTCTTTGGCTTTGATTTGGAGGACGTCGCGGGTGTGGTCTTCGATGAGTTGAGCGTTTTGGACTTGGAGTTCGGCGACTTGCGAGTTGTTCTTGTGTTTTTCGTGGCGGAGGTCGGACGTTTGTTGGCGGAGGATTTCGACTTCTTGTCGGAGGTCGACGAGCTCTTGACGTTCGTGGGAGCTAAGGGCGGAGGCGGACGGGTCGGAAGTGGGTTGTTGTTGGAGAGGTGGGGAGGCTGGTGCGGCTGGGCGGCCGAGAGGTCGTCCTGCGAGGCCTCGTCCGAGGGTGCGAGGGGTGGATGGGATGGGCGGATCGTCGAGGATGACACCTTGTCGTTTTGGTGAGGTACCAGCTGTGCCGGGTGGTTTCAAACCCGGTTTTGCTAGGCCAGAGCCTGGTGGTTTCAACCCACCTGGGGGTCTGAGTCCTCCAGGTGGCTTGATTCCTGGTCGGCTGGTCGGCCGTGGCTGTGATGGTGCATCTTCGACAAGTGGTGGCGTGACTGCTCTAGGTGGAGCGGCTTTCTTTGCTCCTCCAACCACCGGCCTCTTCGATCCCAACGCTGGCTTTCTGCCCGGTGCTGCGGCTGCCTTGGGTGGTGGGGCGGCCTTTGGCTTCCACTTTGCCCTTGGCTCTGCAGCATCATGGAACTCCTTGATCTTGTTCTTGCGGATCTCATCTAGACCATCCAGATGAGCCAGCATATTGCGGTCACCCATGATCTTCCACAGCACACCAAGAGCCTCGGCTCCTGCATCTCTCAATGGCGCAGCACTCTCAGTGAGTAGCTTCTTCGTTCCCTCCACAATCTCCTTTGTTTGCTCCGGTGTGGGTGCTTCACGTGCAGTGTTCAAGCTTCGTGCGAGAAATTTGGCAGAGTTCTCCTTGACTTGCGGGTTTTTGCTCTTCAGTGCCTCGAGTACATCCGTCTGAATGTCTGCCAGATTGGTGGCGAGGAAGACGGCATCACACGCGGCACCAATTGCATCGGTCACCGAAGCTTTCTTCTCCTTGAACCGCTCCAACATCGATCCCAAAATTGTGCTTCGGTACTTGCTGAAGGACTTTCTAAGACCCTTTGCGAGTGCTTCCACGACATTGGCAGCGACCGTCACCACGGCAATGTTGGCGTCCTTCATACTCTTCGCACAGCCTCGAATCACTTCGTCGTATGGGCCTTCTTTGAGTGCTGGAAAGTTGACCGCAGCGAGCGTCTCGTCCATTGCTTCCTTTCGATCCTTCCACTTGGTGCTGTTTATACGTTCACCAAAGTCTTGAGGGATTTTTGCGAACCCGTCCACCGCTTCAAACTCAGGCTCAAGATCAATTTCTGCAGCCTCCTCTTCTTCGTACGCCTCTTCTGCCACGGGTGCTGCAGCAGCTCTCTCTCGCGCAGCTTGTTGTGATCGCAGTAGCCGCTCTTGTGTAGGCGCAGGCTCAGCTTTGACAGGCTCGAACAGTTTATCCAGGTCCTTCTGTTGCAGGTCCTTTAGCTCGCCCCAAAATAGTGGTTTCATCGCTTCTCTTAACCACCTGTACATCTCCACTGTGAGGTTCTGCGCCTGAGCTCTGACATTCTTATCCGCGTGACCAAACACTTTCGGCAGTAGTTTGATGACTGGCTTCGGTTCGATCGTCTTGCAGCCGTATGCGTGGTAGATGGACGTCAAGGCCTCAAGTGTTGCTGCAATGATCTTCGGCTGTTTGTGCGCGAGATATGGCAATAGCTCTTCAATAATCGGATCCGCCTTGTCGAGTTCAATCAGGAGCAGCAATGTCTCCAATGCAGCCGCCTTCGCCGCAGGTCGTCCTGTCAAACCTTTCTCCACCGCCGGTGCCACGGTTTGTCCTCTCGTCTTGCGCGCGCCATCTGTGCCTGCCGCATCGAGGAAGGCATTGTATGCGTTGAGTGCCTCTTGCTGTGCCGCAACGTTGGAATCTCCCACTGCCGCTTTCCAGATGCTGTTGTCGAATGTGAAGTCTTTGACTATTGCGTCCGTAGGCTGCGCGGTTTTGAACTCTTTCGTTGCCGTCTCATAGCCACCCTTTCGCGCTTTCCAGTTCTTGTGGGCGAATTGGTCGACCAAAGGCAACTTGGCGAACTCTTCCGCCTCGTCCGCCATGATGACGATCGAAGTTCAATGGGATGTGTTGTCGCGTAGGAGAGAGTTGTGGTTGCTGATGTTGTGTCTTTTGTATCTGTCGTTGAGGAGTTGCCGTTGATGCCCAAGTCTCCCTGGAGTGTCTCGTGAATATGTCGGCGCGTGGGCGGTCCCTCCCTTAAGTCTTCCAACAGTCTCGTGAACTTTCGTCAGGATGGCGTTCGTCGAGTCGCGTCGGTGAAGTGTCGCGAGTCGGAGTTGTACAAGGAAGAGGATGTATATATTTGTCGCTGCGTCAGGGTCGTTGCGGTAAACAGAGCCCCACCAAAGCCAAAAAGCCGCGCTAAGAATGACTGGCAGTGATCAATCAATATGTCGATCAAATATTGAGGCTTTAATTGATGGGTCGGCTCGAGGCAACATCTCTACGACAGCTCTCCTAACAATGGCAACCGTCTTTCGCACGCGCAGAGAGCTTCTCCATTCGAATTGGCCATTGAATACTGTGTAAAGTCGCATCAATACATCTCACGTGCACGAGCACAGCTTTCCGGCGCAGATGTGAAGCTTTACCAGGGCAGGCAGCCGGACATTGTCTCCAACTTCACTTCACCAACTTGTCAGAAGACAATTCCACGCGCAAAAAAGACAGATCTACGCACAATACGAATCTCGAATTCAATATCCACTGCTCGCATACCATAAACATCGACCTTCCGATTCCACTTCCTACAGACTCTCGAGTCCTCATCGACTTTGCGACACTGGTCATCCCTCCACGACCCTGACGACCAGCCAGACCAGAGCATTCGCGTACACTCCCATCCACTGTGCATGGCGGCCAGGCGGCAGCAACAACGATGAGCGTCCTTTTGACATCGCGGCAGGCTGAAGAGCTGTATGTCTTCACCTCACTCCTCATACTGCTCGTCCACTCGCTGATCGCAAGCTGACAGCCACAAGTCTCTCATCGCATACCTCCTGTCCACTGGCCATGCCGACAGTGCGCAAGTTCTGCGTGACAACCTGAACCTCCCCGAAAGCGACTTCGACGCAGCGACCGCGAAGAAATATGAGGGCCTCCTGGAGAAGAAGTGGACGAGTGTCGTGCGATTACAGAAGAAGATAATGGATCTCGAGGCCCGGTCGCAACAACTACAACAAGAGCTGGACAGCGCCACACCTTCTTCACTCGCCGCACGGAAGAATCACGATCCGCAGACATGGCTACCGAGAGCGCCTGCACGGCACACCCTCATGTCACATCGACAACCCATCACATGCGTCGCATTTCACCCCTTGTTCTCCAGCTTGGCCTCAGGGAGTGAAGACTGCACCATCAAGATCTGGGATTACGAATTGGGAGAGCTGGAGCGGACATTGAAATCACATACGAAAGCAGTGCTAGATGTCGACTTTGGCGGTCCTCGAGGCAACACCCTCCTCGCAAGCTGCAGTTCAGACCTCACAATCAAGCTCTGGGATCCCGCAGAAGAGTACAAAAACATTCGAACACTCCCCGGACACGACCATAGTGTGAGCTCCGTCCGCTTCATCCCCTCTGGAGCAGCCGGTGCACCCCTCTCCGGCAACCTCCTCGCCTCGGCCAGCCGCGACAAAACGATCCGCATCTGGGACGTCACAACAGGCTACTGCCTCCGCACCCTTCGCGGCCACAACGACTGGGTGCGCTCTCTGTCACCGACATTCGACGGCCGCTGGCTGCTCTCCACCTCGTCAGATCAGACAAGCCGCATGTGGGACCTCTCACAACCCGATTCCAACGCGCAGAAGCAGACTTTCATGGGTCACGAGCATGTTGTTGAGTGCTGTTCTTTCGCTCCTCCCGCTGCATACGTCCACCTTGCATCACTGGCGGGAGTGAAGAAGCCTCCCGCATCGACGAGCAGCGCAGAGTATCTCGCAACAGGAGGTCGTGATAAGCTGATCAAACTCCACACCGCGAATGGAGTGTGCATCAAGACTCTCACGGGGCACGACAACTGGATTCGAAGTCTGGTGTTCCATCCGGGTGGGAAGTACCTCCTATCCTGCAGCGACGATAAGACGATTCGATGCTGGGATCTCGCGCAAGAAGGGAAGTGTGTGCGGGTCGTGGAGGCGGCGAATCATTTCGTGAGCTGTCTGCGGTGGGCGCCGAGTCTGTACAAGGAGGCGGGTGCTGCAGGGGACACGAATGGAGGACTGACTAATGGTGGCGGCAAAGAGGAGGCGCAGAAGGAGCAGATCAGGTGTCTGATTGCGTGCGGGAGTGTGGATCTGAATGTGAGGGTGTTTAGTGCATGATGTGGGAGGGATAGATCGAGGTAGAAGGAGTAATAGTCCACCATCGAGTTAGAAGGAGCAGGCCTATGGTGAAGTCATAGCTGGAGCGAATATAGCTGTTCCGCACGGAAGAGCGAATCGACCATGTGTCCTGGTACGGGTCTGCAACTGTTCCTCAAGATTTGTTGTGCATGATAGTTGGAGTATACTGTACCAGACCCACGTCACCGTCCTGCTTTAGGAAGGCGCTGGGCAGATAAGGTTACCCGCTAGTCGCTTATCGCTGCCCCGTTGTCCGCTTATCGGAGACCTCACTGCTTCTCTCCTACCTTGACTTGGTCTCACGCCCTTGTATTTCCATGCGACTACATTGCTCGCCACAACTTCTCTCATCGATCGCGGTATAGATAGGCGTTCGATCCATAGGGGACGATGTTCTGGAAGTCCACGAATTCATGAATCAGATGCCGGACACCTTTGACCAACACTTGCTCCTATTTCCAACAACATCGGCCAACACCACCTTAACTGAAAGCGACCATGGCGGTCCCACTCATCCCCCTCCTAGCACTCCTCACTCTCCTCACCCACCTCCTCTACAAACACATCCTCCACCCCCTCTTCCTCTCCCCCCTCTCCTCCATCCCACCAGCCCACTGGACTTCCCCCATCTCCTCTCTCTGGATCCTCTCCCACCGCTACTCTCAATCCGACACCTTCGCCGTCCACGCCGCCCACACGCGTCTCGGTCCCATGATCCGGCTCGCACCCAACGAACTCTCCCTCAACAGTGTAAACGGAGGTATCCGCACAATCTACGCCGGAGGTTTCGAGAAAGGAGAATGGTACTCGGAAGGATTCGCGAATTTTGGGATCCCGCCGATGTTTGGTATGCATGGCGCGAAGGAGCATGGGAGGAGGAAGAGGATGGTCAGTCATGTTTATGCCAAGTCAACGCTGCAAGGGAGTGAAGCGTTGAGTGGGATTACGGAGGTTTCGGTTGGGCGGTTGAGAGGGAGATTGGGCGGGGCGGCGAGGAAGGGAGAGGACATGGAGATGTATGAGCTTTTTGCGGCGGCGATGATGGATTTTGTGACGGGGTATGTATTTGGATTGGGACAGGGGACGGATTTTTTGAGGGAGGAGGAGACGGCGAGGGAGTTTTTGAGGGGTTTTAAGGAACGGCAGAGGTTTACGTTTTGGGCGCAGGAGTGTGCCGGGCCAATGAGATGGGTGGAGTGGATGGGGTTGCGGAGGTGGTTTGTGCCGAAGTGGGTGGATGAGAGTAATGGGGAGAGTGAGAGGTGGGTGCTTAAGATGTGTGATCGAGCCGAAGAGGTGGTCCGCAGGCAAGAAGGTGGACTCGAGAAAACTGCGTTGAAGGACACGCCAACCGTCTACGCCCAACTACGAGACTCCTTCCTCAAAGAAGCCCGCAAAGACATCGAAGACGACCCATCCACATCTTCCATCCTCCGGTCCACCCGCCTCGACCTCGCCAGCGAACTCCTCGACCACGTCCTCGCTGGCTTCGACACTTCCAGCATAACCCTGACCTACCTCGCCTGGCAACTCAGCCGTCCCTCCAACTCGCACTGGCAAGCCCGTCTCCGCACCGAAATCGCCACCCTCAACATCTCCCTCGACGCAAAACTCATCGACAACCTCCCCATCCTCCACGCTGTACTCATGGAGACTCTGCGCCTCCACGCCGCGATCCACGGGATTCAACCCCGTCTCACGCCGGAAGGTCTCACTACCCTCGGCGATCCGGAGTCTGGGCTCGTGGTACACGATATCCCCGGCGGTGTGAGGGTCCAGGCGCAGGCTTACTCTTTGCATCGGAATCCTGAGGTCTTTCCGGAGCCGGAGGAGTGGAGACCCGAACGATGGATACCTTCACCTTCTCCTGCTTCCTTTTCTTTTTCTTCTGCCGAGACGGAGGTAGAGTATGGGGCAAGGCAGAGGGAGCAACTGAGGTGGTTCTGGGCGTTTAGTTCGGGAGGGAGAATGTGTGTGGGGAGTCATTTGGCGATGTTGGATATGAAGGCTACGATTGTGGGGGTTTGGGGGAAGTTTGAGACCGAGATCGGTGATGAGGAGGGGATAAAGGGCGTTAATGGAGGGTATATGGCTGAGCCGCTTGGAGTGTTTGATGAGAAAGATGGGAAGAAGAGGTTTTTGAGGTTGAGGCTGAAGAAGCTTTGAGGGAATGTGGATCAAGGGGCATCATTCTACGGAAGCGCACAGAGCTTACGATGGAGTATTTCTCGGAGTCACTTACAGGACGACAACTTCTCTCCATGGATTCTGCTTACATAAGCGTACAGTCCTTCGAAATTGGAAAACTTCGGCGAATCCACGGGCATGTTCAACCCATGCTTTGACTCAACCATCGGCGACTACAACCACAACCAATCCATCGGTGACTTCTCAGTCTCTGTTGCCTAGATGATGCATCGTACATCAATGGCGTGCCCCCGCAGGATAGCTGTGCGTCCGCCATCGCCGGTTCCGTCTTTGTTCGGACGACGTGCCCATCACGCCAGGCATTGCGAGCAGAGATGACCTCCCAAGTGCGACGCCTGGGTAGATTGGAATGGTACTCAAATGGGGAACCAAACCTCGAATTCGACAACAGCGGTAAAAGGAGTCTTCTGGTCCCTGGATTCGGTCACCCTGTACCGATCGAACTTCCTTCCGCGGAGCGTTTCGCACATGGCTTCAACGACTGGGCACAACATCGCTTGACAGCGAGGGAGATTGAAATGCTGAGGTTCATGAACCGCATCACCGATCGATCAGGGTGGTTTGAAGAAGCCCACCATCCATCTCGGACTGTGTTGTGGGCTGAAGAGGCGGCGCGGAGTCATCTGATCAGTGCCGCTGCGTGGGATTGGTGCTATGAGGAGTTGCGCGATAAGGCAGAGTATCATCGGAAGACAGGTGTGACCCTGGTGTTTGACTCTTCTTCGCGGATCTGTAAGTCGGACGAGCTGATTCCGGCTGGATTACTGGACAAGATGGCAGGTGAGGTCGAACGTCTTGCTTGTGACGACGGCGGAAGCCTCGTCGATCCGGACGTGTTCCCTCTTGTGTACGGCAAGACTCGTGTGCTGTGTGATGGAGGAGTGGTCGGCCGCTTGAACGCCGTCAACTTTGCGCAACAAGGTGAGAGATCTCAGATGCAGTTCTTCGGGTGTTCACGCTACGCCTTGTGGAGATGCGATGGTCAGTCATGGCGAGGTAGCGGACGAGGTCACGGACGAGGTCGCGGACGAGGACGTTCAATATGCACAAGATGTGGGAGCACGGGTTCCCTTCCTGGGCCCATAAGATCGTGGGAGGAACGCAGTCCTCGGTACTCCCCTGGCTATCAATGGCTACCCTGTGAGGTTGTAGTTCAGAAACATCTTCTTGGCGAAGCTCTGAAGGTCAGGGTGGCGTCTTACATCAACAATCTGCATCCAAGACGGCATGCCTCCCTGCATGCCTCGATCGAGAAATGCATGGAAGCAACCATACGACCGTGGAACGAAGTCTTGGTGTACAGAGATAGAGGCAGGACCCCAGAGAGGATCCGAACGTACGGTACGCAGGGGAGTCCAACGCCGCCTGACTCAGAAGACCTCGACGACCTGGATAGCTTCCTCGGTCAAGGACAGGGCAGTCTATACGATGAGACAAAACAACGGCTCGATCAGTTCCTACAAAGACCGGACAGCTCCCGCGCTCCCTCGCCATCACGCCCGTGGACGCGCTATGCTTCTGTCGGACCAGATCTGTTGGTCCGAACAGACGACTTCTGCTATTCGCTCAGCCCGACCGAGGCACTCGTAGCCAAACATCACCGCACCAAAAGATGGCTACACCCTGAGCCGGGTATCGCATTCTCCTACGAAGAGTGGAAAAGGGGAGAGAACTATGGATGTGTCGTGCCTGGTCGCCCTTATATGGTGCAAGGCGACGAGGTCGAGTATCCTTTCACACCAGACCACGATTTCTACACGATAACAATCGAGGAACTATCCGGGGACAAAGGGCTCCAGGTGGTCGTGGAAGTCGGCGGTGTAGATCTCACACCCGAAGACTCACGCCGACCTAGTTCGGACTGGCAGCTATCTGGTCTGTTAAACGACCATATCGTGGCAACAACAATCATCTACTTCGGCAGCGAAAATCTATCTCCGAATTCCGGTTCTCTCTCTTTCCGTGTCGAAGCGCACCTCGACGCATGTTTGCACGTGTACGGTACGAATACGGGTTCTGACCCTTTCCACCCTCTCACTCCTCTCGCGGACATCTACGGCTTCGACTCTCACCTCGATCTCAACAGCGGCGAGTGTGTGAATACGCCGGGTGAACCTGCACTGCAGTTTCTCGGGACGGTGGCTGCGCCAGACGGTCGTCTGATCGCCTTCCCGAATGTCATGCAACATCGTACCGAAGAATTCAGTCTGCTCGATCCTACCCGCCCTGGACGTCGAAGGTGGCTCAAGCTGCATCTTGTAGATCCCCACTATCGGATTTGTTCCACTCGAAATGTGCCTCCTCAACAATTCGACTGGTGGTACGAAGCAGGTTTGGGCAGGATCGACTGGGAAGCGAGGCAGATGCCGACGGAATTGGTGCAGGAGATTGAGGCTATGGTGGGCGAGTTCCCGATCACAGCAGAGGAAGCTGAGAAGATCAAAGAGCGCATGCGGACGGAAAGGGAAAGAAGGTTCGAGATCGTGATGGAGGACCTGCCGTTGTACTGCTTTGGAGACAATGCGGCAGATGGAGATGTGTCGAGGTACAGGCCTTGATGGTGGGACTGTACGATTCCCGGAGACAACAAGCTGTCATTGCTTGGTCTACGATGGGAAGGTGCTCGTGTCGTTTACTCGTTTCGGTGTGAAGATTGGGCACATTGGCGGAGGCTGAAGGCAGCTGCAGCATCTGACCGACCCAATGATTTGACTAGCTGATCACTGCAGTGCACTTCACAAGCAAGTAGGTCCATTTCCCTCACGAATGATAGTCACCATCCTCCACCTCGCCCACCACCCCCGAGCACCCTTCTCCCGTCCAGAGCTCACCACTCCGCTTCAAATCGCCAAAGAACTCCACCAACCGCGCACTCGTCCTCTCAAGCTGCATCAACCACGCCACCCTCGTTCTGCCACAGATTCCCTGCCTCTTCAGAATCCACTCCGCCTTGCCTTCACAAGTCTTGATGACAGCTTGGAAGAACGCATCGCTGTTGCCTCGCTCGATCTCGAATTTGAAGGGCCAGGTACTCTCATCGTCCGTGCCTCGCTCGCAACAGGGACAGATGGCACGCCATTGCACTGCGATTTTGACTTTCAGCTCCCGGTTTCTCGAGGGAGGAAAATCGGCAGAGAATCCACACATGGCATCGACGAGGGCTTGAGAGGAAGACTTGCAGCCACAGATCTGCCAGACTCCGAGGTCGATGGTAAGACTGCTGACTCGCGATGACCAGTCTTCGACTTCGCCGTCGAGGCTCCACTGCCATTTCTGAATCTGCTTTCGGCTACGTTCGACTGGTTGAGATTTGACCTCGCCGTGGCCATTGGAGTTGTCAAAGATTGGGCAATGAGCAATGAAGGAGTTCGCTTCGAGGAAGATGGGCATGGCTTCGTAGCGGAGTTGCCTGCAGGTTTGCGCAAGGGCAAGGGTCGATGAGACCTTGTTCGCTAGGCGACTGTCCTCTGATGATGGATACACATTGAGTTCGAGACCGTCCTTGGCTGTGGACGATGCGGTCTTGCTCGGTTCTGGTGTGGAGGAGCCGCTGTTGACATCTGCTTCGGCGAGGTTGAGTTGCACCACGGTGTCCCGATGCATTGCATACTCCCATATGGAGAGCCTTAATTCTGTGGGGAGTAGTCCAAACGGCGAGCCTATGAGAGCTGGCGTGGAAGACATTTTATTGCGATGACTTTTGTGAGGAAGGAATAAGCTTGCTGGAAAGTGCAGGGAAATGCTTCGAGATAGGAACGAAGCAAGGGAAATATGGATACATCTTCTTCGTTGTGCGTGATTTTTGAGGAGAAAAGTCATCACCTGAATGGAGAATAGTGATGGGCGGAGGACCGGGATGGCCACCCGCTGTCGTGGCATTGTGGTGGTAGCATTTCGCCATCAAGGTCAAATCGCCATGTCGTGTCACACCACCGTCAATAGAACCTAATGGCTGTGGATTTACGGCCGAAGCAAGACTGCCGAGTATTGCCCATCGTGACTTTGCCTCACTTTGCCTCGTCGTTAATCGTAGCGTGGTAGGTACAACACATGTTGATGTTGAACATATCTGGGGAAAAAAGTTAATCGAGGCTTCGAGACGCCATCGTGCATGGGACACGGTGACTTCGTGGGCCGGTGATCGGGCTAGAGTGGAAAACGAACGGGTCGTCGCTAAGTGTGTCCGTGAAATATGATCCTATCCGCCAAAGCAGAGTATACATGAGGTTGGAATATGAGAGAGGATCCGGGCAATGATCAAGTTTTCGGCTGAACACCGTCAACTTTCAAGAGCAGGCCAAGAAGAGGAGTCGTTGCTTTTGCGCAAGATCTAAATCCTCACTTCCGGCTCGTCTCGCATGAACAGGTTTAACAAAACTGGCGGTGCCAATGTCGACAGCATGACAGCACAGGGCGTGCAAAGGCTATTCGTGGCATGGCTGCCGAGCTGTCGAGTGTGGCTACCCGGCGAAATGGGTACGGCGTCCATAGAGCAGTCGAAGTGATCGGGCCGATCGATGTTGGGCACGTCTGCTAGAGCATACGATCGTACTGTGATGTATCACTGGAAGTTTGCTAGCCGCTCTAGCTCCAATTATGACGAGCGACTTTGATCAGACTCCGGTAGAACATCGACCGTATAGGCCATCCTCTTCGGACTTGGTTGACCCTCCAACGTGCCCTCGGCAGTCTTGTTTCTTGTCAGATCAGGATCAGCAAAGGAATCTATTCAAATCCACAACGACATCCCACAAATTCAGCAGACGCTCATGTTATTCGCCAAGAACCTGTTCGAGGATATCCTGTCGAAGTCCATGAAGTTCTGCCAAGAGCATTTCAACGCGATCATCCCATGCGTAAGTCTCCTGATCGAGGGGCGGCTGTTTCCCTACGAAACGAACGATGAGCTGCTCGATCGTGGTCGTGATGATCTTTGACAGCAGTATTCCGAGGTCTTCATCTTCCTCTTCATCTCTAATTCGTCGTAAGTCGATAGGAGTTCTCGGACGAATGGCATGTATAAGATTGTGAGCTGCGCAGGGGGGACGGCTTCGGCCGGCTGGGCGAGTTGATGGCAGCATGGCGGCGTTGATCTCGGGCGACTGTAGACGCAGACCGTACATGACCGTAGCAACTAGCAGGTTGGCCATGCCACTCTCTGTGCCGATCGGCTCTATATCCGGGTCGCTGTCGCTGTTCGTGACATCTGGAGCGCGCTCTGTGTACGCCTTTGAGATGTCGAGACTTGCAGAGGGATACAGCCGCGTGAAGAACACTTTCTGCAAGTCCTCTCCCACAAGCGAGTCCTCGTTGCAAATAGAGCCGAGTAAGGCTACAATGAACCGGCCCTGGGTAGATACTAGTCGCTGAGCGGCAGGAAGAATACTGCAAGACCAGTCAGCATGCGGATTTTGCCATGATGGTTTACGCCGCTTTACCGCTGCTGGGCTACCTCTTCCATGAGGTAGTCTCCAAGTACCTCATACACAGTGAAGCCGTCGTCTTCACAAACTGTTGTCGCTAATTCCAGCACTTCCGCGAGCGACTCTAGTGCCCACGTCTCGGGAGCCTCGATCCAGTCGCCGATCGCCTGGATGCTGCAGAGAAGGCGGTGGCGCTCGGAGAATGTGTCGTAAGGCTCGATCGCGCGCCGCAGTCCGCAAGTTGTGTCAGAACGTCGTCTTATTGGACATCGTGTTGCATCTCACACCTGAAAGAGAACTTCTTGTTTGGCTGTATCGGCGGCCAGCGTCATCTCGCGGAATTTGCTGAATCACATCGTCTTGTAATGTAACCCTGGCGCAAGTGACGGCTTTCCTAACTAGCGTAGCATCTTCGTACGCACAGCCGATGTGCACAATTTGTGCCTTCAGCCTATCAGTGGAATGCGATATTCGTGCCCGTGGCTCTCCGTCCTTCGTTTTCTGTTCCGCGTCGGCTTTCTGTGCCAAGTTGACCCGAAGGATATAAGCACAGACATCTCGCAGTACTTCCTCCGCGAATCCGGCGCCTGGTCGTTCAAATAACCTCGAGTTCAGGGCACTTATCAGTGAGCTGGCAGAGGCGTCCCTGGACTCTTTCGAACGATACAGATCAGTCGCTTGCAAACATCGAGTCAGGAAAGCAGTGAGCATATAGTCTCTCACCAGGACCAAGACCTGCAGAGCGTCAGTAGACGACGAGTTATTGAGGACGGACAACATACAATACCCCTATTCCAGCTCTTGCGGTGCACGACTAACAGCGTACGACTCAAGCCCGACATCAGGAGGTCCGGAGTCGCCGCTGAAGGCATCGGTCTGCAGTATGTCTGCTTCCCTCACTTAGCACCATCGAGACTAGAAGGGTGCTAGAGGAATAGAAGACTTTCTTGAGCTCAAAGACGTTGTTACGGTGTTCGATGGCAGCGAGAAGCACGGTGAATCCTTGCTGCCGTCCGAAATACTCTCTCAGTAGGCAAACAACGGCGTCGACACCTCCACGAGAACCTGTCAGGCCAACGCTGCAAGCACGAGACAGAAGGGGGCGGCAATCCGCAAACGCTGGTCGTGACGAAGGCTGACGTCGTCGGCGAAGCGTGGGGTGCTTGGGTCATTCGTGTGACACATCTCGTGCACGAGCTTCGCAGTCTCAGACAGGACTTTCTCAAGCTGGCGTTGGGGGACGAATTTGAGCGGGTGATGAACTTGTGGGATGTGGTAGTTGACTGGAGTAGATTGCCGGCTGCATTAATGCTGCAACGACCGGCGCTGCGGGAGGTGCAGCAGAATGCGGGTCCGATCGAGGGCGCTGGGTCGGCGGTGAAGAGGAAGGCGGAGGATGCGGGTGAGGCTCCGCCTGGACCGAAGAGGAAGCCGATTGCGATTATTGATTTGTGCGATTCTGATTGGGCGCGTTGTTCGCTCGTGGCAGCTGTGGAAGCAAGACTCTCGTGGTAAGGGTTGGGTACCATTGTATCATCTTGTCGCAGATTGAGCAATGCGCCTGCGTCTCTGCTTTGGCAGCTCATCATCATTTCGTTGCAGCCGTGACGGGCGGGAAGGCCAAAGAAATATAGCAATTGAGCCGACTCTGTGTGGTACGACGACACTTCGGGCAAAGGTTGCCTGAGGCATGGAGGACTGCGACGTTACACGGTTCGCAAGAGTTGAACTGTCGTTTCTCCAGATCGCATCTGAACTCTGCAAGTTGGTCCATGTACTTCCACATCCGTGAGGTGTCGTCGGAGATCCAGGCTCGAAATTCAGGGACCTTGAAAAGATCCAGGATGTGGTGCTGTTCGAGGTCGTCGGCTATCGCTAGGACCATCTCATCATCGCTCACATTGTGCACGTGTAGAATAGCGTGGAAGACGGTCAGTGGGTCGCTCATGTCGCCGAGTAGATCGCCTAGCGTCTGGAGAGCTGCTCGATAGATGACCGGGTACGAGTATTTCCTTGCAACTTTCGAGAGCTCGAGCTGCAGAGGCCAGTCTTTATAAGTGCCAGGGGTGAGTTCCATTCCGTAGACGGTGCTTAGAAGCACGTAGACGGCAGTCGGGTCGTCTTCCTTGAGCTCGATTGAGTCTTGTTTGCTTTCCTGCAGTGAACACTCAGCATTGCTTTTCATGTTTGATACGGGAGACTGTGACTCCTAACAGCAAAATGAGATTCTGGACCGCAAAGGCTTTTGAAATAGTCGGATGACGTGCAGAGGATCATCTTGTGGCAGAAGGTCGTCCGGCCGCTGCAGCTGACAACAACGTCCGAGTACTCGGGCTTGTCGAACAGCAGAGCATTGTTGAATGCCATTGTATTGATTGTGATCCAGCACTGATGTCGAGGGAATGTGAGCGTTGAGTCTTTGCATTAGTAGCCTTGAAATGGCTGCTGTAGCAGAACTATATGGTACGTTGCGAGCACACTTCATACTACGGATGCTCAAATGGCCCACCCCGCCAAAT
>AFIV01000129.1:0-30032 GCA_000223765.2 Zymoseptoria ardabiliae STIR04_1.1.2 | reverse complement strand
CTTAGTAGTAGTTACCGGCTTAAAGAGATTGCCTTATATACGCGTACGACTAGTTTTATTCTACTTCGTCTTAATATCTACCGGCTTATATAACCCGTATATATCTATACCCTTATCGAATATACTACGCTCTTCCTTACCGAACACCTCCTTAAATACCTCCTATAGAGGTAGGAAGGTAAGGGCAATATACGCGGGAGGTAGTAGGTAGGGATCGACCTTATACTATTCGTATCGATGGTCGTATCGATAGTTTTTAAGGTTTTAAGTATATCGATTAAAAGATATATATTTCTAAGCGCTTAGTTAGTAAAAGTAAAGGAGTTTCCTAGCCTCTTATTAGTCGAGAGCAAATTAGCTAACATATACTTAATCGATTCTTTAAGACGTATAGAAGTCGTTTATAGAAGTAATAGATATCCGCCGAGCGTACTTAGATATATATTTCTTTAAAGTCTAACCCTTATCCGTTTACTAACATTCTAGCTTATTCCTTATCGATATCCTTCTCGCGCTTAACCTCTATATCCTTAATTACTATCTCGTACTTACTTAATTCGAAGAAGTCCTCGAGCGTCTACTAAATATTAATCTATACTATTAGATTACGCGGTTTATCTAAGTCCCTTAGGAAGTTTACTAGCTTAGTATATACCTTAGTAATATCCTTAAACTCCTTCTCTTACTCCGCTATAGTCCCTACTCTTAACGCTTTATTAAGCCCTCGCTTTCTCTTCTTAGTATTAACGGCGGTAATAATGCCCTTAAGGCGCTTAGTATATTGTACGCTCGGCGGTAGTAGTATTAGCGCGAGTTTTTATAAGGCGAATAGTATAATTAGTAAGTAATAGAGCGACGTACTAGCGGTTAGTCTAGAAGTTAAGTATACTATACGTCTAGTAGTCGTCGTCGCGATTAAAGTAGCTATCTCTACGCTAGAAGTAGTAGTAGTTATCTTAAATCGCGCGGCGGTTATTGTCGTTGTTAACGGAGGCCCTTAAGGCTCTAAGTACGCGCTCTTACGTACCCTTCTTCTTCTTCTCCTTATTAGGTTATAGTACGCGGTAAGGATCGAGCTAGTATACGGCCTAATAGTCGTCGGTAAGTTAACGAGTTATCCGCTCTTTAATGCCGGTAATGCTAGTCTTACTCTTACGCGTCTACTAGATGTACGTATCGCCGTAAATAACTATAGTAATAGGCGCGTTTATTATTATCTTCTCCTAGCTTATTAGTTTCGCCTTTATCGTATTCTACCGTAGTACTACCTTATCTATTATTATATCGTTTAGTTGCGCGGCTATAACCTAACCGTAAATAGGCTCGATAACCTCTATTACCTCGTCTAAGTTGGCTTTAGTAAGGTAAAGAGGTTAAGAATAAGGCGGTAGCTAAGGCCTATAATAACTAGTAGACCGCCTCGAAGAACGGAAGCTTAAAGATATTACGGATATAGAGGTTAATACTATAAGTATTATACGGTACGTAGATAATATAAGACATCTCTACGTTACGTACGCTCTCGTTAGTATCCTTTATACTATACGTACCGACGGTATAGTAGCCTATCGAGTCTATATATAATACTATTATAACCCTATCCTTATTACTATCTATACTACTATCTACCTATATATCTACGCTATTACTTAGTACGATGCTCCTTCTTACTTTATCGAGGATGCTCTTATAGGCTTCGTCGAGTAGTACGGTACGGATCCGCTTCTCGTACGGAGGGTAGTAGGTCGGTCGAAGGGCGTAGATAAAGTCGGTAACGGCTAGATACTCGAAGAACGTAAATAGAAGGTTAGCCTCGTAGACTATTATTAATACTAACTAGTCGATTATCTTACCTATCGTATAATTAATAGTCGCCTTATCGAAGGCTAGAGTCGCCTAGCCGGTAGTAGCTAATTACGCTACTTCTAACTTCTCTTTACGTATAGTATATATATTATAATAAGTCTCCTAGCGGCTTTTACTATAAACGGTCTACTAATTATAGTACTTATATACTATTAGATCCTTCTAAGGAGCCTTTCTATATATACGTACGTAGTTAAGGGCGATAACGGTTAAGAGTAGTAGTACTATTATTATTGTTACTTAAGGAGAGAACTCGAGCTAGTAACTTTAGCTTATAAATCCTCGCTAAGCTTAGATCCTCGAATGTTAACATCGACTTTATAGGTCTATAATATAGGATGTTATGTATCGATTTTGTTTATAATTATTTTATACGAAAGGTATAGTTTAGCGCTTTCTATAGTAGTTTTATTTATATAAATATATTAAGGTTTAATAATCTTACGGTGTTATAAAGTTTCTACCTACCTTAGAGGATATAAAAAAGTTTAGTTATTATATCTAGAGAGATATAAGGTTAATTCTTTTCCTACTAATATATATATATTTAGGGCTATAATCTAATTAAACACGACTTTTTTACCCTATTTTTAAAGCTATATAGTCGTACTAGTAAGTACAATTTCTTAAATGTTTATAAACGGTCGAAGGTAGAATTCTAGTAGAGATATTACTTAGTATAGGCTAGGTTGTACTAATACTACATACCTAAAGTAGTTTAGACTAGGCTAGCTTTTTAGCTCCGGCTTAACGCCGAGGAAATTCTATGTCGACGATAAAATTCTATAAAAGGTAGAACTAATTCTTATACTAGCTAGGCGAAGTTTAGAGTACGGCGGAGCTTACCGGCGCTAAACGTATAGAAATCGCGCTAGTCTTTAAACTTCTACTAAATCTACTAGTAACACTACTACTACTTTAATAACTAATAACTCTCTTAGTTTCTAGCTATTTACTACGAAACCGATACTATTAAAAAGCTTACGCCGAGCTCGATACGTATATACTAAAATTTCTTCGCCTACGGCGCGCTAAGCCTCCGGCGGTACCTATAGTAGGCTACTCGATCGATACGAAGGATACGTACGGATTACACTAAAAACCGTATATATATCTATTATGTACGTATCGATGCTCAAATACGCGCAAAAGTTGATCCCTAGTGGTAGGATAAGCCCTAACTCTACCATACTAATCTTGGTGTAGTGCTTGATTTAGTGCCCGTTTAATCCCAGAACTCGCATAAACGACTCCCTACCGGCTAAGTTTTTTAAGGGATGTGGTTATTTGCGTCCCTTTCCATCGCTCCCCTTGCAGATTCTCCTGAACGGCATCTGAGAAGAATCAGGCCATGCCGCTTACGAGCGGAAGTCTGTTGCGAGAGCGCTGGTCGGGCGAAGTTTTTAAATATACGCATCGATCACCGTTCTAGACTCTGTGGTTGCTCGCTAGCAGGTGCAAACGTTGGAATACGATGTCAGCAGTCCAAAGTCTGCTCTTGGACCACCAAGGCCCATGTCCATCCACACCACAAGCGTTGTCGTGGTTGAACAAGCCCACTCCTTTCGACCATCGGGTTGTTTCCATCACTCAGAATTACGATTTCATTCCGCACTGCGTAGATATAGAGTGATCGACACGATGAGGTCGCCACCGGTATAACATTATTCTCCAATTGAGTTTAATACGATCGTGTCATCCCCTCGAGCCACCATATCCCATGGCAGGTCAAACTTACAGAGGACACTGCGAACCTGCTCTCGTCTCGGATCAAAGAGCATCCGTTGATATGAAGGTAGGGTATATCTTGGATGAAGCCTCCCGGCGCCGCTTATGTATGCACGAGACAGGCTGTGCTGTCAATTCGTGAGAGTCCAGACCTCCATACGCTCAATAATTCGGCGCTCCCAATACGAGAACGTAGGTCATCTTCTCAATGTCCGTCAAACGCCGTTCCGGGGTCTAATGATGTATTCGCTGCAAGCGACTGCATAGTGGGGATATAGCGTCGGTGTCCGGACTCTTCTCCTGGGTCGCGGAGATGTGAACCGGCTCGACGGGATCTTCGAGTCTGGCTCCGCGTACGGATGGAATGTGGGATGTCAAATGGCTACAAGACTCTGTCGCCGCTCTGACAAGGAACAGCATGAGATGCAAAAGTGGACTGTAGTCAAGGCCGTGAATAGTTCGATCTGAGGCGGCTATGTACGAGTGGAACGAGAAAATCCCAGCTCCAAGCTTGATGCGATGCGAATGTCTTCGCCTGTCCTCAAGAGTATTTGACCGGTTGCGGACATTTCGATTTACCAGCCAGAGCACGGTCTCTAAAAGCAGTCGCAGACATCGCCGGTGCTGGATCTCCGTCAAGACGACGTTCGTTTTGAGTCATCGAGAAAGACATACCATTGTCCGCCAACATTTCCGAACAGTTTGCAGTTGTCGAAACATTCATCGTTTACGCATCCCTGGAGAAATTGCTCTCGTTAATGTCTTTGGATATCTCAACGGAACAAAGGGGGTTCACGGACTGCGACCATAGGTGCGAGGAGGCCGATGCAGACGGCGGTGATGAGGGTGAAGACCTTCATGCTGGGTGATCTTGGGGCTGGAGGCTTGTGGCGTGTATTGGCTGCTGAAGAAGAGGAGCTGAGCGAATGGAGTGGACTGGTGCTTGTCCTTGACGGGATCGCGGGCCGCTTTATATCACGTCGTTGGTGTCGGTTCCGGTGTTCTCTTCGGCATGAACTGGAGCATGGCGTCCTTTCGAATCTCGCCTGAGCTCACGCCGCAGCCGATATCATGATTCTGGCCCACATTTTCTCGGCCAAGAAGTCGTGCGAGGGCGGTCTGCGACTCCACTTGATATCCAAGGGCTCTTGGAAAGGGCCCAATGACTTGAGCGGACCTCTGAGTTGCAGATCGTGGCGTCGGTTGGCATTTCGGAAGGCAACAATCTGGCAGAAAGAATCACTTGCTCCGAGACATTACTCAAGAGTGCATTGTCGAAGTGGAGTTTGCCTGGTGGGTCGGCATCTCGCCTACCATAGTCAAGCATACCGGTGGCTTCTTGAGGGGCAGCCTCCGGCACCAGAGCGAGAGTCGGAGTACGGCGACCGTTCTTGGCGTTGTTGCAAGGGCCATTGTTTACTTGTCATCAGCTCGGAAATCCAAGGGCTGCATGCAGATTATTTTAGAAATACGGCGTGGCGATTGCATGCGGAGGAGCTTCGATGTTCGCCACGGTCTTTGCGAGCTTCAGAGACTCCAGGCGAGGCGTCTCATTTATGGCAGCATTGAGACAGCCAACGAAGAGGCAAGCGGTAGTACGCTTCATCTTTGAGTGCCGGCATCGAGGTTGGCGTCCTATTGCGGGAGAGGCTTGGACGAGTCATAAAGGCTGCTGCACCTTACGAGGATGTTGGCATATGCATACTTACGCAACTTCCTAGAAGCTGGAAGAACGTCGGTCTGCATCTCTCGCAACCATGCATGGGCAAAATTCGGTGAAACATGATCGAAAAGAGACAAGGCTTCGACCTTCCCCTTTGGGCGCTCCTCCGGGACTTTCTTCAGTTTCCAGTCTGTGCTGTCAATGGCTTCCTAGTGCGCTTTGGTGCGGTGATCTTCCGCTTTGAACTCACGCGAGATGTCTGGCTGAGCCCATGAGTAGGGTGAGCTAGATTCATTGCTCTGACCGCGGAGCACTTCTTGAACTGCCTTTCAGAATGGCGCTTCGTTCCTTTTTCTCGTGCGGGCATCTTTGTACAGCAATATTCTTACACGGTGTCCTTGTACCAGATGCAGTATTCTCGTCCCAAACGCCGCCGCTATGCTTTTAATCAATCCCGTTGCCCCATACGCTCTCACCCTCTCCGCTCCACCTTGTTCAACTTCCGTGCAGTCATGATCTGTTCCATCGTCAGCTTGTGTCCAATACATCACATCACGCGCAACACCATAGCCCACCTGTGTCCTGGTCCGTTGTCCTCTCACTGGCAATCCCATAGCATGTCTCCTCCCGCGATATGAACCCATATCCCTCAGCCGTCTGATATTCTCGTGTAGTTGTCTGCGCAAGTCGTTCTCCAGCGTCATCGTGCTCAATTCGGTCGCGAGCTCGTTTAGTTGGCGGCCTTGTAATGTTCCGATTTTTGCGGTCTTGTGAATGTGGAACCGTGCCATGAGGCGTGTGCAGACATTGGGTCCGATGCCGTAGAAGGATTGAAGGGAGCGGGCTACGAGCTGGGACTCAGCGAAATGGGTGCCGAAGACGAAGACCTGAAGCGTGTTAGCTGAAGAGTATTGAAAACGATGTCAGTGTGTCGATACCATGATGACGAGGTGGTGTGATGGAAGCAATACAGACCGGAGTCGTCAAATCCAATCGTGAAGTCGAATTTTGAGCACAGACCACCCTGACGACGCAAGGGTCCGTCGTTCACCAGGTGTTCACATTGGAGCTCCTCTTCCTCTGTATACTCTTTCCCTTTCTTACATCCACCATTGACATTGGACAATACCGTCAAGATGGCAGGCTTCCAAAAGATCATCGTCAGCTTGCTGGTGATGCTTACCTTCTGCTTCGTCTACTTTGCTCAAAACGTCGAGGCCGCAAAGGGACCCAAGATCACCTGCAAGGTGTACTTTGACATTCTGCATGGCGAGGAGGACTTGGGCCGCATCGTGATCGGTCTGTACGGCGGGACCGTACCAAAGGTAGGCCATTCCCCAAGGGGACAAGAACCGGACTGAGATTGACGCTTTCCTTTGCAGACCGCTGAGAACTTCCGTGCTCTTGCAACTGGCGAGAAGGGCTACGGATACCAGGACTCAACCTTCCACCGTGTCATCAAGCAGTTCATGATCCAGGGTGGCGACTTCACTCGAGGTGATGGCACCGGCGGAAAGTCCATCTACGGCGAGAAGTTCCAGGACGAGAACTTCAAGTTGAAGCACAGCAAGAAGGGTCTCCTGAGTATGTTGGACATCAAGCAGGGATTGACATCGAGGACATAATCTAACCTCCTCACTCCAGGCATGGCCAACTCTGGCAAGGACACCAACGGCTCGCAATTCTTCATCACGACCGCCATCACCTCGTGGCTCGACGGCAAGCACGTCGTCTTCGGCGAAGTCCTCGAGGGCTACGATATTGTGGAGAAGATTGAGAACGTGCCCAAGGGCTCCGGCGACAAGCCCAGCAAGACTGTCAAGATCAAGAAGAGCGGCGAGTTGGAGGTGCCTGAAGAAGGTATTAGGGCCGAACTTTAGAGGCAAGCCAGGATACGTACGTCTGCCCCCAACGGCGTAGACTGGTGTTGAAGAGAGATGAGATGCTGACACGCGGTCGTCTGTAGGGCTTGAAGGCAGCGCCGAAGCTAGGATTCCTCTGGACGACAACGAGGTCTTTGGCGGCTCAGTCAAGGATTCCGTCGTGGACTCTGCCAAGGACATCAAGGAATCCGTCAAGGAGTCTGTCAAGGAATCGGCAAAGGACATCAAGGAGTCTGTCAAGGATTCGCCCATCTACACTGGATCTTACGAAGGCTTGGGCCTGCTTATGAAGCTCTTCTTGGTTGGCTGCGTTGTTGGTGTTTGCTATATCTGGATCCAGTCGCACAAGCCCCGCCGTTCTGTACCAGCTGGTCGACATGGTGCCTACGAGAAGACTGCGTATGCATGAAATAACATTTATGTAGCATTTGATATCGCGACATCATTCAGCCCAATTGCCGACAGCTTGACGCAGCTCTTTGCCCCGACGTGCTTTATAAACCTGAGCTGGCCCGCAGTGAAACGAATTACGTCTTCCTACGCCGTTCGAACCCACTTCAGGCGTCATATACGAGTTCGACCTTACGGCCAGCAAGTGTGGGGGCGCCATTCGTGACAACCAAACTTCGAATACATCCAAGCGTGAGTCCAAGCCTGAAATAGTGGTCGGCGCTGTCGATCACAGGGGATTCCAAGCTGAGTTTGGTCCGCTTGTGAACAGTGCCAGAGAGCCACCCAATCGCCGTACAACGAACTACCACCGCACCTCGGCAATATCATGTCTTCTAAAAGCAAGACACGAGATGCTCGAGTCTGTTACAAGTATCAAGCAAACCTCACGGCAGACTTCCATCACCCACTCCGCCCGCCACAATGAAGCTCTTCAACCTCCTCGTCCTCGCTCCGCTTGCCCTGGCAGCTCCTCTCACAAAACGCCAGTCCGCCCAGGCTACCAACCAAGGAATCACCAACATTGATACCGCCGTTCGCGAGCTCATCACTCAGCTCAATGCCTACCAAGGAGGCATTCTCGAGTCGCGGCCCGTCATCGACGCTTCCGTCAACATTCACAAGGTCAACCGCGACGCCAAAGCCGCTGCCGATGCGAGTCCGAGATTCAACCAACAGGATTCTCAGGTCATTGTAAAGAATGTAATGGACAGCGTTGGAGTGTCGATCCCACAGGCGGTGGATATTATTAAGGCGAAGAAGCCGTGAGTTGATCTCAAGTCGTTGGGGTCTTGGAAATTTGAAGCTGACGTGTGCTAGATTGTTCGATGAGGCCCAGATCTCGAGCCTGGTCAAGGCTACGATTGATCTGTTGCAGTACGATCACAGGACATTCTCGGCCTCTGTGGGAGCCAAGCTCACTCTGACGACGCTGCCGGGCGGTCTGGCTGGCGCTGGTGGGATTGATGCGTCGTTGACCGGAGCATCATTGTACTACGCCGTTCCGTAGAAGATCGGTACCCACTCCATAAACGTCAGCACTGACTCTTTGTACCGTGCTGTTGCTGTGCCTCACTGCTCACTCGATGCTCTTGCTCTGAGCTTGGATTCCAAGACGTACGTTTTTGCCTCAAGCGTAGCTTCTGTCTTCGAGCATTATCCTATCCTCGAAGCGAAACTCCTTTCGATAAGTACTACTCCTTCTCAGTAGAACGCTTTCCCGTGATTATCTCTTACCTTACTTATAATTCCTTCCCTTATGTTACCTCTCCTTCTAGTCTTGACAGACTTTGGTTATTAAGCGAACCTACTTCCCTTCAGTAAAGGTACTCCCTAAAGTAAAACAACTCCCCTTAAACGGGACTACTTGTTACTTCTCTCGAGCGCGACTACTTCTTCTAAGCGCTTTTTCCCTCGAGCGTAACTACTTCCCTCGAACGCTCTTTCCCTTAAGCGCTTTTTTACTTAAGTACTCTTTTTCTTAAGCGCGACTACGTAACTATCCTCGAGCGCTCTTTTCCTCGAGCACGACTACTTCCCTCGAGCGCGGCTACTTTTCTTAAGAGTCGCGCTCTTTCCTTTAAGCGCGACTATTTTCCTCGAGCGCTCTTTTTCTCGAGCGCGACTATGTCCCTCCTTCGAGGCGCGAGGCGCGACTTCCTTCGAGGCGTAGGCGCGACTTCCTTCGAGGCGTAGGCGCGACTTCCTTCGAGGCGCGACTCGAGTAGGACTACTTCCCTTAAGCGCAATTACTTACTTTAAGTATATCTGCCTCCCTCGAGTACAACTATTGTCGTTCGTCCGAAACCTTCCTTATATTAGTAATGGCCTTATCGCTCCTCTACCGGCGTAAAGCGGAAAGACCTCCACCGTCGCTCCTGCTGCCTCATCGGGCCCACGTCGGCGATATAAAACGCCACGGCGGCGACAGCGGAGAGCTCAACAACAAACGCAGCAGAACTTCTTTTTTCCTCCTACCAACAACAACACGCACAGCGTACGTCTCCACCCGTTTTGCTTCCTTCAATCCACCGCTGACCATACCACCAGGCACATCACCATCATGCCGTGCACACACTGCGAGAGTGAGGGAAATGAGCACTGCGACCTCAACTTCATGTACCCGTGCACCCCATGCAGCAACAACAGGGAGCTCAAAGATGGCGAAATGGTGCACAAGTCGCGCATTTGCGTCCGAGCTCACGCGAGCAAGCCAGCCAGCGACACTCAGGAGGCGCCCCCACCCCCACGGAAGCGGTATCCGTGGTCTCGACCATCACCACCTCCAACTTC
Organism: Zymoseptoria ardabiliae STIR04_1.1.2; assembly: GCA_000223765.2. Taxonomy (NCBI): domain Eukaryota; kingdom Fungi; phylum Ascomycota; class Dothideomycetes; order Mycosphaerellales; family Mycosphaerellaceae; genus Zymoseptoria; species Zymoseptoria ardabiliae. Next base: position 20,150 of record AFIV01000129.1, on the reverse strand, counting down.
TCTTTCGCCGCCCCCCCCACCTGCAGCATCCCCTCCGCCTCCACCTCCGCCTACGCCGCCGCCACAACATCTAGTTCATGGGCCAATCGTAGCACGCATACCGCGCTATACTCCACCCACCGGACCGCGCATCCCGGACTACTACGAGCCGGAGAAGAACCAGGCGGTATTAGCATACCACTATCACAAGGAACACATCGACAACTGTCCTCCACCGCGCCACAATCCCTACCCTCGGCCAGAGCATGTCGGACCACATGGCCGGAGAGGTCAAGAAGACGCACTCGAGTGGGCTCGGCGAAGTTACGCTCGCGGCGAACCTCTCTATTTGCCGCCTGGCTCACCAATCCGCCGGTCTCCAAGCTCTTCGCACGAACCGGAGTCGCTATCGCAGGAAGTCATTGTGGACATGAGCCGAGTTTGGGATACCACCAGTGGCGAGTGGCTCTATCGGGATGACAACTACCATGCCAAGCCCGAAGATCTCGTGCCTACAGAGAATGAGCAAGCGGCAGTGAGAATCGCGCTGATCGAGCGGACCATCATCATTCGGCTCGTCTGGATCTGGATCGCCATCATCCTCTGCATCGACATGGTGTTGTTTGCCTGGATTCGCGGGACTGGCTCTGGATGATGCTTGCTATCTGGACCTGGACTTGGACCGGGGAGGCTTTGCCTTTTCTTTTGCTCTCTTCCTTGCCATGCTGCCATGCCGGGCTGCTGCTTTTCATTTGCGAGAACGCTCGAGTTCTTTGAGAGCGTTGCGAGCGGTTTTACTGACACTTTCTTGCCGCGAATCAGATGCTTTCTGGAATTTTTGCTGTGCTTCTTGCATGGGACCATGAGAATGGGACGAAAAGCAGGCGTTTGGAAACAGTCGGTAAGAAGGAGAAAGACATGCTGAGACTGAGAGACCGCTGACTTATCGTTACCAGGGAGAAAAGGATGACATAGCGCACAGCAAAGAGGGTTGTGAGCTTTCTGGGAACTTGCGGTGCGACTCTCTCATGAGATCATGGGAACGAGACGAAAAGCAGGCGTTTGGGATCAGTCGGTAAGAAGGAGACAATTATGCTGATACGGATAAAGCGGACTGACTTACCATACAATGAAGAGGGAAGAGTGACATGGCTGATAATGAAGAGTGTGGAATGCTTCTGTGAAATAGCGGCGAGACGATGGCAATCAGCGGGAGAGCAGACGGCTGAGGTCAAGCTGTATCAATGAGAGGGTATCAAGAAGGGCCAAGCCTCGCTATGGTCCATTTGCACGTGTAAAATGCAGGAAACACTGTAAAGTGAAGTTGAAACCGCCCGGCGGAATTGAAGCATAATTGTGATGCTTTGTCATTTCAACCTGATCCGTGCGCTGCCGAGGCCCTGATGCGATTTTCGCTCGTCATCGGCGAGAGGCGCCAACAGCAATACTTACATCCCACCACGTGCGCTCCTTCTTTCCACCATACCAACCCCAACGGATACTCCCCTCAGTCTCTACGGTTCTCGTTTCTTGTATTCAACCACGACATCTCACTGCCACTATCACCACCGGCAGACTTCATTCTGGCTAGCCATAAAGCATAAACAAAGGACAACATCACATCACTACGGGCTAGGCCAAAGCCGATCAAGCCTACAGTACTTGACGTCGTTCCTGCCGGCAGCGAATAGCCCGCATATTCTTCCGGCAGTATTTGCCTCACTGCAAACACCCGCAACACGTTCAATCACAACACGGATGTCGCCCTACTCGACCATGACACAGACCACCTACTGTACGAGGACGACAACCGCCACCCCCACCTCAGGTTCCGATACACAAGAAGAACCAACCCTCGGCGCATCTTCAGGTTCGAGCCTCGATTCCGATATCCGACGATCACGAAAACGACGACGACATTCTTCATACAACCCGCGATCATGGAGTTCAGAAAGAGAGAATGCACAGATCGCCATGGACAGTTTTCTGAGCGATTTGGGGAGAAGGCTGGAAATGCTGGAGACATATGGACATCTCAAATTGGACGAGGGTGTGAAGAGTGTACATGAGACGTTACGGCATGTCCACGACCGGTGTCTACATGTCTCGGACGATATTCTTGACGCAGGACGGAGGCGGTCGAAGGTCTTGGTGGACACACTGGAATCGCATTATCGAGATGCTTTGACGAAGAAGGATACCCTCGAGCAGAAGGTACAAGAGGGCGTTAAGATGTTGGAGTATTCTTTGGCAGCTCTGGAGCAGCGAGCATACCACATGCGCAAAGCGGGCCTCACGGCGACGGCTCACGGGATGATCGACAGCAGTATCGCATACATGGAGACCGGAGCGTTCAAAGCCAGCGAAATCGTCTCTGAAGGTGCCGAAGCCGCTCGCCGAGCCAAAGAGGCCCTCAAAGCAAAAGTCGACGCCGCGATCGTTCACGCCCGCCAGCATGGTCTCATATCCTATGAGATGCTCCCGGAACCATGGCGAGTGAACCCGCACATCAAAAATGGGTATCGTTTCTCCGAGACCAAACTCGACTGCATCCGGTCATGCTTTACCATCTCCAACGAGACTTTCAACATCTGGTCCCACGCCCTGGGTCTGGTCATTGTGCTCGCTCTTGCTTTTTACGTCTACCCCAAGACGCCCGCTTTCACGTCCGCCACGCGCTTCGACATTTTCATCGCGGGCTGCTTCTTCTTCGCTGCATGCAAGTGCCTCGTCTGCAGTACGATGTGGCATGCCATGTCATCCATCTCGAACCAGACGCTGATGGAACGCTTCGCTTGCGTTGATTATACCGGTATATCGCTCTTGGTCGCCGCTAGCATCGCCACGACTGAGTACACTGCCTTCTACTGCGAGCCGACGTCGAGGTGGATTTATCTGTCGACGACGACGGTGTTGGGCATTGCAGGTGTCATCCTTCCCTGGAATCCGACGTTCAACCGTGCGGACATGTCGTGGGCGAGAGTGGGCTTCTACGTCACCCTGGCCGCAACAGGATTCGTGCCGGTCGCTCAACTCACGTACGAACGAGGGTTGTCCGCGACGCTGTACTTTTACGCACCGATCGTCAAGTCCATTGCGGTGTATCTCGGTGGAGCGATTCTCTACGCTGCAAAGGTGCCAGAGCGTTTCCTTCCTGGATGGTTCGACTATGCGGGTGGTAGTCACAACATCTGGCACATGGCTGTACTCGGTGGGATCATTTTCCACTATTACGCCATGCAGAGCTTCTTCGGCGAGGCATTTCGAAGAGCCGAGTACGGGTGCTCGTTGTATTGAGTGACTCGGTGGACGGGATACTTTGAGCTCCGAGATATGACATGGGTTTGAATTTAGCGGGAGTTTTGGCGTGCAAAGGAACAGCACGGCAGCACTGCCACGACCAACACGCGGCGAGTATTGGTCACTTCAGAGGGATGGAAAGGGACATGCAGCGTTTGAGCGTGCATTGGGTGGCATTCTTTTGCATCTGTCGGCGCATAGAGTATCCGTTTTCGACAGCAATGAAAGCCACTACCGCAAAGACTTCTTTGCGCTACGATCGTGGTCTGAAGATACCATGCTTCCAAAGGTGCACGTAATGTCACAACTAGCATGAGAATCACGGAAGCAACGCTCTTAGACATTAGGTATCGCGAAGCCTGGCAACATTCAACACAAATGTTCGGATATGCGGCATTCCCGCAATGATACCCCTCCCACTTCCATCTCGCAAGTCAGCACCATCATGTCAGGACCTTGATAAAACAACCGCAGCTTGCCGCTCTTGCGTCCGATAAATGTATCATCAGCACTCTTCTGGTGGAAACACATTCTCCACTGCGTCTTGCCGAGTTCTTTTGATTCACCGCCAAGATGTCGAACACCGACATCGTCTGGACTCTGCTGAACTTGGGCTTTCGCATCCTGGTCGCGGTAAGTGAATACAACCCAAACCTTATTCGACGACACTCCCTTGCTGACCACAGAACAATCATCAGGGCATCGGGCTGTCCATCCTCACGCTCCTCTACAACATCTCGCCGTTCCACCCGCTCGCCAAATATCCCGGCCCGATTCACTGGCGAGCAACTCGGCTCTTCGCATCTTACCATCATGCTACAGGTGACTTGTACCAGGTAAGTGACCAAGTCCGGCAGGCGGCAGGCCTTCGCTCTCCTGTTTAGACTGCACACTCCCGGCCACTGAGGCGCAAACCGTGCCTTGCAGTCTGAGCAGGATCGCGGAGAATGAACACGTCTCGGGACCCTCCCTCCCTCGTTCCATCATCTATGAGACATGTGCTGACTTCCATAAGCACATTGCCGCGTTTCACGAGCGATATGGACCTACCGTTCGCGTCGCTCCGGATGAACTCTCCTTCACTGATCCCGAAGCATGGCCGCAGATCTTCAACTCTCGTCCGCAACTCCCCAAGTCCGCCTACCACTTCGGAGAGCTCAGCAACGATCGCTTGCCCACGAGTATGATCACCGCCGACGATGCGGCGCATTCCCGACTCAGGCGCCTAACCGGGCCCGCTTTCCAGAACAGCAGCATCGCCGAAGTCGAGCCAGTTCTGCAGCAGTACTTTGACCTTCTCTGCAAGAAACTCACCGTCGCGAGTCGTGAGGGATCCCAGGACATGGGCGAATGGTTTCTCTGGGCGCTCAACGATGTGATTGGCCATCTGGCGCTTGACCAGAAATGGGAGTGTCTGGAGAAGCAGAGGATGCATCCATGGCCTTCGTACCTGCTCAATGTGCTGAAGCTGAGTGCGGCTGTGAACCAGTTCCGGCGATGGGGAGTGACGATGAACATGCTCATGCCATTCATGTCGGCGAAGTCGAGAACGGATGCGGAGAACTTCATAGAAATCGCTCATGATGCGATCAACGAGCGACTTGCCAAGGAAGAAGACGAGAAGAAGAGCAACCCAGAAGCCTCCTCGGCGCGGCCGGACATCGTCGGGTTGATGCAACGGGAAATGAAAGGTGGCGACAAGCTGACCAAGGCGGAAGTGACATCCAACAGCGTACTTATTGTTGGCGGCGGAGCAGAGACTACGGCCACCTGCCTGAGCTCCACAGTGTATTATCTCTGCAGCACGCCGAGGGTCATGAACAAACTTCGCGAGGAGATCAGAGCGCAATTCGCATTGTCCGAGGAGATCACCCTGAAAGCAGTCCAGGAAATGCCGTACTTGAGAGCCACCGTCGATGAGGCTTTGAGGATGTTTCCCGTCGCCTCATATATCTGTCCGCGGATCACGCCAAAGGGAGGACACATCGTTGCTGGAGAGGTCATTCCCGCTGGGGTGAGTAGGACTTGGATCTCCCCGGGGGACAACTCGCTGACAGTCGACAGTTCAACGTTTCCATGGGTCAGTGGGCCATGGGTCGGTCGAAGGACCTGTTCGACAATCCGAACGAGTTCAGACCGGAACGATGGGTCGACTCGGAAGTGCAGGATGCATGTGGGAGACGGGTGAATGACATTCTCAAGCCATTCAGCATGGGTCCGAGAGATTGTGTGGGCAAGCTGTGAGTCGAGCATTTGTGTCGATAACTCCGTTCTCCTGCATGAACTACACACACACCAAGCCACTGAGGTTCAAGCCGTGCGGTGCAGTTTGAGCGGGACGATGGAGATAAGACTTTCGACGTGTGCTAATGGTTTGAGCAGGCTGGCTTTGGCTGAAGCACGCTTGGTGACGGCGAAGCTCCTTTGGCATTTCGACATGGAGCTTGACGGCGATCATTCTACCTGGGTGCAAGATGCCAGATTCTACGTGAGCCTTTAGAAATGATGTCGTCTGAGCTCTTTACTGACTTCTTCGCAGGTTCTGTGGCAGCTACGGCCGCTTAAAGTGAAGCTCACACCAATCAGGTCGTGAGGAGCGGACGATGAAGGAGATTTCCCCTATGTACGTACGGGCCCGAATCCGACCAAATAAAGCCTACATGCACGCCTATCTTGCCAATATGCTGCGCTACTCGTACACGTGCATGTCATACTTGTGGCCGTCCTGCTGGACAATCTGTCCTCCTACTTGTCCATCTACTTATACGCCGATTTTGGCCATTCTGCTAACATAACTGTCCTTATACTCGTACGCCTAATTGCATGCCCTTCTACTTGTCCTGCCAAGGTGCTTTTCCGCGTACTTGCACGCGTATTTGGCTGTCCTGCTCCGCGTGGACACCGATTGTCGCGGAGCAGGCCAGTGCGATCCTCAGATGCTCCACCTCCTCGTTCCTCTGCTTCCGGGCAGCTCAGGACATGCAGTAGACGAAATACCGGCCCCTGGAGTCATTATAACATCCTTGACCTCTCAATCCGTCCCTGGGCATATCCTTCAGCCTGGAAAACAGGGCGAGCACTCCGGTGCGCTCACACGCCGCAGGAGGCCGGCGACCTGGCCAGACATGACACTTTCATTCGTACGGACCTCGTTTGTCGCCTCGCGTTCACGCCTCGTCAATCTGCTTCCGGACTGCATTGCCGCCAAAACACAGGCCACCGGAGTGTTGAGCGTAAAACTTGTACTTGACCTCTCGTACTTGACCTCTCGATCCGTAATCTTCCGCCACAGTACTGCACTTTTCCGCAGTGAGAGGAGAAGCTGCCTCGATCTATAAAGAAGCCTTCGAACGCCGCTCAAATCTCTTCTTCCTTCTTCAGGACAGCCAAAACGCCAAACCACCAACCAGAAAGTCAGCCGACCAGCAGGCCCCCGACTCGAACCAATCCTACCATCAAACAACCCAACAGCGTTCGTCCCACCAAGTCATCAAGATGAAGACCGCAGTCTATTTCGTCTCGACCCTACTCCTCGCTGTCTACGCTTCCGCCGCGCCAGGTGCTTATGCTCCAGACCCATTCCACCGTTGCACCAGGACGTTGTGCTTTCGGTAGTGCCCACGAATGCTGTGTGGTATGTGGCCTCCCCAATGTCCGATATTGGCATCTGTGACTGACATGTTGCGCAGTGCCGCGGAGAACCCAATTGCCCGCCATGAGATCTTCTCACGGACTCGAGCGTCGGTTTTTGGGGGCACACTTCCTTCCGGGAACTGGTGGCTCTGAAGGCGGCGCTTTCGAATAATGGACGGCGAAGAGGAGAATGAAAGAAAGGACGAAGCGGCACATCATGAGGAGACCAGAGCGTCTTTCAGGACGGACCCGGTTCGTTTCGTTCGCCTGGCATTTCCCTGTCCAATATGAAAATAATCAACCGAGGCAGATCCAGCTCGCAACAGCTTGCTTGGATCATGGTAGCATTGTTAGTCTGCCAAACCACCCTTCTGTGTATTCTAGCCATGCGTTCTCTCACTCGCATGTCACACCTGGTCGTCTGGTGCGAGAACGATCGTCTCCACCTCAGAGCTGATAGACAAGCGTAACCCTTCCATCCTCATCGCTCATCCCGACCTATCATCAAGTCAGCGTCTTCTCATCCAGTCACAAACCACCATCATAGTAACTCACTTCTCCCAAGGTGGTCTCTTCATCATAACCTCCCCTCTGTCCATCATAGAAACACCGATGATTCCACACCAAGAACTGCGCGTACTTCGACACTTCACACGCCTCCTCGATCAGACCCGTCAATTGCTTCACCGTAGTAGACTCATGGACTTGCAGTACCGCGGCGGGTTTGGTGTCGGCGCGGTGAATGACTGTGACTGTGAAACCATCGTGGTCGGCGAGATGGGTCTGCTTGCTGGCGTAGGCGGCGGACTTCGATGCAGAGTGTGCGGACGGAGTCTGCGCGGAAGGAGACTGCTGCGCGGCCGGAGACTGCATGGTTGATTGCTCGGTGAGAGTATGAGTCGCGATGTCGTAGGGAAGAGCGCTGATGGCTTCGAGGACGGCGGTCGAGGTGGCGGAGAGGGCGGCCTGTTTGGAGGCGAGGTCGGAGGCTGGGTTCTTGAGAGCTGCGATTGCTGACAGTGGAACGGCGGCGGTGATGTTGATGGTGGACATCTTTGCTGAGGTGAGGGTTAGCAAGCGGACGAGGTTGCGCGACATCGAGTCCCATACCTGTGATGAAGAAGCAATTTGTTGAAATGTTGTTGTTTTCGTTTGTCCTTTGACGTTGTCAGTGCAGCGTGAAAATGTCCTTCGTGGTGTGACTTGAGAGCGGAACACATGCGCTACTCTGCCTTAGCGCCGAGTGATCGTCATGCGGTTGGAGTGTCTCTCCTGTCAAAAGAGCATTGTACGTCCTGTGATTCTCCCATACTCTGATCCGCTTTGTTCTGTGCATACAAAGCATCGTGGTCCGAAGCTCAATCTCAACCCGGGCAATCAATCATCAACATCCATCTCGTCTCCGTCTCCGTCCTCCTCACTTTCATCCGCGTCCACCTCGCCGAGCATCTCACGATCGTCATCGTCCAATTCCGCTGCTCCTTGACCACCACTGATCCCTCCCACACCACCTGCATTATCATGCTCGTAGACCTCCTCCGGCTCAGGCTCTGGCTCCTGAGCCACACTCTCCCTCTTGACGCTCCTCCTTGCCTTCCTCGGTCCAGCCTGCGTCTTTGCGCTCCTCCTTCGCTTCGATCCCGCCTTGACGGCGACTGGCGGCGCCGGCATCCGCTCATCGTCTTCGAGAGCAAGACTCTCGTTCCGGTCTCGTCGACTTCCTCCTTGATCAAGCGTCGCCCTCCTCGTGATCACCGCCTGGCCCGGCAGACCCGTCTCACCCCATCTCTGCAATCTGCGACTCGCCTTTCGAAAGCTCTGTGCCAAACTCCGCACCTCCTCTCCCACATCCGTAGGTTCGCCTGGGATTTTGACAAAGCCCGCTAGAAGCACTCTTGGCCTTCGCCACAGATCCACATTGTCGAGAAAGTCGTCGTTCTCCTTTCCGCCCCTATGCACACCACTTCGCCATTCATCGTCCGTCTTGTCCGCCCTCTCCCTCGCTTTCCTCACGCGGATGCCCTCTTCCTCCGAGTCATAATCAAGCGGTAAATTGCGAATCCTCTTCCACGCACGAATGATTGCCGACTCGGATTCCCTGGTGTTCCGGAATGCAACGTGTGCTTTCCTGATGCGGCGATCGAGTGTGTAGTCGATCTGCTGTTTGCGGTGTGTCATGACCGCGGATTGGTGCTGGGTGACGCCGCGATGGCGTTTTTGGGCTTGATACGAGGGCGTAGGGATGTGGTCCCGGCCGAACCCGGAGATGGTCTGAGACTGGGTTGGAGAAACGGGCATTTTGTTGGAGTTGTAGTGGAAAGCGCTGGAAGAGGGAGCATCATTGATGAAGTCAATCTGGCCAGTAGCGGGGAGGAGAGGAATATGATGACCTTCTTGCGCAGTGCGGGAGGATGATGCAGCGTCTTTGGTCTTATTGCGGCGCCAGTTCCCTCGCCCAGGCCCCTTCTTAACAGATGGTGCAGGGAACTCTGGTGCTGCTTGTGGTGAGGATTGGTCAGGAGCAATGTCGTCGCTGTTGAGCATGTTGTCGATACGCATGTCGCTGACGGGTTTGTTGTTGACTGGTTGAAAGCCACGGCTTCCGGCTGGAGAGGGCGATCGAGTGTAGTCGCTAGCAGTCTCGAGGTGGAGTGTGGACATCTTTCCGACAGATGCGGGCATCATGCCTCTGTGATAGCTGCCCACCTCGCTTCCTTCATCGTCACTCGCATGCACTCCATGTCCGGTGGTCAAGCCCTTCTCCTTCCGCGCGCGCTTCAGTGCAGTCATCGCGGGACTAGGTTCACTGGCAAGTATCGCGATCCGCTCCTTCCTTTTGACTTCTCCAAAATGCTTCTCTTCCTCGGTGTCCACGTTTTCCTCCGCTGCCTGCTCTTCGGTCAAGCTCTCCAATGTCGGCACTTTGACCGGCAACACATCAGCGCCCTCATCCGCCGGGTCGAATTGCCCCGGACCAAACGGATTCCGCTCCGCGTCCTCTTTTGTGAAATCACTCTCCAGGTACCACCAAATCAACCACAAGAATGCCTTTGCGCGACTCACACTCCCCAAGCTGGATCGCATGACCAGGTCGAAGAAGTCTCGCGGTGGTGGAAAGTGAAGCTCACTGATCTTCGGCGCGTACTGGCTCATCACGAAGATCAGATTGACAGGATTGGTTCGAGGTCTGGATGCGGCTTTGATCTCATCCATCGTGGCTGGCTGTGGTTCGTCTTCGGTTGCGCCTTTCAGTATCGACTTCAATCGTGGAGCATCTTGCAATTGCTTGTAGGCGTTCGGATCTTGGTGCGCTTGTAGGGCTGGGATTGAATGATATGTGCGTAGCTGGGCTCGCATCTCAGGAAAGACTGGTGCAGGTTAGCTCAGATCGCAATCAGGAGCAGGGCAACGTCTCTCACAATTCAAGGTGGTGTTCATTCTGCCGACATTGACCAACAAGCATACCATAGCCATGCTGATCGCGCCATCTTGATCCTGCAATAGCTTCTCCTTCAAGATCTTGCTGCATTTGCTGCTCTTGGCCATTGCATCAATGTAAATGTCCGCGAAAGTGTGACCATTCGTTCCATCGCTGAACTTGGTAAAGCATTTGGTCTGATCGAAGAAGACCAGCTTCAAGAAGTCGTATTGGATGTCCTTTCGCCATAATGGTATTCCGTCCTCTTTCTTCAAGTGTCGAATCTTGTTCCCCGAGTAGACAGATGATGTCGCACCATTTGCGTTGCGACGGAGACTAGTTGTCGTGGATGTGTACATGGGCTCGTCTCCTCCATGCTCTGCTCGCGGTGTGCCGACGGTATTGGTAGCAGAAGCGCCATCGTCGTCTTCGGGATGTTCGGGAGGTGGAAGTGTCGTTGTTGCGACGGTGGCCATTGGTATCGCATCTGCCGCAGCTGGAGGAGGCGGTGGTGGAGGAAATGAAGCTGGTTGATCCGGTCGTCGATTGTCCATTTCCGCGTCTGGGTCGGGCGCGAGGATGTGTGAGAGGGCGCTCATGATTGCGGTGCACAGTCGCGACGCTCAGGGCGCGAAACGAACAGCCGCAGTAGCAGATAAAGCAGGAGATGATATCATGCCCATCAATCAATCACGGTATCCACATTGGTTGATATGCACATCGAGGGATATGTTTGATGAACGATTGATGGCGACGTCGATGGGATGGATGGTGAGGTCGGTGGGATGAGGCTGGCATGATCGAGAACCAATTCGAGCCACCGGCGGATCAAAAAGCAGGGCAGCATAAGGTAGAATTAGAACTGTTTGGTGGCTTGACCTGAGTTTGGCGAGGGATCTCTTGTCAACGGTACAGTAGAACTACCACTTCGTCATAATAGACTGCCCAGTTGATGCACTCTCCGCCATTGTCCGCCCAATGCATGTCAGTCAGTGTATTCGTGAAAGGTTACGGACATCGTTGTAGCTAGGAAGACCTCAATACTGTTCTCCAGAGAAACTCGATCCGTATGTGTATATTCAGTAAGGTGCTGGTATAGAAGAGTGGGCCACAGCAATAGTTCTGCCTGAGGCCCCAAACTTCTCTCCATATTTCAGAAGAAACAGATCGTGACCAGCGTCGCAGTACTTCATCTACATTGCTGCAAGCCGGACAGATCAGAAGTTGTGATACATTCTGCAGCTTCGCCATCTTTTCGGTACATAAAACATCAGCATCGATCTTCGTCGAAGCATTCAAGATGCCGGCCTCCAAGGCCCAAGAGCCACGATTCAAGACTGTTCAAACATTGAAACTCGATTACGCTCCGGTCAGCATCACCCAATATGAGTCCACTCGTACTGGCATGCGAATCGCGGTCGTCGACAAGGCCGGTCCGAAAGTCGAAGGCGAATTCGCCCTCGCCACTGAAATCAACGACAACAGTGGATCGCCTCACACCCTCGAGCATCTGGTTTTCATGGGCTCGAAAAGCTACAAATATACCGGCCTTCTGGATAGACTCTCGTCTCGAGCATTCTCAACAACGAATGCCGGCACTGCCACGGACTATACTTCATACTCATTGAAGACAGCTGGCTGGGAAGGATTCGCACAGATCTTGCCCGTCTACCTCGAACACATCGTGGTTCCCACCTTGACAGATGCAGCTTGCTATACCGAGGTTCACCACATCAATGGCACAGGCCACGATGCGGGTGTCGTCTACTCTGAAATGCAAGGCCGAGAAAATACCTCCGGAGACCTCATGGAACTTCATCGCAGAATCTTGATGTACCCAGAAGGTAACGGATTTCGCTCCGAGACTGGTGGCATGACAAAGGAATTGCGAGTCTTGACGGCAGATCGCATTCGAGCATATCACAAGGAAATGTACCAGCCAAAGAACCTTCGTGTGATTGTGACGGGAGAGATCGATCACCGCGAGTTGCTGCAAATACTGGATGACTTCGAGTCTACCATTGTGGATGATGTCCCGACTCTGGACGCTCCGTTCCGGAGGCCATGGGTTGAGTCAAAGCCTACACCGCGGTTGAACGAGACCAAGGTCGACACGATCCAATTTCCCGAGGACGACGAGACCATGGGAGAGGTTACAGTGGGTTATCTTGGACCATCGTGCGACGATGCGCTCGGTGTGGCTGCGGTATCCGTGCTCCTGGCATATCTTTGTGGCGGCCCAATCAGTGTGCTGGAGAACACTCTAGTCGAGCGAGAGAATCTTTGCAGCGGCATCTACTACGAGATGGAGACAAGACCAGATGTTGCCATTTGGTTCGACATGACGGCGATCGAGACACCCAAATTGAGGGAGGTGTACGAGCGGTTGATCGCATTGTTCAAGGAGATCGTGACGAAACCTCTCGACATGACTTACATGCACGACTGCCTCAAACGTGAGAGGCGGCAGATCAAGGAGCGGGCTGAGCAGTCCGAAGACTTCTTCACTCAACCACTTATTGAAGATCACTGCTTCAGTCATCGAGATGGAAGGAACCTCAAGGATCTCGAGAGCCTCAATGAGCTTGACATCCTTGAGAGCTGGTCCGAAGCACAATGGAAAGAGGTCATCTGCAAGGTATTCGTGGACAATCACCACGTCTGTGTTCTTGGCGAGCCCTCAAAAGCTCTCAACAAGAAACTTGCGGATGATGAGAAGGCCCGTGTAAAGGCGCAGCAAGATCGTTTGGGCGAGGACGGCTTGAAGAAGCTGTCCGAGGATCTCGAGAAGGCAAGCGCTGAGAACCACAAGACGATCCCAGACTCGCTCTTCGATGAGTTTCCCGTACCCAGCACGGAGTCGGTCAACTTCATCTCCACTATGACCGCTCGAGCGGGGAATGCACGGAAGATGGGAGAGCTTAACAATGACGCCCAACAGATCATCGACAAAGCAGACGACGGCTCTCCACTGTTCATCCACTTCGAGCACATCCCGTCCAATTTCGTACGGATCAAGCTTTACTTTGGCACAACCTCGCTGCCTGACGAGCTCAGACCTGTTCTGGCATTGTACCTCACCAATCTCTTCACCACACCAGTCCAGCGCGATGGCAAACGCATCGAGTTTGAAGATCTTGTGTCAGAACTTGAGAACGACACCACTTCTTACTGGATAAGCTCTTCGTATGGCAACCAGCAAATGCTTGGGCTCTGCGTCATGACCGAGCCAGAATCCTACAAAAGCGTGATTGCAAGAATCCGCACTGTGCTCTTCGACGCCATCCACGATCCCGTCAGGCTGCACGCCTCGCTCACCAAACTCCTCGCCGACATTCCCAGCGAAAAGCGCGACGGCAGCTCCATGGCCTGGGCCGTAAACTCCATGATCCATTCTACCCGTACCGCCAATCGCCGCGCAATGAACACCCTCACCAAAACCATCTACCTCAAACGCCTTCGCAAACTCCTCAAACGCGATCCATCAAACGTCATCACCAAACTCCAAACCGTGTGCTCCACTCTCCACCGCCCCGAGAACTTCCGCGCCTACGTCGCCGCCGACCTCTCCAAACTTCCCTCCCCAGTCAAGGCCTGGAACGCCCTCACCCACTCGCTCGACGTCTCCCAACCCCTCCAACCACTCGATGCCCTGAGACCTACCATCTCTCCCATCGGCCTGAAGCCCGGCTCAGCCGCCTACATCATCCCCATCCCCGCCATCGACTCCTCCTTCGCCGTCCTCACCGCCCTCGGTCCGGACACGTATACGCATCCCGACCTCCCGGCTCTCCTCGTCGCAAACGCCTACCTCCGCGCCGTCGAAGGACCTCTCTGGGTCGCCATCCGCGGCACAGGACTCGCGTACGGCGCCACTATTCGCCGCTCGACGGATTTGGGCAAGATATATTTCTCCATCGAACGCAGTCCTGACGCGTACAAAGCTTTCGTCGCGGGTAGGGCGGAAGTGGAAGGATACGCGGACGGATCGAAGGAATTGAAGAAACTCGCGCTCGAGTCGGCCGTGGGAGAAATCGTCTTCGAGATGGCGGATGAAGCGGCGACGATGGGAGCCGCTGCGGATGAGAGTTTCACAGCGCAGGTGATGCACGGCACGAGTAAGGACTATTCGAAGGAGATGTTGGTCAAGATTGGGCGGGTGACACCGGAGGAAGTCCAGGGTGCGATTAAGAAGTGGTTGGTGCCGTTGTTTCGGCCGGAGACGGCGAATGTAGTGGTTACCTGTTCGAAACTTATGGAGGAGGCGATGGTGGAGAAGTTCAAGGGAGAGGGGTTTGAGGTGCAGAGGAAGGCGCTGGAGGACTTTGAGGACGATTATGGGTTGGAAGAGGTGGAGGGCGAGGAGGACGAGGATGATGATGATGATGAGGATAGCGAGGAGGACGATGAGGATGACAGTGAGGATGATGAGGATGAAGAGATGAAGGACTAGCCGGCTGCGAAAAATGCGCGGTACCTAGGGCTTTCTAATCAGAGATCCTGCAATTCGACGAAGTCTTCTGAGCACTGTGAACCAAGCTAGGACCCTCAAGCACCGTCGCAGTCTCTTCTCGCCGATGGTGGCGGCGAAAGCTTCTTGCTTGACTGAGCATGCCAGAGTTTGCATCAAGCAAACGTGGCCGGTTGAAGAGACTGAACTGTTCGAAATCGTGACATGCAAGCGATGTAGTCGACTCTTGAGAATCGTGGGCGGCCTGCGAGCGAGCGGACTTTATGCCTCATCCATTCCAAGCCACCGCTACATTGCTATGAAGTAGAAGCGAGAGGTGGCGCCGCTGTCAAGTGTCAACGTGATGTGATAAGGCGTCTCGCATTGCCTTGCCGAGACATTCTCGCTTCAGCGCAGGATCTCTTTCCAGTGAATGCGAGCGTGTGCCTGGCGTATCACTGTACCTGCCGCCTTTGTAGCAGATGGGCGAACTCGCCGAGTACACGTAGGCTCAGGTACGTGGTCTTCTTGATGCGACCTTCCTTCATTGGCGGCGTCCACTCCGCGGTGGCCTCGGTGTCAGGCGGTCGCTGTTCGCATTCTGTGGAGCTGCTTCGAGGTCCTCGATTCATCATCAAAGGCCGCCCAATACGTGGCCTGAACAGAGCACTTGACTTGCTGCCGCTGCGGCATTTGCGTTCCGAGGCTGCCATTTGCCTACCTCATCCAGTATACGCGGCCGTTTCGTAAGTCATGCTGCAAGTTTCGAGGTGCGATACCTGCGCGAATTTTGGTAGTTCAGAAAGAGGCCATCTCACCCACCAGCACATGACTGGCGAATGTCGGTGACATCCGACAGACGGCACCGAAAAGCTCGAGTCACCTGTTCGAAGCACGGTGCTTTCTGACAAGATCCCTTCGCGACTCACTGCCATCCGACAAGACGGGAAAAGGTCCCGAAGGATTCTGATCCTGTTGGATGCGGTGCGAAGAGTGGTGTAGGGCCAAGGGCCAGCGCTTCGGTCGCAGATTTCAGCCATTTCAGCCTTGCTGCGGCACAGGTCCTAGAATGGTAAGTGGTCAAGAATGAACGAACCTACCATGTTCTCGGGTGCCTGAGAAGGACGACGTTGCTCTCCGGATGTGGAGCTTGTTGATGAGCACGACATGTCCAGGTTTACTCCGTGGAGTCTGTAAGGGTACCTGCATCCTAGTGCTGTTGTGGTGATATTTTCAGAACTGTGCATTCACTTCGGTATGATGATGCAGTGCATGTTGGAAGATCAATGCGGATGTGAGTCGGAGGAGGAAGATGTAGGAGAGGAGTTGCGGTGCAGCCGATCTGCCCCTCCGATCGCCAAGGCCGGGGACAAGACAACCGGGAAGGTGCTGCATGAAAAACCAACGACCTTCTCTCCACCATCAACAACCATCACCGCCATCACCAACGTGGCAGTGCGGTCACAAGACGGCATCGCACAGAACGACACCGAACCGCAGAGTCACCACGGACATTCACGCAGATGATGACTTGACGTGGGCCGCCCGTAATCCAGGCAACAATACCACGCTAAACCTGAGGCTGCCTCTCAGCTCGGGATCCTCATACCGGTTCGCTCAAGGCACCATCTGACATTCACTCGTCTCCAAGAACGATGACTGGTTTTCAATCGAAAGCTAAGGGCGGCCTGCTCTTTCGGCCTGCCCGATCAACTGGTCGGCAGCATTGTGCCTGGTGGATACTCCGGAGGCCTTCCTTTACTCCAGCCTCAATCCTTCCATTCACCAACTACCACTTTTGGTTCTAGTCTGATGATTTGCCACTTGGTCACCAACAAGCGACCTAACATTGCCGGCTGCAATGATGTCGTTGCTAGTCCTTGGTCCACGAAACCCCAGGCAGGCATTCGATTTGAATGGCGCATGCCAACTGACCCGCGGACCGGGGGAGGGTTCCTTTAGGTATTCTGACTGCACTTGCTTCGCCCTGTAACAGTGGACGGCCTACCCGACTGAGGCCGCCAAATCAGTCATGGCCAGCATAGCCAGCCTGTAAGGCACCTATTTCCTTTCCTCTCGTGCATGCATTGCACAGCATATATGTTGTCTTGTTCCTGTCTCATCATTTCTTCTTCCACTTCCACACTTCCACACTTCAATACCACTCGATCAAGAAAGACATTTGAATACAAGAACGCCTGGCCAGCTCTACAAACCACCATTGGCAACCTCGACATACCAACAAGAGACTCCAGCCTGACCGACATCACCACGGCTCATCAACACCAGTATCCGCATACCTCAACAATCACCGCAATCATGACTCGAACCATCCCTTGGATCGGAGACGCCGTACTGCGGACAGAGGCAGCACCATCTCGTCCTCGCCCACCAAAGCCACCACAACCTCGCGATGATGGAGCCGGCCGTCGACAACACAGCATGACACCAAACCCTCGTGATCCGCCTGGCGGACGCCGAGAGCCAAACCCACGAGATTCCGGAGGTGCAATCTTCAGCACGATGCGTGGGCCTCAGCGTGCTCGACAACGACGAACACCACAGCCCCGGGATCCTGGGAAATAGAGATGTCTTTATATCTCTTGCTTGCTCTCACGGCCACCTTCTCTCACCGCTTTCTGGATACCGCTGGAACATGACTCTCTGCGAACTACGATCTATAGGTGGCGACTTCTCCGCCTAGCCAATCACCAAAAACAATACTTTGCTTTTGCACCGGAAGCACAGAATCGATCAGGATCACCTGGACAATCGCCATTTTGCAACGACTGGAAGAACTTATGGAAGAGTGGTTTACGAGGCAATAGAGAGGACGACGCTTTGATACTTGGGATTTGTCTTGATTTTGGAGTTGGAATAGAACGATCAGATACGGAGCTCACGCCTCGGGAATTGATATTACAGCGATGAATGGCAAGCGTACCATGAAAGCATCAATTGGCGTTTTGGCGATGTATGGATAGAGCAGCGCAGGATCGCTATAGAGACAGATTCTCATTGCAGGCTGGTCCTGAATGAGTCAATGAGGGATACAGGATGGCATGGGTACTACAGAGAGATACAGACTCACGTCACTCAATCACATCAACATTTACTGCACACTTTACGCTCCCATGTTCAATGAATGACACGATGATAGAGCAACCGTGAACCATGTTCCTCCACGAACGATGACTCCGAGCCTCCTTATGCTGAACTCTCACTGGCGGCCTCTTTCCTGACTCACCAAAACTACAGTAGCCAGCGGCCTCTCCATCGGTTAAGTCCGACCATATCACCTTTTCAAAATGTCCGTCTCCGAAACCCATGTGACTGAGATGGCTGAGTTGCTCTCGGAGATAGAGAAAGTATGAGGCTCAAGCAGAAGGATTTCTCTCAATTCCTCCGAATCTGACAGGTGAAGTTGGTCCGCCGCTCGAAGGATCGCGGGCCCTGACGTTCGGCTTATTTTTGGGTCGCGGATGAGGCTACGTGTGTGGGGGCCGTGGGATGGGGTGTTGGTGGTGCACAGGTGGTGTTTTGTGTGCGTGATTGACGGACGGGGGAGATGGGTATTTTTGGAATTGGAGATGGGGATGGATGTTGTTGGCGGCATGAAGTGTTGTTATAGTTAAGGCGCCCGCTACTTAGCCCAGTATCCAGTATCCAGTATCTAGTATCCTGTATAAGGTACCTAGTTGTTCGCAGTCTGTTCTGCTGTAGTGTGCCTCAGGCTTCCAGGAGGTCTTATCGATCGTAGCTGCACTATTTTTGACTTCTGCCCTGTGGCGCAGATCGAAGCAAAGCTCTCATCTACAACCACAGCACATCACCTTCAACATCCACTAAAATGGCCACCGAAAAAGCACAACCCTACACCTACGACCTCGGTCACATGCTCATCAACGACCCAAACCCTCTCCCCACCCTAACCAACAATCCCGACAAAGAGGCTCTCCTCGCCAACATCGCCCAAGACTGCGCCCAAAACCTCATCAACCAACTCCTCACAACCTGTCCCATAACCCGCTCCACCGACGACGGCGCTCTACAAATCGACCTTCCCGGCCCAGTCCTGCAACTCCCGCGAGAGAAACCCGTGCCCAAAGAAAAGGAGAAGACGAAATGGGACAAGTTCGCGGAGAAGAAGGGCATTGCGCCGAAGAAGAGGGAGGGCAAGATGGTTTATGATGAAGAGAAGAAGGATTGGGTGCCGAAGTATGGATATAAGGGGAAGAGCGATGGTGGAGATTGGCTGGTTGAGGTGGAGGATGAGAAGCCGGAGAAGGAGGAAAAGGCGGGGAGCAAGAAGGGGTATGGGAATCCTAAGGAGATCAGGGGTGGACCGGAGAGGAGGGAGAGGAAGATGAAGGCGAGGAAGGGGAAGTGAGCGGATTCGTGATGGAGTTCATGTCAAGCATGCGGTGGTTGAGAACAAGGCCAATCGCTCAGCGTAAAGTGCTTCGTCCAGCGAGCCTCGTCAGCACGGCATCGTTCTGGGTTCTGCGGTCTGATAGGATCAGTTTCGATGCTCCGCAACTGATCGCCCGGCCACGACGAGTCCACGAAGCTGGACTTGTAGGCATGCTTCCTGACCGCACATACACAGGCTATGATGGGACTGCCACATCCGCCATGGCAGAAACGAAGGCGAAGGCGAAGGGCAAGGGACGGAGCTTCGGTCTCTCCCGGTGGCGCATACTGAAGGGGAATGGACATATGTCTAGCATGTTCTGGGCTGTATATTCGCATTGCACGGTCTAGAAATGGAATGGTTCAACGAATTCGCGATGCTGGACCAGATCTCTTTGGGAATCTGTACTCTTATGCCTTTCTTACAGTGCAACGAAGCTGGCTGTCGAGCGTTCATGACAATATTGCTCCAATCTAGTCTGACATGTGAAAAGTTCGAGATATCTAAGTGTGGCTGAACGAGATGTGGCTGTACGGGTCCGCTTGGCATATCAATGAGGCGAGCACACTTCGAAAAGGCAGAGTTTCGCGATAACGTATGTAAGGGGGAAGTTGAATTGCTCCGAAGTTGTTAGCGTCCGGCGCTATACCGTAAATAGAAGCACTTTACAACGCTTAACTACGGCGGGAAGCTCCCGCCTTAGTTATTAAACATAATTAACTAGACTTCTATCTTACCTTTAAACGCGTCTAAGGGCTCTTTAAAACAATATATACTAATACTACATCTACTACTAGCTAGTACGGTCTAGAAGGCTAAAATAAGGGCCGAGAAGGAGGCTACTAGCTACTTCTAAGCTATTCGAGTCGATTAGTACCCTTAGAAGTAGTTTCTTATAAATATTATCTATTAACTATTCTTATTTAAGCGACGCTTCTTATTAGCCGGTAAACTTA